>JBAIZL010000002.1:186192133-186214633 GCA_036971475.1 Prosapia bicincta | reverse complement strand
GTCGACTTGCATTCGCTGTAGTGAAGTTTAAATGATCGGTCGACTTGCATTCGCTTTAGTGAAGTTTAAATGATCGGCCGACTTGCATTCGCTGTAGTGAGGTTTAAATGATCGGTCGATTTGTATTCGCTGTAGTGAAGTTTAAATGATCGGTCGACTTGTATTGGCTTTAGTGAAGTTTAAATGATCGGTCGACTTGTATTCGCTGTAGTGAGGTTTAAATGATCGGTCGATTTGCATTCGCTGTAGTGAGGTTTAAATGATCGGTCGATTTGTATTCGCTGTAGTGAAGTTTAAATGATCGGTCGAATTGTATTCGCTGCAATGAAGTTCAAATGTTCAGTCGACTTGTATTCGCTGTAGTGAAGTTTAAATGATAGGTCGACTTGTATTCGCTTTAGTGAAGTTCAAATGATAGGTCGACTTGTATTCGCTTTAGTGAAGTTCAAATGATTAGTCGACTTGTATTCGCTGTAGTGAAGTTTAAATGATCGGTAGATTTGTATTCGCTATAATGAAGTTTAAATGATCGGTCGACTTGTATTCGCTTTAGTGAAGTTCAAATGATCGGTCGACTTGTATTCGCTGTAGTGAGGTTTAAATGATCGGTCGATTTGCATTCGCTGTAGTGAGGTTTAAATGATCGGTCGATTTGTATTCGCTGTAGTGAAGTTTAAATGATCGGTCGACTTGTATTGGCTTTAGTGAAGTTTAAATGATCGGTCGACTTGTATTCGCTGTAGTGAGGTTTAAATGATCGGTCGATTTGCATTCGCTGTAGTGAGGTTTAAATGATCGGTCGATTTGTATTCGCTGTAGTGAAGTTTAAATGATCGGTCGACCTGTATTCGCTTTAGTGAAGTTTAAATGATCGGTCGACTTGTATTCGTTGCAATGAAGTTCAAATGTTCAGTTGACTTGTATTCGCTGTAGTGAAGTTTAAATGATCGGTCGACTTGTATTCGCTTTAGTGAAGTTCAAATGATCGGTCGACTTGTATTCGCTGTAGTAAGTTTAAATGATCGGTTGATTTGTATTCGCTTTAGTGAAGTTTGAATGATCGGTCGACTTGTATTCGCTGTAGTGAGGTTTAAATGATCGGTCGACTTTTATTCGCTGTAGTGAAGTTCAAATGATCGGTCGACTTGTATTCGCTCTAGTGAACTACAAATGATCAGTCGATTTGTATTCGCTATAGTGAAGTTCAAATGATCGGTCGATTTGTATTCGCTATTGCGAACTTCAAATGATCGGTCGATTTGTATTCGCTGTAGTGAACTTCAAATGATCGGTCGATTTGTATTCGCTATTGCGAACTTCAAATGATCGGTCGATTTGTATTCGCTATAGTGAACTTCAAATGATCGGTCGATTTGTATTCGCTATTGCGAACTTCAAATGATCGGTCGATTTGTATTCGCTATAGTGAACTTCAAATGATCGGTCAATTTGTATTCGCTGTATTGAAGTTCAAATGATCGGTCGATTTGTATTCGCTATAGTGAACTTCAAATGATCGGTCGATTTGTATTCGCTATTGCGAACTTCAAATGATCGGTCGATTTGTATTCGCTATAGTGAACTTCAAATGATCGGTCAATTTGTATTCGCTGTATTGAAGTTCAAATGATCGGTCGATTTGTATTCGCTATAGTGAACTTCAAATGATCGGTCGATTTGTATTCGCTATTGCGAACTTCAAATGATCGGTCGATTTGTATTCGCTATAGTGAAGTTCAAATGATCGGTCAATTTGTATTCGCTGTATTTAAGTTCAAATGATCAGTCGACTTACATTATTTCACATTTATTTTTGACTTTTGTTTATATTAATACTAGTTTCCCTAATAACGGTCTATAACAGAGTGTAGATAAAATTTGTTTTTTAGTATAAACTTAATTGCGCTACGCATTAAATCGCTCAGTTGCCTAACTTCAACTTCATTTTCTTAAAGTGTATTATCTGGTTTGAGTAGTTTAAACCAGTATTCGCATTACGTTTCTTATAAGTTCAACTAATTCTATTTGAAAGATCTAAATGTTTTAAAGTTCACGCTTCTCTTACAAAACTTCGAGATCTTTTACATATACTTAATTAGTTAAGTGGAGTTTGTTAGATTACGAATCCAATGTGGTCACGCAGTCGAAATTAGTCAAACTACAAAATATATGCAAATGTGAGATACATTCTCGTGATACTGTTATGAAATAACACATTAGTTCTACTTCCTTAGGACTATCCCAACCTTATCTCGATTAGCCTATCGACAATAATTTTAAAATAAAATATTAGCATAATGTTAGGGACATTTAAAAGTGTATGTGTACACGCCGTGCATGCGTTTGTGTATTTTGTAATTTATTATTACACACGCTTTAATATTACTCTTCTAGAACATTATTTGTGTATTTATTTTTTTAAAGAAAACATAAACGTGTATTTCCCCTTAAAGGCCAGTATTTTCCCCTTAAAGGCCAGCATTTTCCCCTTAAAGGAAAGTATTTCCCCTTAAAGGCCAGTATTTTCCCCTTAAAGGCCAGCATTTTCCCCTTAAAGGAAAGTATTTTCCCCTTAAAGGCCAGTATTTTCCCCTTAAAGGCCATTATTTTCCCCTGTACTGTCTAAGATTCTAAACAATAAAAAAAAAAACGAAAAGTTAATATTTATAAAAATACTGGAGCTAATGTGTAAATTCGAATATATGTTGCCAGTTTAATAACCAAGCCGAATAAATTAATGCCCAATGAAGCGTGTAAGGAATACCACATTGATCGAGTCCTGTAGGACATACAGGTGCGTGTCGCAACTACCCTGTCTCGCGTCCTGCAGGACATCCAGGTGCGTGTCGCAACTGACCCTGTCTCGCGTCCTGCAGGACATCCAGGTGCGTGTCGCATTTGGCCCTGTCTCACGTCCTGTAGGACATCCAGGTGCGTGTCGCAACTGACTCTGTCTCGCGTCCTGCAGGACATCCAGGTGCGTGTCGCAACTGACCCTGTCTCACGTCCTGTAGGATATCCAGGTGCGTGTCGCATTTGACCCTGTCTCACGTCCTGTAGGACATCCAGGTGCGTGTCGCAACTGACCCTGTCTCGCGTCCTGTAGGACATCCAGGTGCGTGTCGCATTTGACCCTGTCTCACGTCCTGTAGGACATCCAGGTGCGTGTCGCAACTGACCCTGTCTCGGGTCCTGTAGGATATCCAGGTGCGTGTCGCATTTGGCCCTGTCTCACGTCCTGTAGGACATCCAGGTGCGTGTCGCAACTGACCCTGTCTCACGTCCTGTAGGACAAAATAGTAAAACTAAAACTAATAAAAAAATTGTCATATTTTAATTAAATGGGTTGAACACGAGATCAACGTTTTATATTTTTAAAATTATATCTAGATTCCAGTATTGAAGTTGGTTGCTGTTTAATATTGAACACTAAAGATGTTAACAGTGTGTATCTTAGGTTTTCAAACATTGGTAATTTTTTGTAATTTTGTATTTTCACTGTATCAAAACCTACTCACAACACTCAAAAATACCTAAGAAAGAATAAAAACATCCGATACAATAATGAGGTGGCATTGAAAAACGTTAAATAACAATAAATTAATACGACGCGCTGACGATGCTCCTGGTATTTTTACGAAAAGTATTTATTATAGATACTTTATTTCCCTATGTACTTTCTTTTGTAGAGAGATTATTTTATGAAACATGAACAAAATTATTATTTATGTTTAATGAAACACTCACGTGAATTTGTAATAAAAGATTTGATATTTCAAATAATGTAAATAGTTCTTTATTAAAATAATTTTTAAAAAATACGTAAATAATCGTTAAAGTGAGATAATTCTATTTTCTATAAAACCCTTAACTGATCCACTGCAATAAAAGTTATAATTTAAAAAAATTAAATTTCGTATAAACAAATTGTATTATATTACTAAATGACTGTAACAACCCCCATTAAATTCTTACCCCCACTGTTACAAGATTAAATAAATATTTATTTATTCGGTTATATCACATCCGTTAAATCTCTGAGAACTGTACAAAGCACTTGAACAGTGCGAAAGCGAAGTTTCATTTCTTTGTCAGCATTCAATTAAAAGACAAGCCAATCGACTCGTCTCAAGCACTGCGGACGCGAAGGACGGCAAACAGTCGCAAAATAAAATGAAAACGTTTTTATAAATCACGAGTAGAAAATTTCGGAATTGCTTTGTAATGCGGCTTTTCCTGGGGCAAGGGCCTTCTCGACAAATCATTGCGATGCCTAGTGTATAGAGCTGCACAGAAATGGGCGACATTAATTCAGAGGAACGTTTTTATACGAATCGATTTTGATGATAAATTTTGATTCGGCTTCCAGATTAGGCACTGCACAAGCATATTTCAAGTGTTCTCGAATAGTTTCCCCACACGCATATCTTTCGGACGTTATTTTGATAAAGTAATATTTTCTTTTGGTCTTTATTGCTAAACATGTATTCATATCTTTAATTTATTTCCAGACAATGCCTATCCGTACAGTCACTCTTCATTACAGTAGAACCTCTCTAATTCGACACCTTCTGTAATTCGTCACAATAATAACAAACATTCTCTTCACTGTCACGTAGTATAGGCGCCGTCAGATAAGGCCGATAGCCATCAGACGATGCCTATCCGTACAGTCACTCTTCATTACAGTAGAACCTCTCTAATTCGACACCTTCTGTAATTCGTCACAATAATAACAAACATTCTCTTCACTGTCACGTAGTATAGGCGCCATCAGATAAGGCCGATAGCAGACATGAGTCGTTCGATCACTGAAAAATCTCTCAAAACATTTGGCCAGAAAATGAAGTGACTTGTATAGAAGTAGATGAAATGCTAACGAAATGGATTGGGTGGTGGGAGAGACAAAAACAAGCACAACTGACGAAATTGAGAGTGTTAGGACAAATTCGGCAGCTTGCAATACAAAAAAAAAAGAATTCCTTAGTACAAAAGAATGAAAATTTTTTTAAAAACTAAAACGTAAATATATTTAATATTCTGTATGTTGTGTGTGCTAGTGTTGTTGTTCTTAGGAGGTACTGTAATTAGTTATTTATGTATTTTATGAAAATAGAGTAACATACTTTATTTGTAGACTAATTACGATCTATGCAGCAGGCTACTAGTGTTTTTTTTAGTGTTGTGTAATAGTGTTGTTGGGTTTTGCGACCGATATAAATCATGTAAGTACAACATTAATTACATTACAAACATATTTACGTATTTATGTGGTATGTTTTACCCATAATTACATGTTAATTCTACGACTTCCGTAATTCGTCGATTTCCGAATTCGTCACCCCTCTGTCCCGAACGTAACGAATTAGAGAGGTTCTACTGTACTAGTATTTTGAATATATTCTAAGGCGCATTATAATATCCCCGATAGAGGGTATATGTACTTATTTTTCTTCTTCTTCATACGAATCCGTAATCATTATGGCATCAACCACTGCTGGGACTAACATTTGAACCAATTTCGCAAATATTTTACCATGAGGTTTTGCCCCTTGTGTAAAACTTACACACACACACACACACACACACACACACACACACACACACACACACACACACACACACACACACACACACACACACACACACACACACACACACACACACACACACACGCACACACGCGCGCACACACACACACACACACACGCACGCGCTCGCACACACACACACACACACACACACACAAACACACACGCACGCACGCATACACGCACGCACGCACACACGCACGCACGAACGCACGCACACACACACACACACACACACACACACACACACACACACACACAGACACACACACACACACACACACACACACACACACACACACATACATACACACACACACACACACACACACACACACACACACACACACATATATATATATATATATATATATATATATATATATATATATATATATATATATATATATTGTAATTTTTTTTGTTATATTTATATTATGAATGATTTCTTTAAAATGTATTTTTTCAATAATTTCAATCAAGGTAGGTTAGTAACTTTTCTAATTTATTTTAAGATAAATAAATATTCTAGAGCTTTCCTTTTTTGTAACAAGTTTAATGTATCATTTAAAAACACTTTCTTAACAATTATAAGTTTAATTAATAAATTACAATTTTTTTTCTTTTTTAAAGTTTTACAAATTTACTATAAGTTTCCTCTTTTATTACAAGTCTTATTATTCTAAATTGTATTTCTCTTTTGGGCAGCAACAGTTTTTATTTAATTTAGCCTAAATTGATTATAATTTTGGTTTAGCACAAGCTCTCTTAATCTCGGGTTATCTGGTGGGTTTTAAATTTTAAATACTGAAGTCTTATTTGGCACTCTAAAGTACAAGAACAAAAAAAAAATCTAATCTATAAATGTTATAAACTAGGTTACAAATTAATTTATTTCTAAGTAAAATTGTTCCTTAATATTCTCTCTAAATGTTTTCTTTTATAGTTTAATTTTATAATAAATTCTCTGGTTTCTTTTCTTTTATAAATGTCTGATTGCAAAATTTCAAAATGTAGTAATGGATCTAGCCTAGATACTTGAGTGTTTTAGATTGCAGATTCGGCCTTTTATCAAAATATTTAATAATATCTTTTTAAATAAATAGTTTTAATTTATTTTCTTGAAAGTATTTTGTAGTGTTAATTGAATTCGAGACTAACACTCCCGCACTAAGTTTGAATTTTTCAAATATTATTGGCCAATTCTGAAACACGTCTGTCTTGCTTGAGTAGGTGTGAAGAACTGAAGCCACGCTAGCCAAGCATTTCAAAATGGCTAAAACAAACTATTTCTTTTTTTTAATTGTTGTTACCGGCTTTACGGATGCTGTATTCACTGCCTTTTGTACATTTCATGTTTTTAATAACTAGATTTTACTTTCTTTGCAGGTAACTGCATTTAAATATTATATCTCCCAACGAAGTTCAAATTATCAGCTGTTCTGTTCGTAATGGGCTAGCCATCCTGTTTGTTCTATTTCTGCAATCTTAAAATGGTTTCACTTTTCTTAACACTTAAAGGCTTTTACTTTTATTTACGTTGGTTTAGTGTTCTTTTTAAACTGTTACACATTAAATTGTTTCTATTATATTGTTTGTTTTACAGTGATTATTGTTCTAAACTTGTGATTAAATATTACGATTTTGCCAATTTAGGTTATGTTTACATTTTTTCTCTTTTTTCATAATTGGTTATTTTATGGTTTGAATTTACTTACATATTTATATTATATTATACATAGTGCCTTTCTTACTTGCTATTCTAAAATGTTACAAAAAAAAAAAATATATATATATATATATATATATATATATATATATATATATATATATATATAGTGTAAAATTTTAATAGATTTTTATAATTTTTTATGTGTAACCTCTTTATTTTTTTAAAAGCTGATGTCTGTTAATAACTATTTAATGTGTTTTAAAGGGTAGTGCAGATCACAGACCAATTCATGCTACTATAAATATACTCTACGTTTCGATTTTCTATCCGAAAATCCTATTTAAGAGGTAAACGTATATTAATTTAATATTAAACCATAATTTAAAGTTTTTACATTCATAAACAAAACTCTCAGCATAAATAAAATAATATATTTTAATATTCTAGCAGTAAATATTAACATTTACAAGTCAAATGGCACTACTAGACCACTAATAATACTTCTAAACCACTCAAATTTGTCTAGTAGTGCAATTTGACTTGTAAATCTTAATATTTACAGCTAGAATATTAAAATATTTTATTTTATTTATGTTGAAAGTTTTGTTTATGAATGTAAAAACTGTAAATTATAGCTTAACATTAAATTAATAAACGTTTAGCTCATGAAAAGGATTTTCGAATAGAAAATCGAAACGTAGAGTTTATTTGTAAAAGCCTGAATTAATCTGTGATCTGCCATTAAGCTTAAACACGTTTTTTTATTCTAGTTATTTTGTTTGATATTGTGTCAGTTATTGATGTAGTTTATTTTTATATTTGTAAGTTTTTATAGATAATTATAACCTTAAACAAATAATTTTATATTTGTTAAATTATAAGATATAGAGTAAAGTAATGTAAATAAGACACCCCTCAGACAACGAGTGTTAATAGATATTGCGTAGATAAGAGGGGGTTTTTGTATTTCTGTTTGTCGAATATTTTATTTGATTTGTTGACTAATACTTTGTACAGGGCTAGCTCTATCGTTAATGAAAACTGTTGACGAAATTAGGTCAGTGAAAGCTTACCACTGATGATGGTGGCATCGCCGAAACTAGCTTTCGTAACGGATTTTGAGTAAGAATTTAACTATAGTTTTTCAAACGTTTTCCCTTTTTAAATAATGTAACATTTGATAAAAATAAGCTATTTTTGTAAGAGAAATACTACTCGTATATTCATATTTTGGCGAGAAATGGGATAAAACTTAATTTTTTGCAGCCATTAATTTTGTATTACATTTTATTACATCTTTAAATTACACAGATGGGTTAGGTAAGTACTATAATGTCTTTGTACAAGTATCTCGTGACTCAATGAACGTATTAATTATTCATTTTAATTAACTCTTTTGAAAACAGTGTTGGAATTGATTGAGGGATTTGTTTGTTTTTAATTTTCGAGACCCGATTACGGGATCTAATTACAGTCGGCACGTACGCAGCGAGAAAAATCGGAGCTGATTTCAGAAATGTTCTAAAAATTGATAACTTTCTAGTTTTAGGAAATTTTCATTTTAACTAACATTGAAAAAACTGAAAGTGGGCCTAGTAAAGTGAACAGAAATATCAACTCGCTTGCGATGAATATACTTATCTCACATTTAATTATTTTTTTTCGCTGAAGCACAGAACAAAATAGGTTTTTATCCATTTGATATCAATATTTATGTGTTAGTTGTTGTCAGTATCAGTGTTTACACTGTCAAAAAAGACAGTGTAAATTTAATCATATTAAATTTAAAGATTTAGTACCGACTGGGCTAACTTGAAATTATTTGGCCCCAACAAACTCCGATTTAAACAAATTATTTTGTCTTTTATCATTTACATTGATCTTAAAACAAGAGCAAATACTACGAGTTTAATATTCTGATACTCTCTATGAAAATTTGAATTCTTTTAATCATTTTTATTTTAAAATCTCTTTGCAGCCTGTTGAACGAAACATTTGTTGTGCATTTGACGAAACGTTTACCAACAAACGTCGTCTTCGGAAACCAAATTTCCCGTGAAACACTTAAATTACGACAAAGTAAGTAGCAGTCGCAACAGCGATTTTGTCGCTTGAAGGAGCATCATTCAAACTTTACAAACAAGCGGAATATTTGCAACCATCTTTTCGTGTATAAAATAAAGGAGCGAAACGTTAAACTATTGCAGGGGCTTTGTTAAATTGAAATAAATTGCATTTATGTTGCTTCTTTTACGAGAATAAATTTGCAATAAGGCCTGTTCTTGGAAAAATATTGTTTCAAGTTTTGAAAAAGTCAATATTCTATGTTAGCATTGATAAAAAATAATTAAATCTTATTTTATTAAGAAACAAATAATTCCGGAAGTGGCTAAAATAGTTTAATAATTTTTAGAGAGTAAATTACATTAAAATTTAATATTCCGATTTAGTAGTAGCGCCATTGCAACTGTTACAAACCTTTTTAGAATAAATATTTCTGGTTCCAGATTCTTTTACAAGTTTCCATCGTCTGAAACGAAAATAAATAATTGTGTCTCTCTACGCGAAGATAGCTTTTATACTTTTATGTATTTACAACTCTTTATAACCCCGCTAGATAGGTGGCCTACTTTATGCACGCGGCTATTCCCACGTGATATTATAATTTTATTCTATTCCTAGTACAAGGGGAACATCATCTCCTATCCTTGTTCCTAACTATATCCACCTGTTCTTGCTTTTAGGAAAGGGACAAGGAAAAGAGACATCTACATAACCCCGCTAGATAGGTGGCCTACTTTATGTACGCGGCTATTCCCACGTGATATTATAATTTTATTCTATTCCTAGTACAAGGGGAACATCATCTCCTATCCTTGTTCCTAACTATATCCACCTGTTCTTGCTTTTAGGAAAGGGACAAGGAAAAGAGACATCTACATAACCCCGCTAGATAGGTGGCCTACTTTATGTACGCGGCTATTCCCACGTGATATTATAATTTTATTCTATTCCTAGTACAAGGGGAACATCATCTCCTATCCTTGTTCCTAACTATATCCACCTGTTCTTGCTTTTAGGAAAGGGACAAGGAAAAGAGACATCTACATAACCCCGCTAGATAGGTGGCCTACTTTAGGTACGCGAATAGAAGACAGGTGCCCTATCATGCATTGCCATTCTCACGTACAGCCATACTGTTCGTGCTGGATTATTGACACACTTTTACACACCCGTACATTTTTACTGCTGCCTTATTGACACACTGTTACACTTTCGTACAGCCTTACTGCTGCGTTATTGACGCAGTGTTACTCTTTCGTACAGCCTTACTGCTGGCCTATTGACGCAGTGTTACACTCTCGTACAGCCTTATTGCTGCGTTATTGACACACTGTTACACTTTCGTACAGCCTTACTGCTGCGTTATTGACGCAGTGTTACTCTTACGTACAGCCTTACTGCTGGCCTATTGACGCAGTGTTACACTCTCGTACAGCCTTATTGCTGCGTTATTGACGCAGTGTTACACTTTCGTACAGCCTTACTGCTCACCTATTGACGCAGTGTTACACTTTCGTACAGCCTTACTGCTGGCCTATTGACGCAGTGTTACACTCTCGTACAACCTTATTGCTGCGTTATTGACGCAGTGTTACACTTTCGTACAGCCTTACTGCTGCGTTATTGACGCAGTGTTACACTCTCGTACAGCCTTACTGCTGGCCTATTGACGCAGTGTTACACTCTCGTACAGCATTACTGCTGGCCCATTGACGCAGTGTTACACTTTCGTACAGCCTTACTGCTGGCCTATTGACGCAGTGTTACACTCTCGTACAACCTTATTGCTGCGTTATTGACGCAGTGTTACACTTTCGTACAGCCTTACTGCTGCGTTATTGACGCAGTGTTACACTCTCGTACAGCCTTACTGCTGGCCTATTGACGCAGTGTTACACTCTCGTACAGCATTACTGCTGGCCCATTGACGCAGTGTTACACTCTCGTACAGCCTTACTGCTGGCCTATTGACGCAGTGTTACACTCTGGTACAGCCTTACTGCTGGCCTATTGACGCAGTGTTACACTCTCGTACAGCCTTACTGCTGGTCTATTGTCGCAGTGTTACATTCTCATACAGCCTTACTGCTGGCCTATTGACGCAGTTTTACACTTTCGAACAGCCTTCCTGCTGGCCTATTGACGCAGTGTTACACTCTCGTACTGCCTTACTGCTGCGTTATTGACGCAGTGTTACACTCTCGTACAGCATTACTGCTGGCCTATTGACGCAGTGTTACACTCTCGTACAGCCTTACTGCTGGCCTATTGACGCAGTGTTACACTCTCGTACAGCCTTACTGCTGGTCTATTGTCTCAGTGTTACATTCTCATACAGCCTTACTGCTGGCCTATTGACGCAGTTTTACACTTTCTAACAGCCTTCCTGCTGGCCTATTGACGCAGTGTTACACTCTCGTACTGCCTTACTGCTGCGTTATTGACGCAGTGTTACACTCTCGTACAGCATTACTGCTGGCCTATTGACGCAGTGTTACACTCTCGTACAGCCTTACTGCTGGCCTATTGACGCAGTGTTACACTCTCGTACAGCCTTACTGCTGGTCTATTGTCTCAGTGTTACATTCTCATACAGCCTTACTGCTGGCCTATTGACGCAGTTTTACACTTTCGAACAGCCTTCCTGCTGCGTTATTGACGCAGTGTTACACTCTCGTACAGCCTTACTGCTGGCCTATTGACGCAGTGTTACACTCTCGTACAGCCTTACTGCTGCGTTATTGACGCAGTGTTACACTCTCGTACAGCCTTACTGCTAAAAACAAATTTTACATTTAAATATCAAAATATTGAGAAATTAGAAACTTGGAAAAATGCTCCAAGTTTCTAAAAAGAAAATAATAATCATGATACTAGAAATATCTTAAAATAAAACACTCAAAACAATAATTAACTTAATACCATAAGAATAACCATTTTGTAATATTAATAATGTTCTAAAAATTTCATTACTATTTACATCCCAGGACGATTTGAAATCCGGTTAAAATATTTCGCTAACTACGACACGCTACCGAACCATTTCTGGATCTATGTTAAAATTAAAATTAGTTTCTTATAATTCGATTCGGATTCGTCTCACAAATTATTTCCTTTCCTTCGTGAATCACCCTGTATATTGATTGGTTAATGTTTACCGCAGTACTGAGAGCGGTAGGTTTATGCTTACAATATAGGCATAGACTCTTGCTTACACTAAAAACACCCACACTACTAAATATGACGCATTTTCTTACGTATATTCTTGGAAATGGTAGCCATTTTACTTCGGCTCCGTTAGAGAACACGTCACATCTACTCAAGTGAATTAATATATTTCTCTACTCTATTTGGAAGGGGTTTATAACATCCCTTTCCTAAGTAGCATATTGCGCCCCGTTTCCTATTCTGTGTCTTCATTCTGTTTAACGAGAGACTTTCTTATCTGCTTGATAAAAAAGAAAATGTGTAGTTCTACAATTCTAACTAGTGCATAACTCTAGTATATTCCTGAGATTTGGCACTTTTACGTAGCTACCGCCAGCACAGAGTACGTAGCTACTCTGTGTTTAGTATTATTGCCTCTCCTTCGGGTACTACAATATTTAAATTTACCTATAATTAAACAGAACACAATAAAACAATAATTTGAAAGTGGTATGACTAAAGGGTTTGTAGTGCCGTTCCGAACATGACATATGTTCTGTCGTATTTAAAGATCTAGGAGAAACCCAAAATAAACTGTAACCAAACTGAGTAACCTCGTTCCATCATTAAACAATAAAGTAAACATATGAAACGGTGACGTATTCTTGGATGCATTCGTAAAGGCAGCGCCGTGGTTAATATTTTATTACAAAGCGTCGTATTTTGCGGAGCTTTTTAATGTTTATCTTTTGCAAGAGTTATTTGAACGACTCTTTGCAACGCTTTGTAAGTTTTTTTCAAATGAAAACTACTTAGAACTTGAGTTGTGTTTTCTCACTCCACAACTTTCTGGGTTTATTCGTTAAACTTACTACAAACACTTGGTTTTTAACAGAGAACGAATTTAGATTGTTTTATTTTTGTCAGTTTACATTTTAGGCACTACATAGACAAGTAAATTGTCAAGTTACTTAATTAATATTTTCATTTTACTTTCATTTCTTTAAAGAAACAAATTTCTTCTTTTGATCATATATGGTTGATTTTAGAGCCTAATACATTGTTACTTAAACTACTTAAGGAGACTAAACTACAAAGGTGGGTACTTTGTACTGCCTTTAGCTACTCTTACTAATCACCATTTTATCAATTACAGTCTAGTTTCGGCGCCGATGTCGTAATCAACAAAGGTGAACCTAGTAATAATACACAAAATCCTTTTAACCACAAACTTTCTTTATTTTACCCTTATGTACATTTCAGTTACCAAGTAACCATCCTCAGAAGGATAACATACAAAGACTAGAAGAGTATTTGTATGTTATCCCTCTGAGGATGGTTACTTTGTAACTGAAATGTACATAGAGTAAAATAAAGAAAGTTTGTGGTTAAGAGGTTTTTGTGTAATTATTATTAAATTCAACCACAGAATATTCCTAATAAATAGTAATGTTAAACCTACATTACCTTATTTCTATATTATTGCCTTACCATTACCTTAGAACCTTAACATTACCTTATTTCTATATAAATATAAATTACAGATAGAGCTTTTCTCATTTTTAACTCTGAGATATCATGTATTTTATCAAATTTAACAAGATCAAATTGTTCTCTTAGTTACAATTATGTGTAAAAATTTCAAACACATTACGTCTCTAAAGTACATAATTGGAAGCACAATAATTCAAATCCAAAATATTACTAATATAATATCTATTACAATCAAAAAATCAAATTACAAAAAATCACTAAATATGAAATATTCAAGAACTATTCTACACAATATTTAATCTATGAATAATTTTTTTTTAACAATGTAAAGTTTTGGGTAGGAACTACAGTGCTTTAGGTAACTAAAATAAGACACTGCCATAAAAATACTAAGGTAACTAGAAACGTTTCGGCGTCGATAAAACCATAGAAAATATACTTTGACGGATTTTAAAAAAGAAGACAAATCTTAGACTGGCCTTGACTAATTGTTGTTCGTAAAATCTCGAGATTTTATTTATAAACCTGGTCTCGCATTGTGAGACCGTTGTTCTTCGTTTTATATTTCAAGTGTTTAGGATGATCTAACGACCTAAAAATGGTTGTACAGGCAATACTTGACCATCGCCAAGTGTTTAAGTGATACTTCCGAGTAAGCTATCAGAAGTAGACTTTCTTCGATTATCTATAAATATTCTTGATAGATTAAACCACTTATATTAAACAATAACAATAATTTATAGGAAGGAGTAGGGAGAAACTGTCCGCTCTTTTAGAAACAAAAATCATACTGTCGACCGTGTTATATGAGGATGTCTTTTGAGGTAAAGTCTGGGGAAATAAATAACTAATGAAATTTCATCAGCATTTGAGTCCGTGTAATAGTGTAACATGGGAATTTGTGAAAGAAGAAAGGGAATAATTTTTGGCAAAAGGGGTAAATTGATTAAAGTAGTTTACGCAGAATGTGAAATAAAAAATAAATTATTTTGGAAAAGACAATTTTTTGTATTTTAGAGAGAAGTTGGGAGTAGCACTATTTCCAATAGCCTGTGATGGATATGAAAAAGGTGCTGAGTCATGGGTAGGATTAAAGAACAGATATGGAAATTCATCTAATTATCTAATTTCCCCTGGGAAATTTATAAACCTTGTGAAAGGGGTTAGAAAATTGCAAAACATTTGACAAATAATGTTGGGAAATGGGTGTATATAGTGGGAAAATGGGAATACCCTATTTAAAAAAAAAAAAAAATGAAAAGAGGTAAAATAGTAATTTAAAAAGAGTAAAACTATGACTTAATTGGTAGAAACGACGTTGAGAAAGTATGACGTGATATTTATGACTTACGATTTGTGGTCTGTACTTTTTACTGAGGGTGGATTTCTATTTTAATTACAAGTAACTTGTTAAAATTGTCACTGATTTTAAAATTGCCCCTATCAAGAAAGTTTTTAAATCTATCTATCTATATCTTTTGGTTAAAATACCGTAAAAGCAAATTAATTAATGACAAACAATAATTGTTTAGACCAGGGGTGTCCAACTGACGGCCCGCGGGCCGCATGCGGCCCGCCATGCCATTTTATGCGGCCCACAAAGACTTATCAGACAAAAATATCAGAAAAATACTTGAAATTGTGGCAAGGATCTAATAATTTAATGATAAATTTTAATACTATACATGCTTTCGTTGCTGTACTAAAATGAGTAGAAACTCAGTAAAACGTAAAATTGATAGCGAAAACAGGAATTACAAGGTCAGTTGGGAGAGTTATTTTTTATTGTTGACAATGGTGGAAAACTACAGTGTTTGGTGTGCATGAACGTTGTGTCAGTGCCTAAGGAATATAATGTCATTACATATATATAAAAAGACATTACAAAACAATGCATGAGAATAAGTATGATACATATACAAATGAAAGTCGGCGTACATTAGTTGCAGATTTGAAGAAGAAGCTTAAACAACAAACCGGTATGCTTAGTAAAATATCGCATTCCCAGACACATTCATTGATTGCATCTTATGCCGTATCTCTAGAGCAGGTCAGGCCAAAGAAACCGTTTACTGATGGAACATTAATTAAAAAATGTGCCATCCAAATGGCAAAAGCTTTTGAGGATTTTAAAATAGCGGAGAAATTTGAATCAGTGGCACTTTCACATCAAACCATCCAAAGAAGAATTGTTGACATGGGTATGCAAGTAGAAAATTCTTTGCTTGGCCAGGTTAAAAAAAGCTCATATTTTTCACTTTGCTTGGATGAAAGTACTGACCAAACAGATGTCAGTCAGCCCCTAATACTTGTACATACTACCTTTGAAGATTTCTCTAGTAAAGAAGAACTATTCGATTTGTGTTCTCTTTATGAAAGAACACAAGGAGAGGACATTTATGAGGCTTTGAAAAAAGCAGTTGACAGAATTGGAGGATTTGATAAATTTTCAGCAATTGTAACAGGTGGGGCACCAGCAATGACAGGTAAAAAGTCTGGATTAATAGGATTACTTCGGGAGAATGGCGTTAACTGTCCGGCATTACACTGTGTTATTCATCAGGAACCTCTATGTGGAAAATCCATCAAGCAGGATCAAGGTTTTAAACTTGTGATTAAGATTATAAATCTGATCAGAGGTGGAAACCGGACCCTTTTACATAGGCAACTTAAGCAGTTTTTACAAGAAACGGAGGCTGAATATGGAGACTTGCTATTATATAACTTGCGATGGTTAAGTGCAGGAAAGTGCATGGAGCGACTCTTTGCAATAAGAAAGGAAATCCCTGAATTCCTCAAGAAATATGTGCCATCTGACACCACTGAAATAGAAAAGAAGTTTGAAGATCCAGAATTTTTAGTTCAATTAGCTTTTCTAACAGATTTGACTAATCATCTTAACATTTTTAACTTGAGTCTTCAAGGAAAAAATCAAACAATATCAGATTTGGCTGGAATCATCAATGGGTTTCGCAGTAAGCTACAACTGTTCAAACAAAATCTTGAAAACAAAAATCTTATACACTTTCCTAGCTGTCTTCAGTTAGCCGACAAATTAAAAAACAATGATCTTTCAAGCTGCATCTGTCAAATGCAAGAAGTAATTGACGAGTTCAATACAAGATTTGAGGAAATTGAAAGTCTCAAAAGTAGTCTACTGCTTTACGCAATCCTCTTGGAGCTACAATTGAAGACCAACCAGCTGACCTACAACTTGAATCATGTGATTTGCAGGGTGACATGTTTCTAATGACCAGGCAAGAAAAGACTCATGACTTTTTTAAATTGCTTCCTAAAGACAGATTCCCAAACTTGCGAGATTTTGGGCTAAAAATGTCTTCAATGTTTGGAAGTACATACCTATGTGAAAGTGTTTTCTCATCTATGAAGTTTATAAAAAACCAAAATAGGAACAAGCTTTCTGATGTATCTTTACTCCATCTCATGAGGTTGGCCGACGCAGAACTAGATGTGGATATTCGTTCTTTGGTGGCTGCAGCTGATCGACCACAATGTTCACACTAAAATACTGTAATGTACATTTTTATCCTCATTTCAGTTGTTGTGTTAATTGATAAAACTATTTTGTATTTTTCTTATTTGTATAGTTTTTTCTCACTTGAGTCTTGAGAAATATAAGTAATACTATTCAATTTTGTTTTATTTATTTATAAATTTTCATATGTTCTTGTTGCTATTTCAAACTAAAATTATATTATTACTATGTGGCCCGCAACAACGTACAAGGTTTTAATTTTGGCCCGCTATGCTATGAAAGTTGGACATCCCTGGTTTAGACCAATATCTATTCTAGGTAGGGTATTTATACTAGACATAGGTAGGGCCTAACTGCATTTAGACATTAAAAAAATTAGCTATTAGGGACCCTAAAAGTGCACCACAAAGAAAATAATACTTAACTACATTGCAATTTTTATTTGGCTCAAAAGACGAAAACAAATACGCAGTAAAGAAATCGTAAACGTAAATTTATTATGCACGAAGTGTAAATGTAGCTTTGCGGCACAAAGGGGGAGTAATTTAACAGTGCTTTAAAATTCTGAAACCTATGAATTTTGAATTAAGATTGGCTCAGGAGTAGTTAATTATTTTAACGTAGTTGGAAATAATTAATGATCGCCATAGACTAGTACATCGGAACTGTCGAGGCTTTGGATCTAGGTTAGGTTTAATTTTGTATTTAAGAGTGCCGTTTATGCATTATAAGACCCAAGTTTAATTAGGTGCCGTAACACGCTTACCTTCGGCTCAGTTTTAAAACAAACTCTTGCCGCTACTTTCACCGCCTTAAGCCTTTGCAAGCCTCCTTTAACGTAATATTAATCTTGTACAGTTTCCATTTTAATTTCTGAAATTATCATTTAGAATAGATTGCCTCTCGGGGGTGCGCGCGTGCACGCAGCATCGATTCGTATTATTTAAAAGTATTTTTATTTGCTAGGAAAGTAGAAAAATTCCAATTTAATTTATAATATTCTTATACAATTGGATCCTATATAAATATGTTTATTTTAACAATATGAATAAACACATATAATAAAATGTATATCATATAATAGTAAAAAAAATAGTATATAATAATATTAATAATAACATTTAATAATATGAATAATAACATATAATAAAATAGCTCATAGCATAATCTTATAAATCATAACATAATCCTATAAATAATAACATTTAATAGTATGAATAATAACATATAATAAAATAAATAATAACGTCATCTTATAAATAGTAACATTTATTAGTATGAATAATAACATATAATAAAATAAATGATAACGTCATCTTATAAATAGTAACATTTATTAGTATGAATAATAACATATAATAAAATAAATGATAACGTTATCTTATAAATAGTAACATTTATTAGTATGAATAATAACATATAATAAAATAAATAATAACGTTATATTATAAATAGTAACATTTAATATCGTGAACAATAACATATAATAAAATAAATCATAACATAATCCTATAAATAATAACATTTAATAGTATGAATAATAACATATAATAAAATAAATAATAACGTCATCTTATAAATAGTAACATTTATTAGTATGAATAATAACATATAATAAAATAAATAATAATGTCATCTTATAAATAGTAACATTTATTAGTATGAATAATAACATATAATAAAATAAATAATAATGTCATGTTATAAATAGTAACATTTAATATCATGAACAATAACATATAATAAAATAAATAATAACGTCATCTTATAAATAGTAACATTTAATATCATGAACAATAACATATAATAAAATAAATAATAATGTCATCTTATAAATAGTAACATTTAATATCATGAACAATAACATATAATAAAATAAATAATAATGTCATCTTATAAATAGTAACATTTAATATCATGAACAATAACATATAATAAAATGAATAATAATGTCATCTTATAAATAGTAACATTTAATATCGTGAACAATAACATATAATAAAATAAATCATAACATAATCCTATGAATAATAACATTTAATAGTATGAATAATAGCATATAATAAAATAAATAATAACGTTATATTATAAATAGTAACATTTAATATCGTGAACAATAACATATAATAAAATAAATAATAACGTTATATTATAAATAGTAACATTTAATATCGTGAACAATAACATATAATAAAATAAATAATAATGTGATCTTATAAATAGTAACATTTAATATCATGAACAATAACATATAATAAAATAAATAATAACGTTATATTATAAATAGTAACATTTAATATCGTGAACAATAACATATAATAAAATAAATAATAACGTTATATTATAAATAGTAACATTTAATATCATGAACAATAACATATAATAAAATAAATAATAACGTTATATTATAAATAGTAACATTTAATATCATGAACAATAACATATAATAAAATAAATAATAACGTTATATTATAAATAGTAACATTTAATATCGTGAACAATAACATATAATAAAATAAATAATAACGTTATATTATAAATAGTAACATTTAATATCGTGAACAATAACATATAATAAAATAAATCATAACATAATCCTATAAATAATAACATTTAATAGTATGAATAATAACATATAATATAATAAATAATAACGTCATCTTATAAATAGTAACATTTATTAGTATGAATAATAACATATAATAAAATAAATAATAATGTCATCTTATAAATAGTAACATTTATTAGTATGAATAATAACATATAATAAAATAAATAATAATGTCATGTTATAAATAGTAACATTTAATATCATGAACAATAACATATAATAAAATAAATAATAACGTCATCTTATAATTAGTAACATTTAATATCATGAACAATAACATATAATAAAATAAATAATAATGTCATCTTATAAATAGTAACATTTAATATCATGAACAATAACATATAATAAAATGAATAATAATGTCATCTTATAAATAGTAACATTTAATATCGTGAACAATAACATATAATAAAATAAATCATAACATAATCCTATGAATAATAACATTTAATAGTATGAATAATAGCATATAATAAAATAAATAATAACGTCATCCTATAAATAGTAACATTTATTAGTATGAATAATAACATATAATAAAATAAATAATAATGTCATCTTATAAATAGTAACATTTAATATCATGAACAATAACATATAATAAAATAAATGATAACGTCATCTTATAAATAGTAACATTTATTAGTATGAATAATAACATATAATAAAATAAATGATAACGTCATCTTATAAATAGTAACATTTATTAGTATGAATAATAACATATAATAAAATAAATAATAACGTCATCTTATAAATAGTGACATTTAATATCATGAACAATAACATATTGTAACACTCTTAAAAATAAGGTGTTAGATATAAATTCATTTATATATTTAATTTTTAATTTAATATCTATATCGTCCCAATATACAAGAAAATTTTTGTTTTATTGGTGCACATTGTGAAGCTAGCGTAGGTAGTAGCGCCCCTAGCAGGCGAAATAGAAAAATATCGTACGAGTTAGTAACTTAAGGCAATTAGGCATGTCACGCCATATGACGTAAACATGGTGTGATATCGCCTGATCCGAAGCACCAATCAAAAAATTCAAAATAATAAGTAAGGGTGGCAAATTCCTTGCAACGACCCCACTTCACTAAAAGTCTTAGAACGAGACGGACTTGATGGCACTTTCCGACATAATCTAGAAATTTGTAAGCTTCCAGTATTCAAAATTTAAGATGTCAAGGCCGGTACCAAATTCTATAAACGCAACTAAAGAAGAAGTCAGAAGCGATTATTTATGTGTTTCAAATGAGTAAAAATTTGTATTTTTTGTTGTTTAAGAGCGCTTATTGCAAGAGCTGTGTGTAGTGATTAGTGTGCAAAAGCCATGTGCAATATTCAATGATATGTGTTATACTGTTCAACTAGTAATGTGCACAACCAGGTATGTTTTAGAAAATAATAAAGAAAATGTATTTTAATGTTAACTAAGTTGAATTTTAATTGATAAAAAGATTAACACATGAACGGTAGAAATCGTCTTTGAATATTCACTTCTAAAATTAAATTGGAAAACTTAAGTTACTACCTTCTCGATATATATAAATTTTAAAGGTTAATTAGTAATTAAAATGTATGGAATAGTTAGCAGTAATTAAAAGTTAATTACTCGACACATTGGTGTCATTTTTTCTTTTGTAATTTGTCACTGATTAATAAATTGTACAACTTTGTATTTTAAAGCTTTAAATTATCATTTCAAGTAACCTAGTTCTACCTTCAAGATAAGAAGACCGCCATAGACAGACAGTATCTGCCTGAGCTATGACGTTAGAACTAGAAGCCCTGGTAAGTAAGGTTAATTAATTTGTTAATTAGTAATTAACACAAGTTTTTAATAAAGTAATACTTACCGAGGTGAAAAGGGCTAAACGTTACAATATAATAAAATAAATCATAACAATCTTATAAATAATAACATTTAATAGTATGAATAGTAACATGATATTATGAATAAAAACGTATATTAATATGAATAATAACATTTAATGATAATAATAATAATAGCAAGAATATCCTTGGGAATAGTGGAACTTGACTTATATCTAAATGAAGATGGATGTTTCGGAAGATGTAGATTCAGGCTATAAGTGATGAAACTGTTTCTTCAAATATAGTTGGAGGTAGGATAGCTGTAACAGGAGGTAAAAAAACGTTTTGAAGGTAATTGACGTCGAAAAGTGTGTGTGCGTGCGCGCGCGCATCTGTGTGTGAAAATTAAATTATAATTGGATGTTGAGTATGGGTGTTTCCTGTAATTTGAAAAACAATAGAACCTCGTTAATTCGGACTAACTGGGACCGTGGCCCATCCGAGACCGTTTCGAAAATCCGGATTAGCCGGATACTAAGGAAAAGTTATAAGACATTGTACTTATAGAAAAACTCCTTTATAATTATTAGATAAATAG
>JBAIZL010000002.1:186074633-186187133 GCA_036971475.1 Prosapia bicincta | reverse complement strand
AGAGGATAGTTTATTCTTGAAGATGTCAAATCATGTCAGTCAGTGAGAAGCGCTGTACGTTTATTGTATGTTCAAGTAAAATATATTCATGTCTTGTTTAATAACTATGTTTTAAAATAATAGCCTACTGCTTAACCCCTATCAGAATTAGAAAGTGTACTAATCGCGATTATAATGTTTGCAGCATAGTTTCCGTGTAAGGGAATAAATACCTAATACTTTAATTGCTTCACAATATCGTTGTTAATCTATAAAATTCGTGTGATAAAATACATTTATTTTCAGTAGTATAGGATTTCCAGTCTCAACACACACAATATTTATTACATATGTGTACACACTGTATACGTATAAAATATCTGACTTTCCTAGGCTATGACGTCATAACATGCAACTGCTTTTTGTGTTTCGCTTTGACAGGTTCTGTAACAGTTTCGAGTTTCGAAGGATTGTTGCGTAATACAATCGCGTTGTTATAATACTGTTCCCATTGTGTCTAGTATTTAGTTTTGTAAACATAGAGTTAATACACAAAGATTTTGTATAAATCAAAGTTCGTAAACTTCAAATTCGTTCACTGTGACATTTTGTAAATCCAACCCTTATAAAACATTTAGTTTATATGTGGCTCTTTGAAATGTACCTCAAAACAAGAAATATATTTAGAGAACAAAGGTGAAATTAGACGCATAAAAATGTATACAAATATATAGTACATATTTAACCTAACCGGTTATTTGTAATGTGTTTAGTTAATTGAAACAAAACCTTAATTCAAATGAAAATTATTAATGACTTTAACATTAGTTTATGACTATTCTTACTTTAAATTTTGTAAATACGTACTGAGACAGAACATTTCGATCGCTCCATCATGTCAGTTTGTGTTTAGATTTTTATTATTATTAACTTATTTATTTTCTACATCATGTGTTATTTATATTGTTATAGATTTATTGTTACGTTGTTTTGTTATTTTATTGTTGTAGTCTATTGTTATGTTTTTCTTTATTGTTACATATTTATTTTTATGTTATTACTGTTTTGTTTCGAAAATTTTGTTTTGTTTTATATATTTAATTAAATTATATTCTGATTTATGTAACTATTTTATTTTAACTTTTGCTGTTGTTTGGCGATGATAACCGCACAAAACATCGATCGCTCCGTGGCGAGCTTCATCAGTGTCTTCTGCTTAGAGATGTTGGGTTAAGTGATGTCGGTTTCAAAAACAGGTTTTAAATAGTATCAAATGTGATTTGTATTGGGTTTGTTTGTACTTTGTATTTTTGTGTGTTTTCAGATTTAATATTGTTCTGGTGTGTTGAGACATGGTCCTTTTTTGTTGATGTGTAGGATTTCTAGGTTTTGGTAAATGTCTGTGTATTTGTGTCTTGTTTCTTTTATGTGATTATACTCGTAAAAGGTTGATTGGTGTTCTGTTTGTGTTTCTCGACTCTCTGTTTGAAGCTGTGACCTGTTTGCCCAATGTAGAATTTGTTGCACATGTTGCAGCTTAATTTGTATACGCCTGGTGCTTGTAGTCTATCTTTGTTGTTGGTGTCGTGATGTATTTGCTATTGTAAATTGTTATTAGTTTTGTATGCTATTTGGTATCCTGTTTTATTAAATTTATCGGCTATTTTATTTGATGTTCTGTTTATGTATGGTAATGTGATTAACAAGAATCGTTTTACATCTTTCTTTAATTATTTCATTGGGCAACATTTGGTAAAATTGCATATTGGTAGCTTTTTGTAAATTTACTGATTTCGTTAAATTGCTTTGAAAAAAATTAATTTAGGGTATCCTTGGCAAACACTTAAACAACACTCGGATTTACTCGTTTAACATATTTAAATTTTAATACAAGCTATATTTAAACTTTACCAACATTTCCACTTGATATTTAATTTTTAATATTCTTTTTTTTTGTTTAAATTTCGAGTAAGCTGTCTAACACATTATTTTGCACTCCAGCTGCCCTTTTTCGATCAAGAGTAAATCCAAACAGATTGAGACTCAAGATGTTACGCTTTTTGCTTGTGTTTCTAACGCTGTTTTGTGTTATTTTTCAGAAACAAATTTTTTTTTAAATGTCGGCCGATTTTACTTTACCTAGAACAAACAAATTTTCATGCAACGTGCTAAATTTATACCAAATATTTAACATGTTACAAGTACATAAACATATTTTTATGAGGAAAAAAATTAATAAGACATACTGTTTCTACTTCTAGTCGGTAAGCCCTAATCGGTCATGTTTTTAACATATCCTTTAGGTTTCATTTAATTTTCCTTTTTTCTCCGTTATACTATTTGAATGATTAACAAAACACTTATTTTATATACCTTGTTCTGACGATAACATTACGAAAGCATTTCGGAAATGCGCTCAACCGAAACAAAGATTTTCTATTTTTGGAGGTAACAATCCTTGACTAGTTATCTGGAATCCATAGTAAAAGAGCAGTTTGTGAAATGATATCCTTCATTCTCTTTTTACTGTAAAATTACGTTCTAGAAACTTATTTACCTCGGAATGTTGCATCATGTAATATGTCAGAGATTATGGTTTTTCCAAGTTAAGTGTTAATATTTCACAAAAAAAACTTTACAAAATTGTTTTACAAATGCTTCTTTTCGTTTATGATTTAATAATAAGATCAGACAATGGAATCTTTACGAATATTATTAAATAACAGGTTTATTGATAGATTTGCAAAATTCTTTCTACTATATAAATTTGTTTGTTCCCAACTGGTATATTTTAATGTTTACTGTTTTTAGTTCTTATATTGGAGTTGCACTTATTAATTATTTTTCTATACATTTTAGTAAATATTTGTGAACAATAATGTTTTAAAATGGTTCTTTGTCGTAGTTAAGAGATTATTGATGCCCGTATATTTATCCACTTATACGTTGTTAACACTTGTGAAGGATGCGTGCATAAATATCCGTTGTCGCGCTTTATATTTCTATATCCGGTTTGATATCGTTGACAGCTGATTCGTCCTCACTGCGTTCAGATCGCGTTTATCACCTAAACGAAGTATAAAAAGATATTTCTCAGCAATCAGTATAAAAAAAAGTAATACGGCGCAACGAGGCAATTCAGATGCCACACTGTCACGCAAATTGCATAACGCAAAATGGGCAAGGCGAGAAATATTTTTATTGACGGTTTGATAACCGTCAGTTTTACAATTTGAGGTTTTACAATTTTCTTCCTGTATTTTTTTAAAATTTTTAAATGCACTATAAGGGGAGGATTTAATTTTTAAATTCCTCTGTGTCAGAATATAGTCCTTCTGTGTGACGACAAAACATGTGTTCTTAAAGATATATTTTAAATGACACAAAAATATTAACAATATTGGAAGTAGGTAATAGTATTATCTTAAACACTTGATAAATCCCTGAAGATAATAATTAGTCCGCAAAAAAGGCTTGAATAGCTCTTTCGCTTCCCTGTTTCGAACTTTGTGATCCATTTCACATGGTTTCCTTCGCTTAAAAAATAACGATTTTAAAATAACAAAAATTAATGACAAATAAATAAAAGTACAGGAAAACGTCTTAAGTTAGATGTATAAAATAAGTCGTTCTAAAATAGTGGAAGGTATATGTTTTTAATTTTTAGTTGAAAAATTCTTTAGAGATATAATAATGAAGGAATTCCAATTTTTTACGTTTTAATTTTTTACCGTACGTTATAATTATATATATTTACTAGGGAATGTATTGGGTGGAACAGAATATATTTAAAAAAGCTAGTATAGAGGTATTATTTATGCTTATCAATTCCAAAGTGGCAGTGGTAAATATCTGCACTGTTGTTCAATATATTATCCCGATATTTCGGATTTTATAACCTCCACTAATAATAGCATTATTCAAGTCTGTTAACTGCCTAATCTATCTAGTTCTGTAGATGAATTATCCGTAAATAGTCTTAAGTGGCTAACGGCGAAGAAAGTATTCGAGCCTAATGGTTGTAACCACCATTACGAAACATTATTATTAATATGTATATTGATAATTTCTCAATATACGCTACGCAATATACAATAAGCAGGCTACTTGTTGCCATTTATAAATGTTAAATCATCCCCAAACAAGAAGAGATGCTGTTTATAGCAGGCTACTTGTTGCCACTTATAAATATTAAATCATCCACAAACAAGAAGATATGCTATTTTTAGCAGGCCACTTGTTGCCACTTATAAATATTAAATCGTCCACAAACCAGAAGATATGCTATTTATAGCAGGCCACTTGTTGCCACTTATAAATATTAAATCATCCACAAACAAGAAGAGATGCTATTTTTAGCAGGCCACTTGTTGCCACTTATAAATATTAAATCGTCCACAAACAAGGAGATATGCTGTTTTTAGCAGGCCACTTGTTGCCACTTATAAATGTTAAATCATCCCCAAACAAGAAGAGATGCTGTTTATAGCAGGCTACTTGTTGCCACTTATAAATATTAAATCATCCACAAACAAGAAGATATGCTATTTTTAGCAGGCCACTTGTTGCCACTTATAAATATTAAATCGTCCACAAACCAGAAGATATGATGTTTTTAGCAGGCCACTTGTTGCCACTTATAAATATTAAATCATCCACAAACAAGAAGAGGTGCTATTTATAGCAGGCCACTTGTTGCCACTTATAAATATTAAATCATCCACAAACAAGAAGAGATGCTATTTATAGCAGGCCACTTGTTGCCACTTATAAATATTAAATCGTCCACAAACAAGAAGATATGCTGCTTTTAGCAGGCCACTTGTTGCCACTTATAAATATTAAATCGTCCACAAACAAGAAGATATGCTATTTTTAGCAGGCCACTTGTTGCCACTTATAAATATTAAATCATCCCCAAACAAGAAGAGATGCTGTTTATAGCAGGCCACTTGTTGCCACTTATAATATTAAATCATCCACAAACAAGAAGAGATGCTGTTTATAGCAGGCCAATTGTTGCCACTTATAAATATTAAATCATCCACAAACAAGAAGATATGCTGTTTTTAGCAGGCTACTTGTTGCCACTTATAAATATTAAATCATCCACAAACAAGAAGAGATGCTATTTATAGCAGGCCACTTGTTGCCACTTATAAATATTAAATCATCCACAAACAAGAAGAGATGCTATTTATAGCAGGCCACTTGTTGCCACTTATAAATATTAAATCGTCCACAAACAAGAAGATATGCTGTTTATAGCAGGCCACTTCTTGCCACTTATAAATATTAAATCATCCACAAACAAGAAGAGATGTTATTTATAGCAGGCCACTTGTTGCCACTTATAAATATTAAATCATCCACAAACAAGAAGAGATGCTATTTATAGCAGGCCACTTGTTGCCACTTATAAATATTAAATCATCCACAAACAAGAAGAGATGCTATTTATAGCAGGCCACTTGTTGCCACTTATAAATATTAAATCATCCACAAACAAGAAGAGATGCTATTTATAGCAGGCCACTTGTTGCCACTTATAAATATTAAATCATCCACAAACAAGAAGAGATGCTATTTATAGCAGGCCACTTGTTGCCACTTATAAATATTAAATCATCCACAAACAAGAAGAGATGCTATTTATAGCAGGCCACTTGTTGCCACTTATAAATATTAAATCATCCACAAACAAGAAGAGATGCTATTTATAGCAGGCCAATTGTTGCCACTTATAAATATTAAATCGTCCACAAACAAGGAGGTATGCTGTTTTTAGCAGGCCACGTGTTGCCACTTATAAATGTTAAATCATCCCCAAACAAGAAGAGATGTTATTTATAGCAGGCCACTTCTTGCCACTTATAAATATTAAATCATCCACAAACAAGAAGAGATGCTGTTTATAGCAGGCTACTTGTTGCCATTTATAAATGTTAAATCAACCACAAAGAAGAAGAGATGCTGTTTATAGCAGGCCACTTGTTGCCATTTATAAATGTTAAATCATCCACAAACAAGAAGAGATGCTGTTTATAGCAGGCTACCTGTTGCCATTTATAAATGTTAAATCAACCACAAAGAAGAAGAGATGCTATTTATAGCAGGCCACTTGTTGCCACTTATAAATATTAAATCATCCACAAACAAGAAGAGGTGCTATTTATAGCAGGCCAATTGTTGCCACTTATAAATATTAAATCATCCACAAACAAGAAGAGATGCTATTTATAGCAGGCCACTTGTTGCCACTTATAAATAATAAATCGTCCACAAACAAGAAGATATACTGTTTTTAGCAGGCCACTTGTTGCCACTTATAAATATTAAATCATCCACAAACAAGAAGATATGCTGTTTTTAGCAGGCCACTTGTTGCCACTTATAAATATTAAATCGTCCACAAACAAGGAGATATGCTGTTTTTAGCAGGCCACTTGTTGCCACTTATAAATGTTAAATCATCCCCAAACAAGAAGAGATGTTATTTATAGCAGGCCACTTCTTGCCACTTATAAATATTAAATCATCCACAAACAAGAAGAGATGCTATTTATAGCAGGCCACTTGTTGCCACTTATAAATATTAAATCGTCCACAAACAAGAAGATATACTGTTTTTAGCAGGCCACTTGTTGCCACTTATAAATATTAAATCATCCACAAACAAGACGAGGTGCTATTTATAGCAGGCCAATTGTTGCCACTTATAAATATTAAATCATCAACAAACAAGAAGAGATGCTATTTATAGCAGGCCACTTGTTGCCACTTATAAATATAAAATCGTCCACAAACAAGAAGATATACTGTTTTTAGCAGGCCACTTGTTGCCACTTATAAATATTAAATCATCCACAAACAAGAAGATATGCTGTTTTTAGCAGGCCACTTGTTGCCACTTATAAATATTAAATCGTCCACAAACAAGAAGATATGCTGTTTATAGCAGGCCACTTGTTGCCACTTATAAATATTAAATAATCCACAAACAAGAAGAGATGCTATTTATAGCAGGCCACTTGTTGCCACTTATAAATATTAAATCGTCCACAAACAAGAAGATATGCTGTTTTTAGCAGGCCACTTGTTGCCACTTATAAATGTTAAATCATCCCCAAACAAGAAGAGATGTTATTTATAGCAGGCCACTTCTTGCCACTTATAAATATTAAATCATCCCCAAACAAGAAGAGATGCTGTTTATAGCAGGCTACTTGTTGCCACTTATAAATATTAAATGATCCACAAACAAGTAGAGGTGCTATTTATAGCAGGCCACTTGTTGCCACTTATAAATATTAAATCATCCACAAACAAGAAGAGATGCTATTTATAGCAGGCCACTTGTTGCCACTTATAAATATTAAATCATCCACAAACAAGAAGAGATGCTATTTATAGCAGGCCAATTGTTGCCACTTATAAATATTAAATCGTCCACAAACAAGGAGGTATGCTGTTTTTAGCAGGCCACGTGTTGCCACTTATAAATGTTAAATCATCCCCAAACAAGAAGAGATGTTATTTATAGCAGGCCACTTCTTGCCACTTATAAATATTAAATCATCCACAAACAAGAAGAGATGCTGTTTATAGCAGGCTACTTGTTGCCATTTATAAATGTTAAATCAACCACAAAGAAGAAGAGATGCTATTTATAGCAGGCCACTTGTTGCCACTTATAAATATTAAATCATCCACAAACAAGAAGAGGTGCTATTTATAGCAGGCCAATTGTTGCCACTTATAAATATTAAATCATCCACAAACAAGAAGAGATGCTATTTATAGCAGGCCACTTGTTGCCACTTATAAATATTAAATCGTCCACAAACAAGAAGATATACTGTTTTTAGCAGACCACTTGTTGCCACTTATAAATATTAAATCATCCACAAACAAGAAGATATGCTGTTTTTAGCAGGCCACTTGTTGCCACTTATAAATATTAAATCGTCCACAAACAAGGAGATATGCTGTTTTTAGCAGGCCACTTGTTGCCACTTATAAATGTTAAATCATCCCCAAACAAGAAGAGATGTTATTTATAGCAGGCCACTTCTTGCCACTTATAAATATTAAATCATCCACAAACAGGAAGAGATGCTATTTATAGCAGGCCACTTGTTGCCACTTATAAATATTAAATCGTCCACAAACAAGAAGATATACTGTTTTTAGCAGGCCACTTGTTGCCACTTATAAATATTAAATCATCCACAAACAAGAAGAGGTGCTATTTATAGCAGGCCAATTGTTGCCACTTATAAATATTAAATCATCAACAAACAAGAAGAGATGCTATTTATAGCAGGCCACTTGTTGCCACTTATAAATATAAAATCGTCCACAAACAAGAAGATATACTGTTTTTAGCAGGCCACTTGTTGCCACTTATAAATATTAAATCATCCACAAACAAGAAGATATGCTGTTTTTAGCAGGCCACTTGTTGCCACTTATAAATATTAAATCGTCCACAAACAAGAAGATATGCTGTTTATAGCAGGCCACTTGTTGCCACTTATAAATATTAAATAATCCACAAACAAGAAGAGATGCTATTTATAGCAGGCCACTTGTTGCCACTTATAAATATTAAATCGTCCACAAACAAGAAGATATGCTGTTTTTAGCAGGCCACTTGTTGCCACTTATAAATGTTAAATCATCCCCAAACAAGAAGAGATGTTATTTATAGCAGGCCACTTGTTGCCACTTATAAATATTAAATCATCCACAAACAAGAAGAGATGCTATTTATAGCAGGCCACTTGTTGATACTTATAAATATTAAATTATCCACAAACAAGAAGAGATGCTATTTATAGCAGGCCACTTGTTGCCACTTATAAATATTAAATCATCCCCAAACAAGAAGAGATGCTGTTTATAGCAGGCTACTTGTTGCCACTTATAAATATTAAATCATCCACAAACAAGTAGAGGTGCTATTTATAGCAGGCCATTTGTTGCCACTTATAAATATTAAATCATCCACAAACAAGAAGATATGCTGTTTATAGCAGGCCACTTGTTGCCATTTATAAATGTTAAATCATCCACAAACAAGAAGAGATGCTGTTTATAGCAGGCTACTTGTTGCCATTTATAAATGTTAAATCATCCACAAACAAGAAGAGATGCTTTTTATAGCAGGCCACTTGTTACCACTTATAAATATTAAATCATCCACAAACAAGAAGAGATGCTATTTATAGCAGGCCACTTGTTGCCACTTATAAATATTAAATCGTCCACAAAAAAGGAGATATGCTGTTTTTAGCAGGCCACTTGTTGCCACTTATAAATTTTAAATCATCCACAAACAAGAAGAGATGCTATTTATAGCAGGCCACTTGTTGCCACTTATAAATATTAAATCGTCCACAAACAAGAAGATATGCTGCTTTTAGCAGGCCACTTGTTGCCACTTATAAATATTAAATCGTCCACAAACAAGAAGATATGCTATTTTTAGCAGGCCACTTGTTGCCACTTATAAATATTAAATCATCCCCAAACAAGAAGAGATGCTGTTTATAGCAGGCCACTTGTTGCCACTTATAATATTAAATCATCCACAAACAAGAAGAGATGCTGTTTATAGCAGGCCAATTGTTGCCACTTATAAATATTAAATCATCCACAAACAAGAAGATATGCTGTTTTTAGCAGGCTACTTGTTGCCACTTATAAATATTAAATCATCCACAAACAAGAAGAGATGCTATTTATAGCAGGCCACTTGTTGCCACTTATAAATATTAAATCATCCACAAACAAGAAGAGATGCTATTTATAGCAGGCCACTTGTTGCCACTTATAAATATTAAATCATCCACAAACAAGAAGAGATGCTATTTATAGCAGGCCAATTGTTGCCACTTATAAATATTAAATCGTCCACAAACAAGGAGGTATGCTGTTTTTAGCAGGCCACGTGTTGCCACTTATAAATGTTAAATCATCCCCAAACAAGAAGAGATGTTATTTATAGCAGGCCACTTCTTGCCACTTATAAATATTAAATCATCCACAAACAAGAAGAGATGCTGTTTATAGCAGGCTACTTGTTGCCATTTATAAATGTTAAATCAACCACAAAGAAGAAGAGATGCTGTTTATAGCAGGCCACTTGTTGCCATTTATAAATGTTAAATCATCCACAAACAAGAAGAGATGCTGTTTATAGCAGGCTACCTGTTGCCATTTATAAATGTTAAATCAACCACAAAGAAGAAGAGATGCTATTTATAGCAGGCCACTTGTTGCCACTTATAAATATTAAATCATCCACAAACAAGAAGAGGTGCTATTTATAGCAGGCCAATTGTTGCCACTTATAAATATTAAATCATCCACAAACAAGAAGAGATGCTATTTATAGCAGGCCACTTGTTGCCACTTATAAATAATAAATCGTCCACAAACAAGAAGATATACTGTTTTTAGCAGGCCACTTGTTGCCACTTATAAATATTAAATCATCCACAAACAAGAAGATATGCTGTTTTTAGCAGGCCACTTGTTGCCACTTATAAATATTAAATCGTCCACAAACAAGGAGATATGCTGTTTTTAGCAGGCCACTTGTTGCCACTTATAAATGTTAAATCATCCCCAAACAAGAAGAGATGTTATTTATAGCAGGCCACTTCTTGCCACTTATAAATATTAAATCATCCACAAACAAGAAGAGATGCTATTTATAGCAGGCCACTTGTTGCCACTTATAAATATTAAATCGTCCACAAACAAGAAGATATACTGTTTTTAGCAGGCCACTTGTTGCCACTTATAAATATTAAATCATCCACAAACAAGAAGAGGTGCTATTTATAGCAGGCCAATTGTTGCCACTTATAAATATTAAATCATCAACAAACAAGAAGAGATGCTATTTATAGCAGGCCACTTGTTGCCACTTATAAATATAAAATCGTCCACAAACAAGAAGATATACTGTTTTTAGCAGGCCACTTGTTGCCACTTATAAATATTAAATCATCCACAAACAAGAAGATATGCTGTTTTTAGCAGGCCACTTGTTGCCACTTATAAATATTAAATCGTCCACAAACAAGAAGATATGCTGTTTATAGCAGGCCACTTGTTGCCACTTATAAATATTAAATAATCCACAAACAAGAAGAGATGCTATTTATAGCAGGCCACTTGTTGCCACTTATAAATATTAAATCGTCCACAAACAAGAAGATATGCTGTTTTTAGCAGGCCACTTGTTGCCACTTATAAATGTTAAATCATCCCCAAACAAGAAGAGATGTTATTTATAGCAGGCCACTTCTTGCCACTTATAAATATTAAATCATCCCCAAACAAGAAGAGATGCTGTTTATAGCAGGCTACTTGTTGCCACTTATAAATATTAAATCATCCACAAACAAGTAGAGGTGCTATTTATAGCAGGCCACTTGTTGCCACTTATAAATATTAAATCATCCACAAACAAGAAGAGATGCTATTTATAGCAGGCCACTTGTTGCCACTTATAAATATTAAATCATCCACAAACAAGAAGAGATGCTATTTATAGCAGGCCAATTGTTGCCACTTATAAATATTAAATCGTCCACAAACAAGGAGGTATGCTGTTTTTAGCAGGCCACGTGTTGCCACTTATAAATGTTAAATCATCCCCAAACAAGAAGAGATGTTATTTATAGCAGGCCACTTCTTGCCACTTATAAATATTAAATCATCCACAAACAAGAAGAGATGCTGTTTATAGCAGGCTACTTGTTGCAATTTATAAATGTTAAATCAACCACAAAGAAGAAGAGATGCTATTTATAGCAGGCCACTTGTTGCCACTTATAAATATTAAATCATCCACAAACAAGAAGAGGTGCTATTTATAGCAGGCCAATTGTTGCCACTTATAAATATTAAATCATCCACAAACAAGAAGAGATGCTATTTATAGCAGGCCACTTGTTGCCACTTATAAATATTAAATCGTCCACAAACAAGAAGATATACTGTTTTTAGCAGGCCACTTGTTGCCACTTATAAATATTAAATCATCCACAAACAAGAAGATATGCTGTTTTTAGCAGGCCACTTGTTGCCACTTATAAATATTAAATCGTCCACAAACAAGGAGATATGCTGTTTTTAGCAGGCCACTTGTTGCCACTTATAAATGTTAAATCATCCCCAAACAAGAAGAGATGTTATTTATAGCAGGCCACTTCTTGCCACTTATAAATATTAAATCATCCACAAACAGGAAGAGATGCTATTTATAGCAGGCCACTTGTTGCCACTTATAAATATTAAATCGTCCACAAACAAGAAGATATACTGTTTTTAGCAGGCCACTTGTTGCCACTTATAAATATTAAATCATCCACAAACAAGAAGAGGTGCTATTTATAGCAGGCCAATTGTTGCCACTTATAAATATTAAATCATCAACAAACAAGAAGAGATGCTATTTATAGCAGGCCACTTGTTGCCACTTATAAATATAAAATCGTCCACAAACAAGAAGATATACTGTTTTTAGCAGGCCACTTGTTGCCACTTATAAATATTAAATCATCCACAAACAAGAAGATATGCTGTTTTTAGCAGGCCACTTGTTGCCACTTATAAATATTAAATCGTCCACAAACAAGAAGATATGCTGTTTATAGCAGGCCACTTGTTGCCACTTATAAATATTAAATAATCCACAAACAAGAAGAGATGCTATTTATAGCAGGCCACTTGTTGCCACTTATAAATATTAAATCGTCCACAAACAAGAAGATATGCTGTTTTTAGCAGGCCACTTGTTGCCACTTATAAATGTTAAATCATCCCCAAACAAGAAGAGATGTTATTTATAGCAGGCCACTTGTTGCCACTTATAAATATTAAATCATCCACAAACAAGAAGAGATGCTGTTTATAGCAGGCTACTTGTTGCCACTTATAAATATTAAATCATCCACAAACAAGTAGAGGTGCTATTTATAGCAGGCCATTTGTTGCCACTTATAAATATTAAATCATCCACAAACAAGAAGATATGCTGTTTATAGCAGGCCACTTGTTGCCATTTATAAATGTTAAATCATCCACAAACAAGAAGAGATGCTGTTTATAGCAGGCTACTTGTTGCCATTTATAAATGTTAAATCATCCACAAACTAGAAGAGATGCTTTTTATAGCAGGCCACTTGTTACCACTTATAAATATTAAATCATCCACAAACAAGAAGAGATGCTATTTATAGCAGGCCACTTGTTGCCACTTATAAATATTAAATCGTCCACAAAAAAGGAGATATGCTGTTTTTAGCAGGCCACTTGTTGCCACTTATAAATGTTAAATCATCCACAAACAAGAAGAGATGCTATTTATAGCAGGCCACTTGTTGCCACTTATAAATATTAAATCGTCCACAAACAAGAAGATATGCTGCTTTTAGCAGGCCACTTGTTGCCACTTATAAATATTAAATCGTCCACAAACAAGAAGATATGCTATTTTTAGCAGGCCACTTGTTGCCACTTATAAATATTAAATCATCCCCAAACAAGAAGAGATGCTGTTTATAGCAGGCCACTTGTTGCCACTTATAATATTAAATCATCCACAAACAAGAAGAGATGCTGTTTATAGCAGGCCAATTGTTGCCACTTATAAATATTAAATCATCCACAAACAAGAAGATATGCTGTTTTTAGCAGGCTACTTGTTGCCACTTATAAATATTAAATCATCCACAAACAAGAAGAGATGCTATTTATAGCAGGCCACTTGTTGCCACTTATAAATATTAAATCATCCACAAACAAGAAGAGATGCTATTTATAGCAGGCCACTTGTTGCCACTTATAAATATTAAATCGTCCACAAACAAGAAGATATGCTGTCTTTAGCAGGCCGCTTGTTGCCACTTTAAATGTTAAATCATCCCCAAACAAGAAGAGATGTTATTTATAGCAGGCCACTTCTTGCCACTTATAAATATTAAATCATCCACAAACAAGAAGAGATGCTATTTATAGCAGGCCACTTGTTGATACTTATAAATATTAAATCATCCACAAACAAGAAGAGATGCTGTTTATAGCAGGCCAATTGTTGCCACTTATAAATATTAAATCGTCCACAAACAAGAAGATATGCTGTTTTTAGCAGGCCACTTGTTGCCACTTATAAATGTTAAATCATCCCCAAACAAGAAGAGATGCTGTTTATAGCAGGCCACTTGTTGCCACTTATAAATATTAAATCATCCACAAACAAGAAGAGATGCTATTTATAGCAGGCCACTTGTTGCCACTTATAAATATTAAATCATCCACAAACAAGAAGAGATGCTATTTATAGCAGGCCACTTGTTGCCACTTATAAATATTAAATCATCCACAAACAAGAAGAGATGCTATTTATAGCAGGCCACTTGTTGCCACTTATAAATATTAAATCATCCACAAACAAGAAGAGATGCTATTTATAGCAGGCCAATTGTTGCCACTTATAAATATTAAATCGTCCACAAACAAGGAGGTATGCTGTTTTTAGCAGGCCACGTGTTGCCACTTATAAATGTTAAATCATCCCCAAACAAGAAGAGATGTTATTTATAGCAGGCCACTTCTTGCCACTTATAAATATTAAATCATCCACAAACAAGAAGAGATGCTGTTTATAGCAGGCTACTTGTTGCCATTTATAAATGTGAAATCAACCACAAAGAAGAAGAGATGCTGTTTATAGCAGGCCACTTGTTGCCATTTATAAATGTTAAATCATCCACAAACAAGAAGAGATGCTGTTTATAGCAGGCTACCTGTTGCCATTTATAAATGTTAAATCAACCACAAAGAAGAAGAGATGCTATTTATAGCAGGCCACTTGTTGCCACTTATAAATATTAAATCATCCACAAACAAGAAGAGATGCTATTTATAGCAGGCCACTTGTTGCCACTTATAAATATTAAATCGTCCACAAACAAGAAGATATACTGTTTTTAGCAGGTCACTTGTTGCCACTTATAAATATTAAATCATCCACAAACAAGAAGATATGCTGTTTTTAGCAGGCCACTTGTTGCCACTTATAAATATTAAATCGTCCACAAACAAGGAGATATGCTGTTTTTAGCAGGCCACTTGTTGCCACTTATAAATGTTAAATCATCCCCAAACAAGAAGAGATGTTATTTATAGCAGGCCACTTCTTGCCACTTATAAATATTAAATCATCCACAAACAAGAAGAGATGCTATTTATAGCAGGCCACTTGTTGCCACTTATAAATATTAAATCGTCCACAAACAAGAAGATATACTGTTTTTAGCAGGCCACTTGTTGCCACTTATAAATATTAAATCATCCACAAACAAGAAGAGGTGCTATTTATAGCAGGCCAATTGTTGCCACTTATAAATATTAAATCATCAACAAACAAGAAGAGATGCTATTTATAGCAGGCCACTTGTTGCCACTTATAAATATAAAATCGTCCACAAACAAGAAGATATACTGTTTTTAGCAGGCCACTTGTTGCCACTTATAAATATTAAATCATCCACAAACAAGAAGATATGCTGTTTTTAGCAGGCCACTTGTTGCCACTTATAAATATTAAATCGTCCACAAACAAGAAGATATGCTGTTTATAGCAGGCCACTTGTTGCCACTTATAAATATTAAATAATCCACAAACAAGAAGAGATGCTATTTATAGCAGGCCACTTGTTGCCACTTATAAATATTAAATCGTCCACAAACAAGAAGATATGCTGTTTTTAGCAGGCCACTTGTTGCCACTTATAAATGTTAAATCATCCCCAAACAAGAAGAGATGTTATTTATAGCAGGCCACTTCTTGCCACTTATAAATATTAAATCATCCCCAAACAAGAAGAGATGCTGTTTATAGCAGGCTACTTGTTGCCACTTATAAATATTAAATCATCCACAAACAAGTAGAGGTGCTATTTATAGCAGGCCACTTGTTGCCACTTATAAATATTAAATCGTCCACAAACAAGAAGATATGCTGTTTTTAGCAGGCCACTTGTTGCCACTTATAAATGTTAAATCATCCCCAAACAAGAAGAGATGTTATTTATAGCAGGCCACTTCTTGCCACTTATAAATATTAAATCATCCCCAAACAAGAAGAGATGCTGTTTATAGCAGGCTACTTGTTGCCACTTATAAATATTAAATCATCCACAAACAAGAAGAGATGCTGTTTATAGCAGGCTACCTGTTGCCATTTATAAATGTTAAATCAACCACAAAGAAGAAGAGATGCTATTTATAGCAGGCCACTTGTTGCCACTTATAAATATTAAATCATCCACAAACAAGAAGAGATGCTATTTATAGCAGGCCACTTGTTGCCACTTATAAATATTAAATCGTCCACAAACAAGAAGATATACTGTTTTTAGCAGGTCACTTGTTGCCACTTATAAATATTAAATCATCCACAAACAAGAAGATATGCTGTTTTTAGCAGGCCACTTGTTGCCACTTATAAATATTAAATCGTCCACAAACAAGGAGATATGCTGTTTTTAGCAGGCCACTTGTTGCCACTTATAAATGTTAAATCATCCCCAAACAAGAAGAGATGTTATTTATAGCAGGCCACTTCTTGCCACTTATAAATATTAAATCATCCACAAACAAGAAGAGATGCTATTTATAGCAGGCCACTTGTTGCCACTTATAAATATTAAATCGTCCACAAACAAGAAGATATACTGTTTTTAGCAGGCCACTTGTTGCCACTTATAAATATTAAATCATCCACAAACAAGAAGAGGTGCTATTTATAGCAGGCCAATTGTTGCCACTTATAAATATTAAATCATCAACAAACAAGAAGAGATGCTATTTATAGCAGGCCACTTGTTGCCACTTATAAATATAAAATCGTCCACAAACAAGAAGATATACTGTTTTTAGCAGGCCACTTGTTGCCACTTATAAATATTAAATCATCCACAAACAAGAAGATATGCTGTTTTTAGCAGGCCACTTGTTGCCACTTATAAATATTAAATCGTCCACAAACAAGAAGATATGCTGTTTATAGCAGGCCACTTGTTGCCACTTATAAATATTAAATAATCCACAAACAAGAAGAGATGCTATTTATAGCAGGCCACTTGTTGCCACTTATAAATATTAAATCGTCCACAAACAAGAAGATATGCTGTTTTTAGCAGGCCACTTGTTGCCACTTATAAATGTTAAATCATCCCCAAACAAGAAGAGATGTTATTTATAGCAGGCCACTTCTTGCCACTTATAAATATTAAATCATCCCCAAACAAGAAGAGATGCTGTTTATAGCAGGCTACTTGTTGCCACTTATAAATATTAAATCGTCCACAAACAAGAAGATATGCTGTTTATAGCAGGCCACTTGTTGCCACTTATAAATATTAAATAATCCACAAACAAGAAGAGATGCTATTTATAGCAGGCCACTTGTTGCCACTTATAAATATTAAATCGTCCACAAACAAGAAGATATGCTGTTTTTAGCAGGCCACTTGTTGCCACTTATAAATGTTAAATCATCCCCAAACAAGAAGAGATGTTATTTATAGCAGGCCACTTCTTGCCACTTATAAATATTAAATCATCCCCAAACAAGAAGAGATGCTGTTTATAGCAGGCTACTTGTTGCCACTTATAAATATTAAATGATCCACAAACAAGTAGAGGTGCTATTTATAGCAGGCCACTTGTTGCCACTTATAAATATTAAATCATCCACAAACAAGAAGAGATGCTATTTATAGCAGGCCACTTGTTGCCACTTATAAATATTAAATCATCCACAAACAAGAAGAGATGCTATTTATAGCAGGCCAATTGTTGCCACTTATAAATATTAAATCGTCCACAAACAAGGAGGTATGCTGTTTTTAGCAGGCCACGTGTTGCCACTTATAAATGTTAAATCATCCCCAAACAAGAAGAGATGTTATTTATAGCAGGCCACTTCTTGCCACTTATAAATATTAAATCATCCACAAACAAGAAGAGATGCTGTTTATAGCAGGCTACTTGTTGCCATTTATAAATGTTAAATCAACCACAAAGAAGAAGAGATGCTATTTATAGCAGGCCACTTGTTGCCACTTATAAATATTAAATCATCCCCAAACAAGAAGAGATGCTGTTTATAGCAGGCTACTTGTTGCCACTTATAAATATTAAATCATCCACAAACAAGTAGAGGTGCTATTTATAGCAGGCCATTTGTTGCCACTTATAAATATTAAATCATCCACAAACAAGAAGATATGCTGTTTATAGCAGGCCACTTGTTGCCATTTATAAATGTTAAATCATCCACAAACAAGAAGAGATGCTGTTTATAGCAGGCTACTTGTTGCCATTTATAAATGTTAAATCATCCACAAACAAGAAGAGATGCTTTTTATAGCAGGCCACTTGTTACCACTTATAAATATTAAATCATCCACAAACAAGAAGAGATGCTATTTATAGCAGGCCACTTGTTGCCACTTATAAATATTAAATCGTCCACAAAAAAGGAGATATGCTGTTTTTAGCAGGCCACTTGTTGCCACTTATAAATTTTAAATCATCCACAAACAAGAAGAGATGCTATTTATAGCAGGCCACTTGTTGCCACTTATAAATATTAAATCGTCCACAAACAAGAAGATATGCTGCTTTTAGCAGGCCACTTGTTGCCACTTATAAATATTAAATCGTCCACAAACAAGAAGATATGCTATTTTTAGCAGGCCACTTGTTGCCACTTATAAATATTAAATCATCCCCAAACAAGAAGAGATGCTGTTTATAGCAGGCCACTTGTTGCCACTTATAATATTAAATCATCCACAAACAAGAAGAGATGCTGTTTATAGCAGGCCAATTGTTGCCACTTATAAATATTAAATCATCCACAAACAAGAAGATATGCTGTTTTTAGCAGGCTACTTGTTGCCACTTATAAATATTAAATCATCCACAAACAAGAAGAGATGCTATTTATAGCAGGCCACTTGTTGCCACTTATAAATATTAAATCATCCACAAACAAGAAGAGATGCTATTTATAGCAGGCCACTTGTTGCCACTTATAAATATTAAATCATCCACAAACAAGAAGAGATGCTATTTATAGCAGGCCAATTGTTGCCACTTATAAATATTAAATCGTCCACAAACAAGGAGGTATGCTGTTTTTAGCAGGCCACGTGTTGCCACTTATAAATGTTAAATCATCCCCAAACAAGAAGAGATGTTATTTATAGCAGGCCACTTCTTGCCACTTATAAATATTAAATCATCCACAAACAAGAAGAGATGCTGTTTATAGCAGGCTACTTGTTGCCATTTATAAATGTTAAATCAACCACAAAGAAGAAGAGATGCTGTTTATAGCAGGCCACTTGTTGCCATTTATAAATGTTAAATCATCCACAAACAAGAAGAGATGCTGTTTATAGCAGGCTACCTGTTGCCATTTATAAATGTTAAATCAACCACAAAGAAGAAGAGATGCTATTTATAGCAGGCCACTTGTTGCCACTTATAAATATTAAATCATCCACAAACAAGAAGAGGTGCTATTTATAGCAGGCCAATTGTTGCCACTTATAAATATTAAATCATCCACAAACAAGAAGAGATGCTATTTATAGCAGGCCACTTGTTGCCACTTATAAATAATAAATCGTCCACAAACAAGAAGATATACTGTTTTTAGCAGGCCACTTGTTGCCACTTATAAATATTAAATCATCCACAAACAAGAAGATATGCTGTTTTTAGCAGGCCACTTGTTGCCACTTATAAATATTAAATCGTCCACAAACAAGGAGATATGCTGTTTTTAGCAGGCCACTTGTTGCCACTTATAAATGTTAAATCATCCCCAAACAAGAAGAGATGTTATTTATAGCAGGCCACTTCTTGCCACTTATAAATATTAAATCATCCACAAACAAGAAGAGATGCTATTTATAGCAGGCCACTTGTTGCCACTTATAAATATTAAATCGTCCACAAACAAGAAGATATACTGTTTTTAGCAGGCCACTTGTTGCCACTTATAAATATTAAATCATCCACAAACAAGAAGAGGTGCTATTTATAGCAGGCCAATTGTTGCCACTTATAAATATTAAATCATCAACAAACAAGAAGAGATGCTATTTATAGCAGGCCACTTGTTGCCACTTATAAATATAAAATCGTCCACAAACAAGAAGATATACTGTTTTTAGCAGGCCACTTGTTGCCACTTATAAATATTAAATCATCCACAAACAAGAAGATATGCTGTTTTTAGCAGGCCACTTGTTGCCACTTATAAATATTAAATCGTCCACAAACAAGAAGATATGCTGTTTATAGCAGGCCACTTGTTGCCACTTATAAATATTAAATAATCCACAAACAAGAAGAGATGCTATTTATAGCAGGCCACTTGTTGCCACTTATAAATATTAAATCGTCCACAAACAAGAAGATATGCTGTTTTTAGCAGGCCACTTGTTGCCACTTATAAATGTTAAATCATCCCCAAACAAGAAGAGATGTTATTTATAGCAGGCCACTTCTTGCCACTTATAAATATTAAATCATCCCCAAACAAGAAGAGATGCTGTTTATAGCAGGCTACTTGTTGCCACTTATAAATATTAAATCATCCACAAACAAGTAGAGGTGCTATTTATAGCAGGCCACTTGTTGCCACTTATAAATATTAAATCATCCACAAACAAGAAGAGATGCTATTTATAGCAGGCCACTTGTTGCCACTTATAAATATTAAATCATCCACAAACAAGAAGAGATGCTATTTATAGCAGGCCAATTGTTGCCACTTATAAATATTAAATCGTCCACAAACAAGGAGGTATGCTGTTTTTAGCAGGCCACGTGTTGCCACTTATAAATGTTAAATCATCCCCAAACAAGAAGAGATGTTATTTATAGCAGGCCACTTCTTGCCACTTATAAATATTAAATCATCCACAAACAAGAAGAGATGCTGTTTATAGCAGGCTACTTGTTGCAATTTATAAATGTTAAATCAACCACAAAGAAGAAGAGATGCTATTTATAGCAGGCCACTTGTTGCCACTTATAAATATTAAATCATCCACAAACAAGAAGAGGTGCTATTTATAGCAGGCCAATTGTTGCCACTTATAAATATTAAATCATCCACAAACAAGAAGAGATGCTATTTATAGCAGGCCACTTGTTGCCACTTATAAATATTAAATCGTCCACAAACAAGAAGATATACTGTTTTTAGCAGGCCACTTGTTGCCACTTATAAATATTAAATCATCCACAAACAAGAAGATATGCTGTTTTTAGCAGGCCACTTGTTGCCACTTATAAATATTAAATCGTCCACAAACAAGGAGATATGCTGTTTTTAGCAGGCCACTTGTTGCCACTTATAAATGTTAAATCATCCCCAAACAAGAAGAGATGTTATTTATAGCAGGCCACTTCTTGCCACTTATAAATATTAAATCATCCACAAACAGGAAGAGATGCTATTTATAGCAGGCCACTTGTTGCCACTTATAAATATTAAATCGTCCACAAACAAGAAGATATACTGTTTTTAGCAGGCCACTTGTTGCCACTTATAAATATTAAATCATCCACAAACAAGAAGAGGTGCTATTTATAGCAGGCCAATTGTTGCCACTTATAAATATTAAATCATCAACAAACAAGAAGAGATGCTATTTATAGCAGGCCACTTGTTGCCACTTATAAATATAAAATCGTCCACAAACAAGAAGATATACTGTTTTTAGCAGGCCACTTGTTGCCACTTATAAATATTAAATCATCCACAAACAAGAAGATATGCTGTTTTTAGCAGGCCACTTGTTGCCACTTATAAATATTAAATCGTCCACAAACAAGAAGATATGCTGTTTATAGCAGGCCACTTGTTGCCACTTATAAATATTAAATAATCCACAAACAAGAAGAGATGCTATTTATAGCAGGCCACTTGTTGCCACTTATAAATATTAAATCGTCCACAAACAAGAAGATATGCTGTTTTTAGCAGGCCACTTGTTGCCACTTATAAATGTTAAATCATCCCCAAACAAGAAGAGATGTTATTTATAGCAGGCCACTTGTTGCCACTTATAAATATTAAATCATCCACAAACAAGAAGAGATGCTGTTTATAGCAGGCTACTTGTTGCCACTTATAAATATTAAATCATCCACAAACAAGTAGAGGTGCTATTTATAGCAGGCCATTTGTTGCCACTTATAAATATTAAATCATCCACAAACAAGAAGATATGCTGTTTATAGCAGGCCACTTGTTGCCATTTATAAATGTTAAATCATCCACAAACAAGAAGAGATGCTGTTTATAGCAGGCTACTTGTTGCCATTTATAAATGTTAAATCATCCACAAACTAGAAGAGATGCTTTTTATAGCAGGCCACTTGTTACCACTTATAAATATTAAATCATCCACAAACAAGAAGAGATGCTATTTATAGCAGGCCACTTGTTGCCACTTATAAATATTAAATCGTCCACAAAAAAGGAGATATGCTGTTTTTAGCAGGCCACTTGTTGCCACTTATAAATGTTAAATCATCCACAAACAAGAAGAGATGCTATTTATAGCAGGCCACTTGTTGCCACTTATAAATATTAAATCGTCCACAAACAAGAAGATATGCTGCTTTTAGCAGGCCACTTGTTGCCACTTATAAATATTAAATCGTCCACAAACAAGAAGATATGCTATTTTTAGCAGGCCACTTGTTGCCACTTATAAATATTAAATCATCCCCAAACAAGAAGAGATGCTGTTTATAGCAGGCCACTTGTTGCCACTTATAATATTAAATCATCCACAAACAAGAAGAGATGCTGTTTATAGCAGGCCAATTGTTGCCACTTATAAATATTAAATCATCCACAAACAAGAAGATATGCTGTTTTTAGCAGGCTACTTGTTGCCACTTATAAATATTAAATCATCCACAAACAAGAAGAGATGCTATTTATAGCAGGCCACTTGTTGCCACTTATAAATATTAAATCATCCACAAACAAGAAGAGATGCTATTTATAGCAGGCCACTTGTTGCCACTTATAAATATTAAATCGTCCACAAACAAGAAGATATGCTGTCTTTAGCAGGCCGCTTGTTGCCACTTTAAATGTTAAATCATCCCCAAACAAGAAGAGATGTTATTTATAGCAGGCCACTTCTTGCCACTTATAAATATTAAATCATCCACAAACAAGAAGAGATGCTATTTATAGCAGGCCACTTGTTGATACTTATAAATATTAAATCATCCACAAACAAGAAGAGATGCTGTTTATAGCAGGCCAATTGTTGCCACTTATAAATATTAAATCGTCCACAAACAAGAAGATATGCTGTTTTTAGCAGGCCACTTGTTGCCACTTATAAATGTTAAATCATCCCCAAACAAGAAGAGATGCTGTTTATAGCAGGCCACTTGTTGCCACTTATAAATATTAAATCATCCACAAACAAGAAGAGATGCTATTTATAGCAGGCCACTTGTTGCCACTTATAAATATTAAATCATCCACAAACAAGAAGAGATGCTATTTATAGCAGGCCACTTGTTGCCACTTATAAATATTAAATCATCCACAAACAAGAAGAGATGCTATTTATAGCAGGCCACTTGTTGCCACTTATAAATATTAAATCATCCACAAACAAGAAGAGATGCTATTTATAGCAGGCCAATTGTTGCCACTTATAAATATTAAATCGTCCACAAACAAGGAGGTATGCTGTTTTTAGCAGGCCACGTGTTGCCACTTATAAATGTTAAATCATCCCCAAACAAGAAGAGATGTTATTTATAGCAGGCCACTTCTTGCCACTTATAAATATTAAATCATCCACAAACAAGAAGAGATGCTGTTTATAGCAGGCTACTTGTTGCCATTTATAAATGTTAAATCAACCACAAAGAAGAAGAGATGCTGTTTATAGCAGGCCACTTGTTGCCATTTATAAATGTTAAATCATCCACAAACAAGAAGAGATGCTGTTTATAGCAGGCTACCTGTTGCCATTTATAAATGTTAAATCAACCACAAAGAAGAAGAGATGCTATTTATAGCAGGCCACTTGTTGCCACTTATAAATATTAAATCATCCACAAACAAGAAGAGATGCTATTTATAGCAGGCCACTTGTTGCCACTTATAAATATTAAATCGTCCACAAACAAGAAGATATACTGTTTTTAGCAGGTCACTTGTTGCCACTTATAAATATTAAATCATCCACAAACAAGAAGATATGCTGTTTTTAGCAGGCCACTTGTTGCCACTTATAAATATTAAATCGTCCACAAACAAGGAGATATGCTGTTTTTAGCAGGCCACTTGTTGCCACTTATAAATGTTAAATCATCCCCAAACAAGAAGAGATGTTATTTATAGCAGGCCACTTCTTGCCACTTATAAATATTAAATCATCCACAAACAAGAAGAGATGCTATTTATAGCAGGCCACTTGTTGCCACTTATAAATATTAAATCGTCCACAAACAAGAAGATATACTGTTTTTAGCAGGCCACTTGTTGCCACTTATAAATATTAAATCATCCACAAACAAGAAGAGGTGCTATTTATAGCAGGCCAATTGTTGCCACTTATAAATATTAAATCATCAACAAACAAGAAGAGATGCTATTTATAGCAGGCCACTTGTTGCCACTTATAAATATAAAATCGTCCACAAACAAGAAGATATACTGTTTTTAGCAGGCCACTTGTTGCCACTTATAAATATTAAATCATCCACAAACAAGAAGATATGCTGTTTTTAGCAGGCCACTTGTTGCCACTTATAAATATTAAATCGTCCACAAACAAGAAGATATGCTGTTTATAGCAGGCCACTTGTTGCCACTTATAAATATTAAATAATCCACAAACAAGAAGAGATGCTATTTATAGCAGGCCACTTGTTGCCACTTATAAATATTAAATCGTCCACAAACAAGAAGATATGCTGTTTTTAGCAGGCCACTTGTTGCCACTTATAAATGTTAAATCATCCCCAAACAAGAAGAGATGTTATTTATAGCAGGCCACTTCTTGCCACTTATAAATATTAAATCATCCCCAAACAAGAAGAGATGCTGTTTATAGCAGGCTACTTGTTGCCACTTATAAATATTAAATCATCCACAAACAAGTAGAGGTGCTATTTATAGCAGGCCACTTGTTGCCACTTATAAATATTAAATCGTCCACAAACAAGAAGATATGCTGTTTTTAGCAGGCCACTTGTTGCCACTTATAAATGTTAAATCATCCCCAAACAAGAAGAGATGTTATTTATAGCAGGCCACTTCTTGCCACTTATAAATATTAAATCATCCCCAAACAAGAAGAGATGCTGTTTATAGCAGGCTACTTGTTGCCACTTATAAATATTAAATCATCCACAAACAAGAAGAGATGCTGTTTATAGCAGGCTACCTGTTGCCATTTATAAATGTTAAATCAACCACAAAGAAGAAGAGATGCTATTTATAGCAGGCCACTTGTTGCCACTTATAAATATTAAATCATCCACAAACAAGAAGAGATGCTATTTATAGCAGGCCACTTGTTGCCACTTATAAATATTAAATCGTCCACAAACAAGAAGATATACTGTTTTTAGCAGGTCACTTGTTGCCACTTATAAATATTAAATCATCCACAAACAAGAAGATATGCTGTTTTTAGCAGGCCACTTGTTGCCACTTATAAATATTAAATCGTCCACAAACAAGGAGATATGCTGTTTTTAGCAGGCCACTTGTTGCCACTTATAAATGTTAAATCATCCCCAAACAAGAAGAGATGTTATTTATAGCAGGCCACTTCTTGCCACTTATAAATATTAAATCATCCACAAACAAGAAGAGATGCTATTTATAGCAGGCCACTTGTTGCCACTTATAAATATTAAATCGTCCACAAACAAGAAGATATACTGTTTTTAGCAGGCCACTTGTTGCCACTTATAAATATTAAATCATCCACAAACAAGAAGAGGTGCTATTTATAGCAGGCCAATTGTTGCCACTTATAAATATTAAATCATCAACAAACAAGAAGAGATGCTATTTATAGCAGGCCACTTGTTGCCACTTATAAATATAAAATCGTCCACAAACAAGAAGATATACTGTTTTTAGCAGGCCACTTGTTGCCACTTATAAATATTAAATCATCCACAAACAAGAAGATATGCTGTTTTTAGCAGGCCACTTGTTGCCACTTATAAATATTAAATCGTCCACAAACAAGAAGATATGCTGTTTATAGCAGGCCACTTGTTGCCACTTATAAATATTAAATAATCCACAAACAAGAAGAGATGCTATTTATAGCAGGCCACTTGTTGCCACTTATAAATATTAAATCGTCCACAAACAAGAAGATATGCTGTTTTTAGCAGGCCACTTGTTGCCACTTATAAATGTTAAATCATCCCCAAACAAGAAGAGATGTTATTTATAGCAGGCCACTTCTTGCCACTTATAAATATTAAATCATCCCCAAACAAGAAGAGATGCTGTTTATAGCAGGCTACTTGTTGCCACTTATAAATATTAAATCGTCCACAAACAAGAAGATATGCTGTTTATAGCAGGCCACTTGTTGCCACTTATAAATATTAAATAATCCACAAACAAGAAGAGATGCTATTTATAGCAGGCCACTTGTTGCCACTTATAAATATTAAATCGTCCACAAACAAGAAGATATGCTGTTTTTAGCAGGCCACTTGTTGCCACTTATAAATGTTAAATCATCCCCAAACAAGAAGAGATGTTATTTATAGCAGGCCACTTCTTGCCACTTATAAATATTAAATCATCCCCAAACAAGAAGAGATGCTGTTTATAGCAGGCTACTTGTTGCCACTTATAAATATTAAATGATCCACAAACAAGTAGAGGTGCTATTTATAGCAGGCCACTTGTTGCCACTTATAAATATTAAATCATCCACAAACAAGAAGAGATGCTATTTATAGCAGGCCACTTGTTGCCACTTATAAATATTAAATCATCCACAAACAAGAAGAGATGCTATTTATAGCAGGCCAATTGTTGCCACTTATAAATATTAAATCGTCCACAAACAAGGAGGTATGCTGTTTTTAGCAGGCCACGTGTTGCCACTTATAAATGTTAAATCATCCCCAAACAAGAAGAGATGTTATTTATAGCAGGCCACTTCTTGCCACTTATAAATATTAAATCATCCACAAACAAGAAGAGATGCTGTTTATAGCAGGCTACTTGTTGCCATTTATAAATGTTAAATCAACCACAAAGAAGAAGAGATGCTATTTATAGCAGGCCACTTGTTGCCACTTATAAATATTAAATCATCCACAAACAAGAAGAGGTGCTATTTATAGCAGGCCAATTGTTGCCACTTATAAATATTAAATCATCCACAAACAAGAAGAGATGCTATTTATAGCAGGCCACTTGTTGCCACTTATAAATATTAAATCGTCCACAAACAAGAAGATATACTGTTTTTAGCAGGCCACTTGTTGCCACTTATAAATATTAAATCATCCACAAACAAGAAGATATGCTGTTTTTAGCAGGCCACTTGTTGCCACTTATAAATATTAAATCGTCCACAAACAAGGAGATATGCTGTTTTTAGCAGGCCACTTGTTGCCACTTATAAATGTTAAATCATCCCCAAACAAGAAGAGATGTTATTTATAGCAGGCCACTTCTTGCCACTTATAAATATTAAATCATCCACAAACAGGAAGAGATGCTATTTATAGCAGGCCACTTGTTGCCACTTATAAATATTAAATCGTCCACAAACAAGAAGATATACTGTTTTTAGCAGGCCACTTGTTGCCACTTATAAATATTAAATCATCCACAAACAAGAAGAGGTGCTATTTATAGCAGGCCAATTGTTGCCACTTATAAATATTAAATCATCAACAAACAAGAAGAGATGCTATTTATAGCAGGCCACTTGTTGCCACTTATAAATATAAAATCGTCCACAAACAAGAAGATATACTGTTTTTAGCAGGCCACTTGTTGCCACTTATAAATATTAAATCATCCACAAACAAGAAGATATGCTGTTTTTAGCAGGCCACTTGTTGCCACTTATAAATATTAAATCGTCCACAAACAAGAAGATATGCTGTTTATAGCAGGCCACTTGTTGCCACTTATAAATATTAAATAATCCACAAACAAGAAGAGATGCTATTTATAGCAGGCCACTTGTTGCCACTTATAAATATTAAATCGTCCACAAACAAGAAGATATGCTGTTTTTAGCAGGCCACTTGTTGCCACTTATAAATGTTAAATCATCCCCAAACAAGAAGAGATGTTATTTATAGCAGGCCACTTGTTGCCACTTATAAATATTAAATCATCCACAAACAAGAAGAGATGCTATTTATAGCAGGCCACTTGTTGATACTTATAAATATTAAATTATCCACAAACAAGAAGAGATGCTATTTATAGCAGGCCACTTGTTGCCACTTATAAATATTAAATCATCCCCAAACAAGAAGAGATGCTGTTTATAGCAGGCTACTTGTTGCCACTTATAAATATTAAATCATCCACAAACAAGTAGAGGTGCTATTTATAGCAGGCCATTTGTTGCCACTTATAAATATTAAATCATCCACAAACAAGAAGATATGCTGTTTATAGCAGGCCACTTGTTGCCATTTATAAATGTTAAATCATCCACAAACAAGAAGAGATGCTGTTTATAGCAGGCTACTTGTTGCCATTTATAAATGTTAAATCATCCACAAACAAGAAGAGATGCTTTTTATAGCAGGCCACTTGTTACCACTTATAAATATTAAATCATCCACAAACAAGAAGAGATGCTATTTATAGCAGGCCACTTGTTGCCACTTATAAATATTAAATCGTCCACAAAAAAGGAGATATGCTGTTTTTAGCAGGCCACTTGTTGCCACTTATAAATTTTAAATCATCCACAAACAAGAAGAGATGCTATTTATAGCAGGCCACTTGTTGCCACTTATAAATATTAAATCGTCCACAAACAAGAAGATATGCTGCTTTTAGCAGGCCACTTGTTGCCACTTATAAATATTAAATCGTCCACAAACAAGAAGATATGCTATTTTTAGCAGGCCACTTGTTGCCACTTATAAATATTAAATCATCCCCAAACAAGAAGAGATGCTGTTTATAGCAGGCCACTTGTTGCCACTTATAATATTAAATCATCCACAAACAAGAAGAGATGCTGTTTATAGCAGGCCAATTGTTGCCACTTATAAATATTAAATCATCCACAAACAAGAAGATATGCTGTTTTTAGCAGGCTACTTGTTGCCACTTATAAATATTAAATCATCCACAAACAAGAAGAGATGCTATTTATAGCAGGCCACTTGTTGCCACTTATAAATATTAAATCATCCACAAACAAGAAGAGATGCTATTTATAGCAGGCCACTTGTTGCCACTTATAAATATTAAATCATCCACAAACAAGAAGAGATGCTATTTATAGCAGGCCAATTGTTGCCACTTATAAATATTAAATCGTCCACAAACAAGGAGGTATGCTGTTTTTAGCAGGCCACGTGTTGCCACTTATAAATGTTAAATCATCCCCAAACAAGAAGAGATGTTATTTATAGCAGGCCACTTCTTGCCACTTATAAATATTAAATCATCCACAAACAAGAAGAGATGCTGTTTATAGCAGGCTACTTGTTGCCATTTATAAATGTTAAATCAACCACAAAGAAGAAGAGATGCTGTTTATAGCAGGCCACTTGTTGCCATTTATAAATGTTAAATCATCCACAAACAAGAAGAGATGCTGTTTATAGCAGGCTACCTGTTGCCATTTATAAATGTTAAATCAACCACAAAGAAGAAGAGATGCTATTTATAGCAGGCCACTTGTTGCCACTTATAAATATTAAATCATCCACAAACAAGAAGAGGTGCTATTTATAGCAGGCCAATTGTTGCCACTTATAAATATTAAATCATCCACAAACAAGAAGAGATGCTATTTATAGCAGGCCACTTGTTGCCACTTATAAATAATAAATCGTCCACAAACAAGAAGATATACTGTTTTTAGCAGGCCACTTGTTGCCACTTATAAATATTAAATCATCCACAAACAAGAAGATATGCTGTTTTTAGCAGGCCACTTGTTGCCACTTATAAATATTAAATCGTCCACAAACAAGGAGATATGCTGTTTTTAGCAGGCCACTTGTTGCCACTTATAAATGTTAAATCATCCCCAAACAAGAAGAGATGTTATTTATAGCAGGCCACTTCTTGCCACTTATAAATATTAAATAATCCACAAACAAGAAGAGATGCTATTTATAGCAGGCCACTTGTTGCCACTTATAAATATTAAATCGTCCACAAACAAGAAGATATGCTGTTTTTAGCAGGCCACTTGTTGCCACTTATAAATGTTAAATCATCCCCAAACAAGAAGAGATGTTATTTATAGCAGGCCACTTCTTGCCACTTATAAATATTAAATCGTCCACAAACAAGAAGATATACTGTTTTTAGCAGGCCACTTGTTGCCACTTATAAATATTAAATCATCCACAAACAAGAAGAGGTGCTATTTATAGCAGGCCAATTGTTGCCACTTATAAATAATAAATCGTCCACAAACAAGAAGATATACTGTTTTTAGCAGGCCACTTGTTGCCACTTATAAATATTAAATCATCCACAAACAAGAAGATATGCTGTTTTTAGCAGGCCACTTGTTGCCACTTATAAATATTAAATCGTCCACAAACAAGGAGATATGCTGTTTTTAGCAGGCCACTTGTTGCCACTTATAAATGTTAAATCATCCCCAAACAAGAAGAGATGTTATTTATAGCAGGCCACTTCTTGCCACTTATAAATATTAAATCATCCACAAACAAGAAGAGATGCTATTTATAGCAGGCCACTTGTTGCCACTTATAAATATTAAATCGTCCACAAACAAGAAGATATACTGTTTTTAGCAGGCCACTTGTTGCCACTTATAAATATTAAATCATCCACAAACAAGAAGAGGTGCTATTTATAGCAGGCCAATTGTTGCCACTTATAAATATTAAATCATCAACAAACAAGAAGAGATGCTATTTATAGCAGGCCACTTGTTGCCACTTATAAATATAAAATCGTCCACAAACAAGAAGATATACTGTTTTTAGCAGGCCACTTGTTGCCACTTATAAATATTAAATCATCCACAAACAAGAAGATATGCTGTTTTTAGCAGGCCACTTGTTGCCACTTATAAATATTAAATCGTCCACAAACAAGAAGATATGCTGTTTATAGCAGGCCACTTGTTGCCACTTATAAATATTAAATAATCCACAAACAAGAAGAGATGCTATTTATAGCAGGCCACTTGTTGCCACTTATAAATATTAAATCGTCCACAAACAAGAAGATATGCTGTTTTTAGCAGGCCACTTGTTGCCACTTATAAATGTTAAATCATCCCCAAACAAGAAGAGATGTTATTTATAGCAGGCCACTTCTTGCCACTTATAAATATTAAATCATCCCCAAACAAGAAGAGATGCTGTTTATAGCAGGCTACTTGTTGCCACTTATAAATATTAAATCATCCACAAACAAGTAGAGGTGCTATTTATAGCAGGCCACTTGTTGCCACTTATAAATATTAAATCATCCACAAACAAGAAGAGATGCTATTTATAGCAGGCCACTTGTTGCCACTTATAAATATTAAATCATCCACAAACAAGAAGAGATGCTATTTATAGCAGGCCAATTGTTGCCACTTATAAATATTAAATCGTCCACAAACAAGGAGGTATGCTGTTTTTAGCAGGCCACGTGTTGCCACTTATAAATGTTAAATCATCCCCAAACAAGAAGAGATGTTATTTATAGCAGGCCACTTCTTGCCACTTATAAATATTAAATCATCCACAAACAAGAAGAGATGCTGTTTATAGCAGGCTACTTGTTGCAATTTATAAATGTTAAATCAACCACAAAGAAGAAGAGATGCTATTTATAGCAGGCCACTTGTTGCCACTTATAAATATTAAATCATCCACAAACAAGAAGAGGTGCTATTTATAGCAGGCCAATTGTTGCCACTTATAAATATTAAATCATCCACAAACAAGAAGAGATGCTATTTATAGCAGGCCACTTGTTGCCACTTATAAATATTAAATCGTCCACAAACAAGAAGATATACTGTTTTTAGCAGGCCACTTGTTGCCACTTATAAATATTAAATCATCCACAAACAAGAAGATATGCTGTTTTTAGCAGGCCACTTGTTGCCACTTATAAATATTAAATCGTCCACAAACAAGGAGATATGCTGTTTTTAGCAGGCCACTTGTTGCCACTTATAAATGTTAAATCATCCCCAAACAAGAAGAGATGTTATTTATAGCAGGCCACTTCTTGCCACTTATAAATATTAAATCATCCACAAACAGGAGAGATGCTATTTATAGCAGGCCACTTGTTGCCACTTATAAATATTAAATCGTCCACAAACAAGAAGATATACTGTTTTTAGCAGGCCACTTGTTGCCACTTATAAATATTAAATCATCCACAAACAAGAAGAGGTGCTATTTATAGCAGGCCAATTGTTGCCACTTATAAATATTAAATCATCAACAAACAAGAAGAGATGCTATTTATAGCAGGCCACTTGTTGCCACTTATAAATATAAAATCGTCCACAAACAAGAAGATATACTGTTTTTAGCAGGCCACTTGTTGCCACTTATAAATATTAAATCATCCACAAACAAGAAGATATGCTGTTTTTAGCAGGCCACTTGTTGCCACTTATAAATATTAAATCATCCACAAACAAGAAGAGATGCTATTTATAGCAGGCCACTTGTTGCCACTTATAAATATTAAATCGTCCACAAACAAGAAGATATGCTGTTTTTAGCAGGCCACTTGTTGCCACTTATAAATGTTAAATCATCCCCAAACAAGAAGAGATGTTATTTATAGCAGGCCACTTCTTGCCACTTATAAATATTAAATCATCCCCAAACAAGAAGAGATGCTGTTTATAGCAGGCTACTTGTTGCCACTTATAAATATTAAATCGTCCACAAACAAGAAGATATGCTGTTTATAGCAGGCCACTTGTTGCCACTTATAAATATTAAATAATCCACAAACAAGAAGAGATGCTATTTATAGCAGGCCACTTGTTGCCACTTATAAATATTAAATCGTCCACAAACAAGAAGATATGCTGTTTTTAGCAGGCCACTTGTTGCCACTTATAAATGTTAAATCATCCCCAAACAAGAAGAGATGTTATTTATAGCAGGCCACTTCTTGCCACTTATAAATATTAAATCATCCCCAAACAAGAAGAGATGCTGTTTATAGCAGGCTACTTGTTGCCACTTATAAATATTAAATGATCCACAAACAAGTAGAGGTGCTATTTATAGCAGGCCACTTGTTGCCACTTATAAATATTAAATCATCCACAAACAAGAAGAGATGCTATTTATAGCAGGCCACTTGTTGCCACTTATAAATATTAAATCATCCACAAACAAGAAGAGATGCTATTTATAGCAGGCCAATTGTTGCCACTTATAAATATTAAATCGTCCACAAACAAGGAGGTATGCTGTTTTTAGCAGGCCACGTGTTGCCACTTATAAATGTTAAATCATCCCCAAACAAGAAGAGATGTTATTTATAGCAGGCCACTTCTTGCCACTTATAAATATTAAATCATCCACAAACAAGAAGAGATGCTGTTTATAGCAGGCTACTTGTTGCCATTTATAAATGTTAAATCAACCACAAAGAAGAAGAGATGCTATTTATAGCAGGCCACTTGTTGCCACTTATAAATATTAAATCATCCACAAACAAGAAGAGGTGCTATTTATAGCAGGCCAATTGTTGCCACTTATAAATATTAAATCATCCACAAACAAGAAGAGATGCTATTTATAGCAGGCCACTTGTTGCCACTTATAAATATTAAATCGTCCACAAACAAGAAGATATACTGTTTTTAGCAGGCCACTTGTTGCCACTTATAAATATTAAATCATCCACAAACAAGAAGATATGCTGTTTTTAGCAGGCCACTTGTTGCCACTTATAAATATTAAATCGTCCACAAACAAGGAGATATGCTGTTTTTAGCAGGCCACTTGTTGCCACTTATAAATGTTAAATCATCCCCAAACAAGAAGAGATGTTATTTATAGCAGGCCACTTCTTGCCACTTATAAATATTAAATCATCCACAAACAGGAAGAGATGCTATTTATAGCAGGCCACTTGTTGCCACTTATAAATATTAAATCGTCCACAAACAAGAAGATATACTGTTTTTAGCAGGCCACTTGTTGCCACTTATAAATATTAAATCATCCACAAACAAGAAGAGGTGCTATTTATAGCAGGCCAATTGTTGCCACTTATAAATATTAAATCATCAACAAACAAGAAGAGATGCTATTTATAGCAGGCCACTTGTTGCCACTTATAAATATAAAATCGTCCACAAACAAGAAGATATACTGTTTTTAGCAGGCCACTTGTTGCCACTTATAAATATTAAATCATCCACAAACAAGAAGATATGCTGTTTTTAGCAGGCCACTTGTTGCCACTTATAAATATTAAATCGTCCACAAACAAGAAGATATGCTGTTTATAGCAGGCCACTTGTTGCCACTTATAAATATTAAATAATCCACAAACAAGAAGAGATGCTATTTATAGCAGGCCACTTGTTGCCACTTATAAATATTAAATCGTCCACAAACAAGAAGATATGCTGTTTTTAGCAGGCCACTTGTTGCCACTTATAAATGTTAAATCATCCCCAAACAAGAAGAGATGTTATTTATAGCAGGCCACTTGTTGCCACTTATAAATATTAAATCATCCACAAACAAGAAGAGATGCTATTTATAGCAGGCCACTTGTTGATACTTATAAATATTAAATTATCCACAAACAAGAAGAGATGCTATTTATAGCAGGCCACTTGTTGCCACTTATAAATATTAAATCATCCCCAAACAAGAAGAGATGCTGTTTATAGCAGGCTACTTGTTGCCACTTATAAATATTAAATCATCCACAAACAAGTAGAGGTGCTATTTATAGCAGGCCATTTGTTGCCACTTATAAATATTAAATCATCCACAAACAAGAAGATATGCTGTTTATAGCAGGCCACTTGTTGCCATTTATAAATGTTAAATCATCCACAAACAAGAAGAGATGCTGTTTATAGCAGGCTACTTGTTGCCATTTATAAATGTTAAATCATCCACAAACAAGAAGAGATGCTTTTTATAGCAGGCCACTTGTTACCACTTATAAATATTAAATCATCCACAAACAAGAAGAGATGCTATTTATAGCAGGCCACTTGTTGCCACTTATAAATATTAAATCGTCCACAAAAAAGGAGATATGCTGTTTTTAGCAGGCCACTTGTTGCCACTTATAAATTTTAAATCATCCACAAACAAGAAGAGATGCTATTTATAGCAGGCCACTTGTTGCCACTTATAAATATTAAATCGTCCACAAACAAGAAGATATGCTGCTTTTAGCAGGCCACTTGTTGCCACTTATAAATATTAAATCGTCCACAAACAAGAAGATATGCTATTTTTAGCAGGCCACTTGTTGCCACTTATAAATATTAAATCATCCCCAAACAAGAAGAGATGCTGTTTATAGCAGGCCACTTGTTGCCACTTATAATATTAAATCATCCACAAACAAGAAGAGATGCTGTTTATAGCAGGCCAATTGTTGCCACTTATAAATATTAAATCATCCACAAACAAGAAGATATGCTGTTTTTAGCAGGCTACTTGTTGCCACTTATAAATATTAAATCATCCACAAACAAGAAGAGATGCTATTTATAGCAGGCCACTTGTTGCCACTTATAAATATTAAATCATCCACAAACAAGAAGAGATGCTATTTATAGCAGGCCACTTGTTGCCACTTATAAATATTAAATCATCCACAAACAAGAAGAGATGCTATTTATAGCAGGCCAATTGTTGCCACTTATAAATATTAAATCGTCCACAAACAAGGAGGTATGCTGTTTTTAGCAGGCCACGTGTTGCCACTTATAAATGTTAAATCATCCCCAAACAAGAAGAGATGTTATTTATAGCAGGCCACTTCTTGCCACTTATAAATATTAAATCATCCACAAACAAGAAGAGATGCTGTTTATAGCAGGCTACTTGTTGCCATTTATAAATGTTAAATCAACCACAAAGAAGAAGAGATGCTGTTTATAGCAGGCCACTTGTTGCCATTTATAAATGTTAAATCATCCACAAACAAGAAGAGATGCTGTTTATAGCAGGCTACCTGTTGCCATTTATAAATGTTAAATCAACCACAAAGAAGAAGAGATGCTATTTATAGCAGGCCACTTGTTGCCACTTATAAATATTAAATCATCCACAAACAAGAAGAGGTGCTATTTATAGCAGGCCAATTGTTGCCACTTATAAATATTAAATCATCCACAAACAAGAAGAGATGCTATTTATAGCAGGCCACTTGTTGCCACTTATAAATAATAAATCGTCCACAAACAAGAAGATATACTGTTTTTAGCAGGCCACTTGTTGCCACTTATAAATATTAAATCATCCACAAACAAGAAGATATGCTGTTTTTAGCAGGCCACTTGTTGCCACTTATAAATATTAAATCGTCCACAAACAAGGAGATATGCTGTTTTTAGCAGGCCACTTGTTGCCACTTATAAATGTTAAATCATCCCCAAACAAGAAGAGATGTTATTTATAGCAGGCCACTTCTTGCCACTTATAAATATTAAATCATCCACAAACAAGAAGAGATGCTATTTATAGCAGGCCACTTGTTGCCACTTATAAATATTAAATCGTCCACAAACAAGAAGATATACTGTTTTTAGCAGGCCACTTGTTGCCACTTATAAATATTAAATCATCCACAAACAAGAAGAGGTGCTATTTATAGCAGGCCAATTGTTGCCACTTATAAATATTAAATCATCAACAAACAAGAAGAGATGCTATTTATAGCAGGCCACTTGTTGCCACTTATAAATATAAAATCGTCCACAAACAAGAAGATATACTGTTTTTAGCAGGCCACTTGTTGCCACTTATAAATATTAAATCATCCACAAACAAGAAGATATGCTGTTTTTAGCAGGCCACTTGTTGCCACTTATAAATATTAAATCGTCCACAAACAAGAAGATATGCTGTTTATAGCAGGCCACTTGTTGCCACTTATAAATATTAAATAATCCACAAACAAGAAGAGATGCTATTTATAGCAGGCCACTTGTTGCCACTTATAAATATTAAATCGTCCACAAACAAGAAGATATGCTGTTTTTAGCAGGCCACTTGTTGCCACTTATAAATGTTAAATCATCCCCAAACAAGAAGAGATGTTATTTATAGCAGGCCACTTCTTGCCACTTATAAATATTAAATCATCCCCAAACAAGAAGAGATGCTGTTTATAGCAGGCTACTTGTTGCCACTTATAAATATTAAATCATCCACAAACAAGTAGAGGTGCTATTTATAGCAGGCCACTTGTTGCCACTTATAAATATTAAATCATCCACAAACAAGAAGAGATGCTATTTATAGCAGGCCACTTGTTGCCACTTATAAATATTAAATCATCCACAAACAAGAAGAGATGCTATTTATAGCAGGCCAATTGTTGCCACTTATAAATATTAAATCGTCCACAAACAAGGAGGTATGCTGTTTTTAGCAGGCCACGTGTTGCCACTTATAAATGTTAAATCATCCCCAAACAAGAAGAGATGTTATTTATAGCAGGCCACTTCTTGCCACTTATAAATATTAAATCATCCACAAACAAGAAGAGATGCTGTTTATAGCAGGCTACTTGTTGCAATTTATAAATGTTAAATCAACCACAAAGAAGAAGAGATGCTATTTATAGCAGGCCACTTGTTGCCACTTATAAATATTAAATCATCCACAAACAAGAAGAGGTGCTATTTATAGCAGGCCAATTGTTGCCACTTATAAATATTAAATCATCCACAAACAAGAAGAGATGCTATTTATAGCAGGCCACTTGTTGCCACTTATAAATATTAAATCGTCCACAAACAAGAAGATATACTGTTTTTAGCAGGCCACTTGTTGCCACTTATAAATATTAAATCATCCACAAACAAGAAGATATGCTGTTTTTAGCAGGCCACTTGTTGCCACTTATAAATATTAAATCGTCCACAAACAAGGAGATATGCTGTTTTTAGCAGGCCACTTGTTGCCACTTATAAATGTTAAATCATCCCCAAACAAGAAGAGATGTTATTTATAGCAGGCCACTTCTTGCCACTTATAAATATTAAATCATCCACAAACAGGAGAGATGCTATTTATAGCAGGCCACTTGTTGCCACTTATAAATATTAAATCGTCCACAAACAAGAAGATATACTGTTTTTAGCAGGCCACTTGTTGCCACTTATAAATATTAAATCATCCACAAACAAGAAGAGGTGCTATTTATAGCAGGCCAATTGTTGCCACTTATAAATATTAAATCATCAACAAACAAGAAGAGATGCTATTTATAGCAGGCCACTTGTTGCCACTTATAAATATAAAATCGTCCACAAACAAGAAGATATACTGTTTTTAGCAGGCCACTTGTTGCCACTTATAAATATTAAATCATCCACAAACAAGAAGATATGCTGTTTTTAGCAGGCCACTTGTTGCCACTTATAAATATTAAATCATCCACAAACAAGAAGAGATGCTATTTATAGCAGGCCACTTGTTGATACTTATAAATATTAAATTATCCACAAACAAGAAGAGATGCTATTTATAGCAGGCCACTTGTTGCCACTTATAAATATTAAATCATCCCCAAACAAGAAGAGATGCTGTTTATAGCAGGCTACTTGTTGCCACTTATAAATATTAAATCATCCACAAACAAGTAGAGGTGCTATTTATAGCAGGCCATTTGTTGCCACTTATAAATATTAAATCATCCACAAACAAGAAGATATGCTGTTTATAGCAGGCCACTTGTTGCCATTTATAAATGTTAAATCATCCACAAACAAGAAGAGATGCTGTTTATAGCAGGCTACTTGTTGCCATTTATAAATGTTAAATCATCCACAAACTAGAAGAGATGCTTTTTATAGCAGGCCACTTGTTACCACTTATAAATATTAAATCATCCACAAACAAGAAGAGATGCTATTTATAGCAGGCCACTTGTTGCCACTTATAAATATTAAATCGTCCACAAAAAAGGAGATATGCTGTTTTTAGCAGGCCACTTGTTGCCACTTATAAATGTTAAATCATCCACAAACAAGAAGAGATGCTATTTATAGCAGGCCACTTGTTGCCACTTATAAATATTAAATCGTCCACAAACAAGAAGATATGCTGCTTTTAGCAGGCCACTTGTTGCCACTTATAAATATTAAATCGTCCACAAACAAGAAGATATGCTATTTTTAGCAGGCCACTTGTTGCCACTTATAAATATTAAATCATCCCCAAACAAGAAGAGATGCTGTTTATAGCAGGCCACTTGTTGCCACTTATAATATTAAATCATCCACAAACAAGAAGAGATGCTGTTTATAGCAGGCCAATTGTTGCCACTTATAAATATTAAATCATCCACAAACAAGAAGATATGCTGTTTTTAGCAGGCTACTTGTTGCCACTTATAAATATTAAATCATCCACAAACAAGAAGAGATGCTATTTATAGCAGGCCACTTGTTGCCACTTATAAATATTAAATCATCCACAAACAAGAAGAGATGCTATTTATAGCAGGCCACTTGTTGCCACTTATAAATATTAAATCGTCCACAAACAAGAAGATATGCTGTCTTTAGCAGGCCGCTTGTTGCCACTTTAAATGTTAAATCATCCCCAAACAAGAAGAGATGTTATTTATAGCAGGCCACTTCTTGCCACTTATAAATATTAAATCATCCACAAACAAGAAGAGATGCTATTTATAGCAGGCCACTTGTTGATACTTATAAATATTAAATCATCCACAAACAAGAAGAGATGCTGTTTATAGCAGGCCAATTGTTGCCACTTATAAATATTAAATCGTCCACAAACAAGAAGATATGCTGTTTTTAGCAGGCCACTTGTTGCCACTTATAAATGTTAAATCATCCCCAAACAAGAAGAGATGCTGTTTATAGCAGGCCACTTGTTGCCACTTATAAATATTAAATCATCCACAAACAAGAAGAGATGCTATTTATAGCAGGCCACTTGTTGCCACTTATAAATATTAAATCATCCACAAACAAGAAGAGATGCTATTTATAGCAGGCCACTTCTTGCCACTTATAAATATTAAATCATCCACAAACAAGAAGAGATGCTATTTATAGCAGGCCACTTGTTGCCACTTATAAATATTAAATCATCCACAAACAAGAAGAGATGCTATTTATAGCAGGCCAATTGTTGCCACTTATAAATATTAAATCGTCCACAAACAAGGAGGTATGCTGTTTTTAGCAGGCCACGTGTTGCCACTTATAAATGTTAAATCATCCCCAAACAAGAAGAGATGTTATTTATAGCAGGCCACTTCTTGCCACTTATAAATATTAAATCATCCACAAACAAGAAGAGATGCTGTTTATAGCAGGCTACTTGTTGCCATTTATAAATGTTAAATCAACCACAAAGAAGAAGAGATGCTGTTTATAGCAGGCCACTTGTTGCCATTTATAAATGTTAAATCATCCACAAACAAGAAGAGATGCTGTTTATAGCAGGCTACCTGTTGCCATTTATAAATGTTAAATCAACCACAAAGAAGAAGAGATGCTATTTATAGCAGGCCACTTGTTGCCACTTATAAATATTAAATCATCCACAAACAAGAAGAGATGCTATTTATAGCAGGCCACTTGTTGCCACTTATAAATATTAAATCGTCCACAAACAAGAAGATATACTGTTTTTAGCAGGTCACTTGTTGCCACTTATAAATATTAAATCATCCACAAACAAGAAGATATGCTGTTTTTAGCAGGCCACTTGTTGCCACTTATAAATATTAAATCGTCCACAAACAAGGAGATATGCTGTTTTTAGCAGGCCACTTGTTGCCACTTATAAATGTTAAATCATCCCCAAACAAGAAGAGATGTTATTTATAGCAGGCCACTTCTTGCCACTTATAAATATTAAATCATCCACAAACAAGAAGAGATGCTATTTATAGCAGGCCACTTGTTGCCACTTATAAATATTAAATCGTCCACAAACAAGAAGATATACTGTTTTTAGCAGGCCACTTGTTGCCACTTATAAATATTAAATCATCCACAAACAAGAAGAGGTGCTATTTATAGCAGGCCAATTGTTGCCACTTATAAATATTAAATCATCAACAAACAAGAAGAGATGCTATTTATAGCAGGCCACTTGTTGCCACTTATAAATATAAAATCGTCCACAAACAAGAAGATATACTGTTTTTAGCAGGCCACTTGTTGCCACTTATAAATATTAAATCATCCACAAACAAGAAGATATGCTGTTTTTAGCAGGCCACTTGTTGCCACTTATAAATATTAAATCGTCCACAAACAAGAAGATATGCTGTTTATAGCAGGCCACTTGTTGCCACTTATAAATATTAAATAATCCACAAACAAGAAGAGATGCTATTTATAGCAGGCCACTTGTTGCCACTTATAAATATTAAATCGTCCACAAACAAGAAGATATGCTGTTTTTAGCAGGCCACTTGTTGCCACTTATAAATGTTAAATCATCCCCAAACAAGAAGAGATGTTATTTATAGCAGGCCACTTCTTGCCACTTATAAATATTAAATCATCCCCAAACAAGAAGAGATGCTGTTTATAGCAGGCTACTTGTTGCCACTTATAAATAATTAATCATCCACAAACAAGTAGAGGTGCTATTTATAGCAGGCCACTTGTTGCCACTTATAAATATTAAATCATCCACAAACAAGAAGATATGCTGTTTATAGCAGGCCACTTGTTGCCATTTATAAATGTTAAATCATCCCCAAACAAGAAGAGATGTTATTTATAGCAGGCCACTTCTTGCCACTTATAAATATTAAATCATCCCCAAACAAGAAGAGATGTTATTTATAGCAGGCCACTTCTTGCCACTTATAAATATTAAATCATCCACAAAAAATAAGATATGCTATTTATAGCAGGCCACTTGTTGATACTTATAAATATTAAATCATCCCCAAACAAGAAGAGATGCTGTTTATAGCAGGCCACTTGTTGCCACTTATAATATTAAATCATCCACAAACAAGAAGAGATGCTGTTTATAGCAGGCCAATTGTTGCCACTTATAAATATTAAATCATCCACAAACAAGAAGATATGCTGTTTTTAGCAGGCTACTTGTTGCCACTTATAAATATTAAATCATCCACAAACAAGAAGAGATGCTATTTATAGCAGGCCACTTGTTGCCACTTATAAATATTAAATCATCCACAAACAAGAAGAGATGCTATTTATAGCAGGCCACTTGTTGCCACTTATAAATATTAAATCGTCCACAAACAAGAAGATATGCTGTTTTTAGCAGGCCGCTTGTTGCCACTTTAAATGTTAAATCATCCCCAAACAAGAAGAGATGTTATTTATAGCAGGCCACTTCTTGCCACTTATAAATATTAAATCATCCACAAACAAGAAGAGATGCTATTTATAGCAGGCCACTTGTTGATACTTATAAATATTAAATCATCCACAAACAAGAAGAGATGCTGTTTATAGCAGGCCAATTGTTGCCACTTATAAATATTAAATCGTCCACAAACAAGAAGATATGCTGTTTTTAGCAGGCCACTTGTTGCCACTTATAAATGTTAAATCATCCCCAAACAAGAAGAGATGCTGTTTATAGCAGGCCACTTGTTGCCACTTATAAATATTAAATCATCCACAAACAAGAAGAGATGCTATTTATAGCAGGCCACTTGTTGCCACTTATAAATATTAAATCATCCACAAACAAGAAGAGATGCTATTTATAGCAGGCCACTTGTTGCCACTTATAAATATTAAATCATCCACAAACAAGAAGAGATGCTATTTATAGCAGGCCACTTGTTGCCACTTATAAATATTAAATCATCCACAAACAAGAAGAGATGCTATTTATAGCAGGCCAATTGTTGCCACTTATAAATATTAAATCGTCCACAAACAAGGAGGTATGCTGTTTTTAGCAGGCCACGTGTTGCCACTTATAAATGTTAAATCATCCCCAAACAAGAAGAGATGTTATTTATAGCAGGCCACTTCTTGCCACTTATAAATATTAAATCATCCACAAACAAGAAGAGATGCTGTTTATAGCAGGCTACTTGTTGCCATTTATAAATGTTAAATCAACCACAAAGAAGAAGAGATGCTGTTTATAGCAGGCCACTTGTTGCCATTTATAAATGTTAAATCATCCACAAACAAGAAGAGATGCTGTTTATAGCAGGCTACCTGTTGCCATTTATAAATGTTAATTCAACCACAAAGAAGAAGAGATGCTATTTATAGCAGGCCACTTGTTGCCACTTATAAATATTAAATCATCCACAAACAAGAAGAGATGCTATTTATAGCAGGCCACTTGTTGCCACTTATAAATATTAAATCGTCCACAAACAAGAAGATATACTGTTTTTAGCAGGTCACTTGTTGCCACTTATAAATATTAAATCATCCACAAACAAGAAGATATGCTGTTTTTAGCAGGCCACTTGTTGCCACTTATAAATATTAAATCGTCCACAAACAAGGAGATATGCTGTTTTTAGCAGGCCACTTGTTGCCACTTATAAATGTTAAATCATCCCCAAACAAGAAGAGATGTTATTTATAGCAGGCCACTTCTTGCCACTTATAAATATTAAATCATCCACAAACAAGAAGAGATGCTATTTATAGCAGGCCACTTGTTGCCACTTATAAATATTAAATCGTCCACAAACAAGAAGATATACTGTTTTTAGCAGGCCACTTGTTGCCACTTATAAATATTAAATCATCCACAAACAAGAAGAGGTGCTATTTATAGCAGGCCAATTGTTGCCACTTATAAATATTAAATCATCAACAAACAAGAAGAGATGCTATTTATAGCAGGCCACTTGTTGCCACTTATAAATGTTAAATCATCCCCAAACAAGAAGAGATGTTATTTATAGCAGGCCACTTCTTGCCACTTATAAATATTAAATCATCCACAAACAAGAAGAGATGCTGTTTATAGCAGGCTACTTGTTGCAATTTATAAATGTTAAATCAACCACAAAGAAGAAGAGATGCTATTTATAGCAGGCCACTTGTTGCCACTTATAAATATTAAATCATCCACAAACAAGAAGAGGTGCTATTTATAGCAGGCCAATTGTTGCCACTTATAAATATTAAATCATCCACAAACAAGAAGATATGCTATTTATAGCAGGCCACTTGTTGATACTTATAAATATTAAATCATCCACAAACACGTGCTCGCGCGCGCTCGCGTATGTGTGTGTGTTTGTGTTTGTTCGTTTGTATACATTAATTGTAACTATAAAATAAAAAGTAAATCAAATAAAAGTTTCCTTTGTTCACCTTAGTAGGAATTGATTTTTAAAAATGTTTTTTTTTTTATATTACTTGTTTCATTAAACGAGTTCAACATCATTTGAAAATATTTCCCAAACCACTCGATATAACTTTAATAGTGATTACTGCTTCCACATTTCTTTAAAATGTACATTCGAATGTCAACTTGTTTAGTTAGATTTTATCTGATCTTCATTTCTCGTTTTAATGCTGAACACAGATAAATTTAAAATAGACTCTGAGGTAAAAGCAACGTAGCTGTTTGACTCCCTTTGTTTGTAAAAGGGTTGTAAATATTTGGTTTCCTTCTTTAACGACGGTTAGTTTCCTTTGCAGACTTTTATACATTTAGCAATAATATAATGCAAACAGTATTACGATAAGTCTTATTATAAATCGAATGTTTATTGCTCTCGTAGAAGGCAGGATTGAGCGATTGTTACGTCATCACCCCCGCTGTTGATTTCATTACGAGTCAATTTGTGCGGAGCTGTTACAGCCTTGATTGCACTTCGGATTATGCGCCATATCGCGATTTACGAGTAAGTCAAGTTCTGCGTGAAACATGCCATATATTTATTTTAACGTGTCCAATTCATAATAAATTTATGCAGACTTAATTTAAATATTAATATATTGTACAATTTATTTAAAGGCTTTGGGGAACATTAATAAAATATTAATACCAAATTATTACAGTCGTTATGACAGATTTTGTATTTAAAATGAAGTTATAAATTACAAATTTTGTGTGTAGGGTTTTTTTTTACTGTGAATACATAATTGGCTGTTTACTTACAGGATTTTGTTATGATGAATAGTGACATTTAAAATGGCAGTACTAGCAAAGTAATCTAAAATCCTTGTTTTTTTAATCCATATATGGACGTTGTATGTAACTAACTACCATTGGTCAATGATTTAAGTTTTTATTTGTCACTCTGTGCTACATTGACAGTTCAGAAGTGTTAAAAGCTTTAGAATTGTGATTTAAATCGGTGTCGGTATTCATGAGTCCTGAACAGTTGAATTCAACTGTTTGATTGGTAATTGTGTTCAGGCATCGGTCTTGTATTACTATATTTAGTGTCTAATTATTAGCCACTGTGTTTACTAACATCGTATATTCATAGTGATTCAGAACTCATCCCACTTGTACAGAATTTTAATTTTCATGAACGATTTGTTTGCTCCAACATGCTACGTATAACGTAATGTTTTATAAGAGAACTAGTTCAACGCTTGAAAATGTAAAGACAGTAGATCTTCGAATGGAGGAGCAAAATAAGAAGTAGAATTCTTGCTAAATTTAAAAGTAATAAGTCACGAGTGTCATTTTTTTCTATTTCTTCTGTTATTAGTTCACAGAAGATAAATATATATTGTTCAAATTTTCAATCGTTAATGAAATACCTTTTATACGTCCAGTCAAGTTCAAATAATTTTTTTACTTTTAATGAACTACAACTAATGTAAATACAGTTTTTTCAAATAATATTCATTATTAAATTGAAAGAATTAATTTTAGTTTTATATAGCAGAAAAACTTTTTACAAAAGGGGCAAGGTATGCAATATTGTTATTTCATGTCATTTGGTTTAAAATGAGTGAACATATGATTTGGAAAAACAGCTGATTTTATATTATAGGTTATGTGGTAGAAGAGCAGTTTTAAAGTATAGGTTATGTTACTTTAATTATTTTTTTTTTTGTAATTATTAAACAAAAAGTAACTTAAATACAATTTTTTTCTGTTGACCTAAGTAGGAATTGATTTTAAAGAACTTGTGTTTGTATTACTTGTTTAATTTGAAAAATTGTGTTGATTAGGTATAATTTATAGGTCGTTTTTATTTATAGTTAAGTAAATGCTTTTTATCAACAACACACACAGACGCACACACGTACGCACGCATAATTATGTCTGCTATCGTTCTCTAACGCTGGAGTGTGCGTTGGTCTCAATAAGACTGTACTGTAAATAAACTAACCAAAATTAAAAATCACAGTACGGTATAACCTAGGTTAAGGGCGTTTATTTTGTGTTTTAATAATGTATTTTATGTTCATAATTAATTCTCCTTTTTGGCGCATTAGCAATTGTTTATGGGACACATAAAATATCAAGGTTAATACAATTACATTAATTGTTCGTAGTAAAAGTACCCTTTTTGTCAAACTAGTTTCGGTAACGGTGTTCGAATTATCACAATCACTTTAACGTATACAGTTTAGTTATGGTTTTATTTTATTTATTTAATGTGTTTTTACCGCAAGTGGTTTGTTATAAGTTGAATTAATATTGTTTAATTTTTATTAAGTTATTTTACTGCCGAAGCAACAAGTATGTCTGGAGTTTGTAATTATTTTGACGGCAACCATTTTGTAGAAGGCAGAATGTAGTCACCGGAGAATCGGTCGATAGTGTGGCATCAGCTGCACTTAAGACGTACAGGAACATAGAATAGATGTGTTGCATAATTTTTGACATCGAAGCTGCCGTGAAGTGGGAGAGGGAGAGCGAGAGAGAGAGAAAGCTGTATTGATTTGTGCGTGTTGTGGCAACACTGCTTCGTTATTATGTGGCAACATTGCGATAAAGTTTCCTACTTTGTCACTCCACTTGTTAACGACCTGAGTGTTAGGAAAAACTTGTAACATTAATTCCGTATAAAGCCTAAGTGTCCTCTAGGGCAAAGGGCTTTATGACACGAAGTGCTCAGAGGGTTGTGTTCTAGTCCTGGCATAGTAATAGATTTTTTTTTCTTTATTTTATCTCCAGGAACAAATAAAGTTCTAAAGTTTGCTTACGAACTTGATACATGATACTTGATACTTGTATATGACTTTGCCATACAAAGTAATTGTGGAAATCATTTCATGAACCTGGGGAAAAAACTTGTTAAGGAAAGAGATTTGCGTCGATCAAAAGTGACGCTCTTGTGACTTGGAAGAGTGGAGCTACTTGCTTAATGGAAATTTATTTTCTCTGCAACGCGACAAATATAAAATGCAATGTCTGCTTCAAGCAAAGAATATATTTTGTAAATTTACATAGAATGCGTGGAAGAAGAATACGAGATTTATTTTAGACTTCTTTTTTTAAATTTACTTTATAAAATGTTGGATATAAAGCATAATAAATGCTACGTGCTTGTTATCTTTTTAGCATTGACCTAACGCTTCCACGAGCTACATTTTCACTGATAGTTCAATCTTTAAGGTAAACGTTATCGTAAAATATTTTTCAAGTAACAAAACTATAAAATTAAATGCGCTGACGTTAAAAATGTTTAATCAAAGAGAGTTTGTTGAAATATTTTGAATAGGCACATAACTTATTTTGAATTTCAACTGCTGTTACTATTTGGATTATTTATAGGCCGATGGTGTTAAGGTTTCTTTACTATTAGGTACTGTATGTTTTTATTAATGCATATGTTCTTGTTAATATGTAATCAAGCATGTGAAGACAATCATGCCATGGCAGTTTGTACCTTCCTATTTCTTTAGTCTTGTAGTTGTTTTAGAAATTTCATTATTTCCATATTTATTCGATGAGTTAAACAGTTCTTTGCAAAGCGTTGTACATTATTTGATTGTGTTTCTATAATGAATCTGTTGCTTTACTATATTTAATTTTTTGTTTTTTTGTGTTTTTCTATTTTCATGTATTTATTCTGTTGTGTTCATATTTTATTGGATTTAATGTAGGGTAGAAGTGACTGATAACCGTTTTTGTGAATGTGAGGAATGGGGGGGGGGGCTCATATTGGTTATAATTGATTTTTCAAACGTCAAGCAGGAGAAGTTCAATGTAAGCTACAGCTATTGATAGGAGGTTGACGTGTCTTTCCTTGTCTTCGCCAACCAGTATTACGATAAATAAATAACAATAACCCTTGCTACAAATATTTAAACACCCTTGATGTACATTTCGCCAACACAGTTAGCATCATCAGAAGGTTACAAACGTTCTTAACAAGTATTAGGCCTATCACAACAGTTTCACAGAAATTCCGTTTTGAAATTCAACACAAAGAATTCATTTTACACTAAACCAAATGATTCCTTCAATAAAGCACAGAATATAGTGACCAAGCTTTTCCTCTGTCAACACAATAAAAAATTATTTCGTTGACTGCATGCAGTGGCGTAGCCAGGTCAGTGGTTTAGGGGGGGGGCACGACCCGGGGAGTCAGGGGGTGGTACCTGGCTGGGGGAATTTTAAACATTTTTATCTGTAGAAATAATATTTTATGCTATTTTGCCACTTAAAATTACACAATTGTTGGGTTGTTGGGAAGATGTTTTGCTAAAATCCTGGCACTATTTTATGGGTTAATATTTTTTGCTAAAATGAATTAGTTTGGGGGCAGACCTGTGCTCCCTGGCTACGTCTCGGCCTGTTTGTGGAAGAGTATTGTACCGTTGTTAAATTTAATGTTATCTGTTACTATTTTGTCCATTTTTACTGAAGGTTGTACTATTTTTATCTATTTTGTACATTATAGTAGGGGAGGGAGGTAAAGAAAGGGAGGGAGAGGGGAAAGAGGTGAAGAGAAAGGAGCACTAAGGATGTATTTATAAGAGAGAAATTGGTATTTTCATTGAGTGGAAGCACAAGCAAATTATGATCATGCAATAATAAAAGCCAGAACCAATCCGTGTACATAATAGTGAAAATATTAATACACTTATTTAAAATAAAAGTTATCTTGAATAATCATAATCTATGACTATATTGCTTCAAATATCTATATAAAATATGTTTCACTCTAACTGATTAAAACCTTTTCAGGTGTATTTATTTTCAAAAGAATTACATGAGTGACTATAATTCCTTTGCTAAGTCATCTTTTTGGGACTAACTACTATAATTAACTTGAGGGTGGTTTTATTTGAAATTTACAATTATTTTTATTGCCTTTAAGTATATCTGTTTCATTTTAATAGACGTGTATTCTACAAGAATACTTGTATTTATATAATTATGTCTTTTGTAAAGTCAGTTGAATTTATTTCTCCGTTTTGTGGTTTATAGTGCTATATTTACCTTTTAACGTAACAAAATAGAGAGTCTTGGGTTTGTCAGGCAGAAATGCCTATTTCTTACATTTTGAACGTACTAGACAATCACCATCAGTGTCTCATCTCGCTTGGTGGGGTTTGTTTCAGTAGGTTTTTTTTAATGCTGTAAATACGTAATAAGTGCATGTAAGTCGCAAAGTTATTGACCGCATACCAAATAAAAACATTAGTCTGTGGGATTGGCCTACAGAAGTGATTTAAACTAATTAAAGAATGTACTCAATATATACAGGTTTTAATAGCATGTATTTAATATGGTTATTAATATAATAATGTATTTTAATTAAAATCCTAAATAAATGTTAAAACATTTACTTTTTCAGAATAAACGTAATAGAGACTAACCGACAGAAATCTCTATTTAAGATATTGATCTTACTAGACAAACACAATCTCGGTCCATTTTCGTTTAGTCCGGTTTGTCTTAGTAGGATTCTAAAATATTTATTTTAAATACAGTATAAAATCACGCAAATCGTAAAATTACTGACGACATAAACGTTTCGTTAAACGTAGCGGACAACACACCGTACCGAATAAAGAAATGTGTTCATTTGAAAGGAACATAAAGGAAATATATAGTTCGTTTGGAGAACGTGCTTAATGGAGTCTTTATTACAATGTATTTAATAGTAAAGTAATATTGACCATAAAAAGTGTTTACTAAATGTTAAAATATTTACTGAGTTCCAATTTTATTTAACGAATGTTATTGGAGTTCTTATAAAGATGCGCTTCACTTTATTTCCAAAAATTTAAATAAAAATATATTACTCATTATTATTATTATTATATTTAAACTATTACTGTAAGATTTATCGAAATATTAATATATTTATTAACTGATAAACATTTTTGCTAGTAACGTTTTAACGTAATAAAGTACAATAAATAAAGTTACATAAATTACGTGTTGAAACGGCTGTTCTACAACATAACCTATAACATATCAGCTGTTTTGTGAAATCATATGTTATCACTTAATTTACTTTGCACCGATGCGTTAGAGCGTCTCAGGAGTGTCACGATAAGCCGAAGATGTTTCCTTGTGCAATACTATCACAGTCAGGCCTGCCGTAAGAAATAGTCATTCCAAAAGTTTATAATCCAAATTAACCCAATATAAAAAAATAATAAAAGGTTGATTGCGTTGAGTGTTATAGGGAAAAAACAAAACAGTCAATAGGAAAACAAACGTCCATTTAAAAAGTTCCAAAACATTGCATTAGTGTTTGAGCAACATAGTCCCTTTCTTCGGTGGTAGTTTATCATGGATTAAGTTCGATGGTCTACCTCCATTAATAGGTTGGGGTAGCGTGGGACGGGGAATTGGAAACTACTACTGTAAATGGTTTCCTCCCCAGTCTAGTGCTGTGTTTGTTTAATCTAGGGAGTTGGGGGTGAGAGAAATGGAAGGTACTTGAATATTTGTGTTAGGCAAATCAACAAGAAAGCTGCCATTATGGAAGAACAGTCATTGCAGAATGCATCACATTGGGCTGTATGGCTGTGGAAGGATTTAGATTTTAAAAACTTATCTTCTTACAGCAGACCGATTCACATGTGAACCTTCGGCTAACATGAACACGGAGCTTTTCTAATACATTGTTAATGCATTGTGGATGTTTCATTCGTGTTGAAGTACATTTAGTTGAAGCAACTGTACTTCTAGGTTCTTGTTCTTTCAGCTAATTCCAAACTTAAATTGCCTTCAGACAACGAAATTAACACCACCTTACAACCTAAACATCACCCTTTAACGATGTTACACACATATCTCGCCTACAAAGTAGCACAGTATAATATTACATTCTGTTTTGTGCAATCCCTACTTATCTGCAAGACCAGTTAACACATTCAAATTTATCACAAAAACCATCACAAATAAAATAATTGCTTTTTATAGTTTCAAAGCTAAAAAGATAAAATTTTAAGTGTTTTTTTTTTATAAAATATTTTTTTATAATCAATATTTTCCATGTACATATTTAAATTACAACAAATAATTTTGTACATTTCGTAAAATAATAAGTGTTTTGATTTACAATTGCTAATATACAATGACCGAGTTAATTAAATGCCACGAGCCAAGTTATTTGCTAAACAAAAGGTTTTCTTAGGTTGTTAGGTTAGATTAGGTTAAAACTGAGAAAAAAACAAACCAATGATAAATTATTATTAAGATAATTATTTATATTAGTTATTATTATTAAAACAGCTGCAATTAGACTGAAAACATTCATAAAGAAGATCCAAAGTGCAAAAGAACGGAGTAGGTTTTTTGCTATAGTGTCACGATATGTTGCATATGTAGAAAATGAGAATGTTATTGGATACTTTAAAGCTGTTCTTCGAAATATAAATTAATAAAAATTTAGAAATTATAAATTTCAAAAAATAAATAATATTTCATCCTAATGAAATATAACTTTATAACTAATAACTTTCGTAAATTACAATTTTTATAAATTTTATCTTAATACGAGTATTTTTATAAAAATGTATCCCTAGCAAATTTTGGATTTAAATTAGGAAATTTGTTAACTTTACAATTTTTTTAAACGCAATTATGAGACGTAATTAGGTATTAAGTAATGAAAACCTATCCTGTCAGAAAAATAAACATGTATTCATTTTATATCTCACGGCACTTATTTATTGCAGGCGTACACATTTGTTTTAAGAAGATTTGCAAGGTCACACTTTATAGGACTGCTAGTTACGCTCCCTTGATGGTATTAACTAAGCATCTGTTTTTTTTTTTTACTTTTATCAAAGATATTTTTCCTTCGTATTATCTATCATGTATTCTAAAATAAATCGTAAAATTATTTCTGCTGTACAACTTTGTGTTCCAAAGATATTACGTTGAACTATAAATGTTTATGTTAAACCGACTACGAATATAAGTTTGTTTTAAATTTTCTTTTGTTTTCCAGTCTAAATAATATAACGCAGCTTTGAACTTCACAATAAACAACGCTGCTTGTTCAGAATTGCGTTCTGTGGCGACTTTTTTTTTAAACAAAGGCATATAAACGACAAAGTTAAAATGTGTCGCTGTAGTAACTTGCATTGTATAGATCTTAATTTGTTTAATTGTGAAACAGATGCGTTTATGCTTTGTTTAACCGATGTAAAACACTAACGGATGTAAAGGTACGCGAGGTTTTACTAAAGGCATTAATTCATGTAAGCCATTGTACACCGCGTCATAAACAACATTTTACATCGGCACTTTTATACCGGAATAGATCATTCCTATCTACACAGCAGTCTGTCACTGCAAACTCGCTGTAAAAATACGTTCCTCGCGTCACAGATACATACAATGCCTTCCTAATATGTGTTGTAGCGAGATGAAATCGTTATTAGATATAAAGTAAATATGTTCTCCCTACGGTCGTTGTTTACATGAGCATTTGGGTTGTACTAATTAAATTGATATTCTTAAATTATAAATAGTGTTTAACTCCTGTTTGTCTATTCCTATTAATCTTATCATGTATCTGTTAAGTTTTATCATGTAAAATGCTATTTTTTAATTTAGTTTAAGATCATCCATCACAACTTTGTTATTCCATTTTAGCTCTAAGTCTTATTACACATTTTTACACTATCTTATGCCCCACAAACACCTTTACTACAAACATGAATTAACACGCAAAACAAAAAATGCCACCCAAATAAAACAGTCTAAATGTTTAAAACAAACGTAGCCCCCCAGAATAAAATCCTTATTACCGTCCCACCCACAAAAACGTCCTGCCTTGCAGATGTTTTTCCTACATCTAGCCCCTACCAAAAGCCCCGATCCCATATTCCTACCAGCAGCCATTGTCGATGACAGACGCGGCATATCCTGGGAGGGGGGCCAACAAACCTCCTCTATCTGTGACTGACTGAAATTGATATTAAGTTATAATTGTAAAAGTTAATATAATACATAATTGGTTCAGGATGAAGAATAACAGAAGCATTTCGTTTCCTTCGTATAATAACGTGGCTAAAACTGTTTCTCCTACGAAGGCAAAAACGATTGGAAATTATTGTAAACATAAGTACGTGTACGGTGCCCCTGTAAACATTCTGTAGCATCGCGTGTGCAAAGCCACGACCTGAGTAGGCCTGTACTGGACTCAGGGGTTCCCAATGTTCCAACAACTGCGTACAAGTTGAATGTTTTTGTAGTTTTTTGCGTACCACCACCCCCAGGGTATCGGCGGGGGGGGGAGTAGATTAGAAGAAAGCCCACTGATCCTATTTTGTTTAGAAATTTTTTCTATCAAAAAACAAGTTATTATTTATTTTATTATTATTAAATAAGTAATAAAAGTATTTAGTTATTCATTCACTTTTTATTCATTTTGAATAACGATAAGACAATAAAAGAAAATTTAAACAATTATGCACACTACAGTTTTATTTAATACTCATATCTATACAAAAACATGTTATACGATTAGTACGAAAAACCTACAAATCAACAATGATCAATGAAGGTCAATGGGTATTTGGATTATTAAGAAGCTTGTTGCTGTTTGCCTATCAACAAGGAGTCAATTGCAGGAGGAATTGAACTTAATGTTATCCTTAAGTATTCTTCAATACTTGTTAGTTTGTTTCTATATTTTTTATATACAACAGTTCAGAAACCACTCTCACACAAATAGACAAGGACAAATGGTATCAAAAACAGCATAGCTTTCCGTAAGAGCATTGATGTTCGGATTTACACCCGATCCAGAAGTCTATTAATGATTTATCTTTAAATATATTTATCATGGAACTGTCTTATGTTGAATCAATAAATTTTTTCTGCAATCCCAACGTATTTGGTGAACTTCCTGATCATATCAGGTGACGCGTACCACAGGTTGGGAACCCCTGCTCTACTTTATAAAAGTTAAAGGTAGCACCAATTAAATTAATTATTGAATTTTATAGTCCATTACGTTCGGTAAAATATTTTTAATCACTTAAACAATAGTTTATGACTATCCGAACATTAAATTTAGTAAATTTGTTAAAACTTGCTGAGACAGAACGTTTTCGATCGCTATGTGGCGATCTTCATCAGTGTCTTCTGCTTGGAGATGTTGGGTCAAGGGGTGACGGTTTTAAAGGTAGGTTTTCGATAGTATCAAAGAGTATGTGTGATTTGTATTGTGTTTGTTCGTTTAATATGTTTGTACATTGTGTTTTTGTGTGTCTGTAAATTTCATATTGTTCTAGTGTGTTGAGATGCGGTCCTTTTTTGTTGATGTGTAGGATTTCTAGGTTATGGTAAATGTCTGTGTATTTGTGTCCTGTTTCTTTTATGTGATTGTAAAATGTTGAGTTGGTGTTCTCTATGTGTTCCTCGACTCTTTGCTTAAAGCTGCGACCTGTTTGTCCAATGTAGAATTTGTTACATACGTCGCTGTTCTTTTTGTATACGCCTGGTGCTTGTAGTTTACCTTTGTTGTTGGTGTTGTGTTGTATTTTGTATTGTAACTTGTTATTAGTTTTGTATGCTATTTTGTATTTTTTTTTTTTTTAATTTCCGGGCTATTTGGTTTGTTGTTTTGTTTATGTATGGTAATGTGATGTATTTGTTTTCCCTGTCTGTAGTGTTGATTTTAGACAATCTATGGTACAAAATACAAAAAACACTAAAATTAACACTACAGACAGGAAAAACAACTTCTTGAATTTTGTAGTCCATTTTTTTTTAGTGTACATCACATTACCATACATAAACAAAACAACAAACAAAATAGCCCGCAAATTTCAAAAAATAGGTTAAAAAATAGCATTCAAAACTAATAACAATTTACAATACAAAATACAACACAACACCAACAACAAAGATAAACTACAAGCACCAGGCGTATACAAACTGAACTGCGACGAATGTAACAAATTCTACATTGGACAACCAGGTCGTAGCTTTAAACAAAGAGTCGAGGAACACAAACAGAACACCAACTCAACATATTAAAATCACATAAAAGAAACGGGACACAAATACACAGACATTTACCATAACCTAGAAATTCTACACATCAACAAAAAAAAACTACATCTCAACACACTAGAACAATATGAAATTTACAGACACACACAAACACAAAGTACAAACATATTAAACGAACAAACACAATACAAATCACACATACTATTTGATACTATCGAAAACCTACCTTTAAAACCGTCACCGCTTGACCCAACATCTCCAAGCAGAAGACACTGATGAAGATCGGCACATAGTGATCGAAAACGTTCTGTCTCAGTAAGTTTTAACAATTTTACTAAATTTAAAGTTCGGATAGTCATAAACTATTGTTTAAGTGATAAATAAATTAATTAAGTGCAAATTGTAAGTGTTATATACTGTACCTCATACACATGTATAAGATGGAAATTAGATGATATATTTCAGATTTTTTTTGTTTTAAGGCAATCAGCCAGTATGATGGTGATATAGGTAGGAATATGGTAGTAAATAGCCCAGGTAAAGTTCATAGGGGAATAATGGCGTCACGTGTGAATAATTACGTAAGCCTATTCTACAGCAAGACATAAAGAGAATCTACCTGCTACACTTCATTGTAGAAGAAAGGATAAGAATGGGCAGACATCATTAGGTAGGAGTAAGGGAAAGACATACTTATTGGTGCACTGGTGTTGTGAATGTGACACCGCGTGGCCAGCGACGCATATCTGATGTAGACCTGTACTCGAATGAGGTGAGGAAGGCGTATGCATTGCACGCTACCCGGACAAATATAAATTATGCTCTGATATTATCTAAGAACTATCCACAATTTTCTATTCCATTTATAAAAATTTTACTCTTTTCAATATTATTTCAAATATAATGTTATTTTAATTGTTGTCATCAAACAATTGCTAGAGTTAAGTTGGGACACGATTTTAAAATATATAAATAATTTGAAATTTCAAATTATCATCTTTAATACGATTTATATATTATGTCATTAAGTTGTATAAAGTAAATTATTTTAATGATATACAGTAGCTTAATTCCACTGAGTTCTTAATAACTAATAAGACTTTAACGTTTTTTCTTGACACAAGAAGGGAGCACTTTGGTCGTTGCTACACGCAGCAAGTGTAATTCCACTGAGTTCTTAATAACTAATAAGACTTTAACGTTTTTTCTTGACACAAGAAGGACGCACTTTGGTCGTTGCTACACGCAGCAAGTGTAATTCCACTGAGTTCTTAATAACTAATAAGACTTTAACGTTTTTTCTTGACACAAGAAGGACGCACTTTGGTCGTTGCTACACGCAGCAAGTGTAATTCCACTGAGTTCTTAATAACTAATAAGACTTTAACGTTTTTTCTTGACACAAGAAGGACGCACTTTGGTCGTTGCTACACGCAGCAAGTGTCATAAACCTGCCAGTAAATCATAGTGTAGAAATTTATAAACGTTTTAGGCATGTTAATTTACAAAAATGAAATATTTCTAGTTTAATGTATTTTTTAATACAGTACATTAAAAAAAATTTCATTAAAAACCACGAACTAGATATACCGAAAATTAACATAAATATATCAATTTATATGTATAATATGTCAAGTTATATTATGCATCTAATTATTAATACATAAGTTACGTAGTGCATAAGTTGTGTACTTTATTAATTCATTAACAAAATTTATATTTAACTTGTGTTTTCGGATGAAGTTATCGCACGAAAATAGCGTCCACGTGAAGTGTTTACCTGGAACGAAGTAAACTTTGCTCGTGACATTTTACAGGGTCCTTAAGGATGGATCGTAAAATATAAGGTCGTAAATGTCTTGTTATGGTTACTTTGTCACTTAGTTTTATGGAATTATTATTTGTGGATTATAACGTTATAAAAGCGTACTTCAGTAGCCCATATTGATGTGACGATTGTGGTGGCAATGATGTAACCATTCGGATGTATTCTTGAGTTGTAAACATACAAACACTTTATAGTGAATAACATAAGTCTTTATACATTTCTGGGGAAATACTGTTAATTCGATAAGTTCGCATTTCTTTATTTAGCGGTTAATTTAGGCGCTGAATATTATGTAAAAGTTATATAATTACATACTTTATTTAAGAAATGTGAGACGAGCTTGTGAGTTTTTTAAATGTAATGTATATTAACGAACATTAACTCACAATCAATAATTTATTTTTTTATACGTGTTTCAATGTTAACTTCATCATCAACAGTGAACATAATCACACAAAATGAACTATATCTCCTAAAGTAAACTATATGTTATACGTTATGGGCATATGTTGTTACCTTCATTGATGATCAGGATGATTATGAGTTCATCATTCAAGCTCTTATGAGAAAGTAAGCTGCTAATGAGTTCGTATTCGCTATAAAATCGTTCATAATTTTATTATTGCAGATATGAGATATTTTTTCAGAATATTAATATTGATTTTAATAAATTATTCAACCTAACTCTTGTTGTAAAGTACCTTGCAGTAACATAAGGGCATAGCAGCAACAAAGATAGTATGAGGTAGGTCAGGTAGTATTCTAAGAGATACGTTTGTACTTCGTTCTAGTATATGCTGATAGCAAACGATTCTAGTCACGATTTTCTTGAGTCCACCCACGATTTTTAAAAATACGAGAATTTGTCCTAACTCTAAAATGATAAATTAACAAATGAATAGCCTTTTAAATTATCAGATTGAATATATACTACACACGCACGCGCGCGCGCAGATTGTGTGAGTTTTTTTTATACTACTGAAGGAAGTAAAATTAATTCTTTGTACTTACCTATATAAAGACGTCTTAAGTAAAACAAAACATTAACCATATCGTTAATGTGTTGAAGTTATAAAAACTCCAAACTCTAGCCAACACCAGTCACCATTTTCCTATAAAAAAAAAGTGCTTATCTCCTAATTTTATATTTTTATAGTACATGAAAAGTTTCCATACTGCTGAGAAATTTCGTTCGACCAGGCTCTGTTTCTTATCTTTTTATTACAGTTTCTCGATTTTATTCTAATTTGCTATTTTCCAACTACTCTGTTTTTTTACACTGAAAAAAAGAAAGTTTTAAAGTTGATTCATCCTAATATATAATGATATTGTTAAAGTCCTTGGTGTTACCGATATAATTGAGTCGCTAAAAATCATATCGAACGACAACAAGCTTATGCATCTACAAGAGTCAGAAGAGAGAAACAATAGATTCAATAATAAGAAGGCATACAACTATTTTAAAGAACGACATTGAGTAACAAATATTGAACGTGTGACATTTAGAGTCGAGTAAGTAGCAGGAAATGAGAAAGGAACTGTTTGTTTCTCATTAATGACATGCTACAAGAAATGACAGCGGGAATGGATGTTAATTAACTTCTGTAATGAAAATTTACGGTCTGAAATTCAAAGAATATATTTTTTTTTGAGAAAACTGAAAGTATTGTGCGTTTTAAATCTATGGCTTTATATTATATTAAAATTAGTTTACTCAACAAATAGATATTTAGGAAGCTAAACGTCGGAAAATGTCATGTTTGTCAGGATGTGTATTTTGTTAAAAATTTTTAAATAAATTTAAAGACGCCCTCGTTAAACCCTCATTTATTTTACACTTTGGGTATTACATTTTTTATTTCCACATTTGAAGTAGCGCCACATAAAGTTTGTGGGTATGTAACCCAGTGCGTCCCAGTGGAGGGAAATCCGTGTTGATAAAAAGTCTCTGCCGTCTTACTTTTACTGAGAAAAAAAAAATATCCCTCGGGAATGTTTATAGCTGTATTGGAAGCAACCGTCGTGCGGGTCAATTTTCCCCATCCAGCAAAACATTATTTCGTGAAGGAAACTTATATATTTGAGAAATATGCTCAAAAACGTAACATGTGAACAAAGAATACTGATTTAAAGACACGTATACAGTAATTGTTTGACGCCGCCGTAGCCACGATGTCTCGTGTTGATGATGGCCTTCAAGAAAATCATACTACTTAATCAGTATGTTTCTGGACTAATCGCTTGCTGCGATGTTTGCCCCATCCATTTTTGGCATGGTTATAGGTTTAAGAGAGAGGTAATGCCAACGAGAGAGTCCCAAAGCGGAACTGTGTCCTTTAGCTAAACAGTACTTCCCGTTGGAGACTTACTGTTGCGTACCACATGTGCTTGCACCCGTCCAGATTTTGCCGTGAAGCTAGTTCTACCACCCCTTTAGGATGTGCTTGCACCCGTCCAGATTTTGCCGTGAAGCTAGTTCTACCACCCCTTTAGGATGTGCTTGCACCCGTCCAGATTTTGCCGTGAAGCTAGTTCTACCACCCCTTTAGGATGTGCTTGCACCCGTCCAGATTTTGCCGTGAAGCTAGTTCTACCACCCCTTTAGGATGTGCTTGCACCCGTCCAGATTTTGCCGTGAAGCTAGTTCTACCACCCCTTTAGGATGTGCTTGCACCCGTCCAGATTTTGCCGTGAAGCTAGTTCTACCACCCCTTTAGGATGTGCTTGCACCCGTCCAGATTTTGCCGTGAAGCTAGTTCTACCACCCCTTTAGGATGTGCTTGCACCCGTCCAGATTTTGCCGTGAAGCTAGTTCTACCACCCCTTTAGGATGTGCTTGCACCCGTCCAGATTTTGCCGTGAAGCTAGTTCTACCACCCCTTTAGGATGTGCTTGCACCCGTCCAGATTTTGCCGTGAAGCTAGTTCTACCACCCCTTTAGGAATTGTTTCTTGCTCCTAGTAGTGGAAACTTATGTTTCCTTATAGTGGCAAGACGAAGTGATAATGGATCTACAGGCAGCCGTGAAGCTAGTTCTACCACCCCTTTAGGAATTGTTTCTTGCTCCTAGTAGTGGAAACTTATGTTTCCTTATAGTGGCAAGACGAAGTGATAATGGATCTACAGGCAGCCGTGAAGCTAGTTCTACCACCCCTTTAGGATGTGCTTGCACCCGTCCAGATTTTGCCGTGAAGCTAGTTCTACCACCCCTTTAGGAATTGTTTCTTGCTCCTAGTAGTGGAAACTTATGTTTCCTTATAGTGGCAAGACGAAGTGATAATGGATCTACAGGCAGCCGTGAAGCTAGTTCTACCACCCCTTTAGGAATTGTTTCTTTCTCCTAGTAGTGGAAACTTATGTTTCCTTATAGTGGCAAGACGAAGTGATAATGGATCTACAGGCAGCCGTGAAGCTAGTTCTACCACCCCTTTAGGAATTGTTTCTTTCTCCTAGTAGTGGAAACTTATGTTTCCTTATAGTGGCAAGACGAAGTGATAACGGATCTACTGGCAGCCGTGAAGCTAGTTCTACCACCCCTTTAGGATGTGCTTGTACCCGTCCAGATTTTGCCGTGAAGCTAGTTCTACCACCCCTTTAGGATGTGCTTGCACCCGTCCAGATTTTGCCGTGAAGCTAGTTCTACCACCCCTTTAGGATGTGCTTGCACCCGTCCAGATTTTGCCGTGAAGCTAGTTCTACCACCCCTTTAGGATGTGCTTGCACCCGTCCAGATTTTGCCGTGAAGCTAGTTCTACCACCCCTTTAGGATGTGCTTGCACCCGTCCAGATTTTGCCGTGAAGCTAGTTCTACCACCCCTTTAGGAATTGTTTCTTGCTCCTAGTAGTGGAAACTTATGTTTCCTTATAGTGGCAAGACGAAGTGATAATGGATCTACAGGCAGCCGTGAAGCTAGTTCTACCACCCCTTTAGGAATTGTTTCTTGCTCCTAGTAGTGGAAACTTATGTTTCCTTATAGTGGCAAGACGAAGTGATAATGGATCTACAGGCAGCCGTGAAGCTAGTTCTACCACCCCTTTAGGAATTGTTTCTTTCTCCTAGTAGTGGAAACTTATGTTTCCTTATAGTGGCAAGACGAAGTGATAATGGATCTACAGGCAGCCGTGAAGCTAGTTCTACCACCCCTTTAGGAATTGTTTCTTGCTCCTAGTAGTGGAAACTTATGTTTCCTTATAGTGGCAAGACGAAGTGATAATGGATCTACAGGCAGCCGTGAAGCTAGTTCTACCACCCCTTTAGGATTTGTTTCTTTCTCCTAGTAGTGGAAACTTATGTTTCCTTATAGTGGCAAGACGAAGTGATAATGGATCTACAGGCAGCCGTGAAGCTAGTTCTACCACCCCTTTAGGAATTGTTTCTTTCTCCTAGTAGTGGAAACTTATGTTTCCTTATAGTGGCAAGACGAAGTGATAATGGATCTACAGGCAGCCGTGAAGCTAGTTCTACCACCCCTTTAGGAATTGTTTCTTGCTCCTAGTAGTGGAAACTTATGTTTCCTTATAGTGGCAAGACGAAGTGATAACGGATCTACAGGCAGCCGTGAAGCTAGTTCTACCACCCCTTTAGGAATTGTTTCTTGCTCCTAGTAGTGGAAACTTATGTTTCCTTATAGTGGCAAGACGAAGTGATAATGGATCTACAGGCAGCCGTGAAGCTAGTTCTACCACCCCTTTAGGAATTGTTTCTTGCTCCTAGTAGTGGAAACTTATGTTTCCTTATAGTGGCAAGACGAAGTGATAACGGATCTACAGGCAGCCGTGAAGCTAGTTCTACCACCCCTTTAGGAATTGTTTCTTGCTCCTAGTAGTGGAAACTTATGTTTCCTTATAGTGGCAAGACGAAGTGATAACGGATCTACAGGCAGCCGTGAAGCTAGTTCTACCACCCCTTTAGGAATTGTTTCTTGCTCCTAGTAGTGGAAACTTATGTTTCCTTATAGTGGCAAGACGAAGTGATAATGGATCTACAGGCAGCCGTGAAGCTAGTTCTACCACCCCTTTAGGAATTGTTTCTTGCTCCTAGTAGTGGAAACTTATGTTTCCTTATAGTGGCAAGACGAAGTGATAACGGATCTACAGGCAGCCGTGAAGCTAGTTCTACCACCCCTTTAGGAATTGTTTCTTGCTCCTAGTAGTGGAAACTTATGTTTCCTTATAGTGGCAAGACGAAGTGATAACGGATCTACAGGCAGCCGTGAAGCTAGTTCTACCACCCCTTTAGGAATTGTTTCTTGCTCCTAGTAGTGGAAACTTATGTTTCCTTATAGTGGCAAGACGAAGTGATAATGGATCTACAGGCAGCCGTGAAGCTAGTTCTACCACCCCTTTAGGAATTGTTTCTTGCTCCTAGTAGTGGAAACTTATGTTTCCTTATAGTGGCAAGACGAAGTGATAACGGATCTACAGGCAGCCGTGAAGCTAGTTCTACCACCCCTTTAGGAATTGTTTCTTGCTCCTAGTAGTGGAAACTTATGTTTCCTTATAGTGGCAAGACGAAGTGATAACGGATCTACAGGCAGCCGTGAAGCTAGTTCTACCACCCCTTTAGGAATTGTCTCTTTCTCCTAGTAGTGGAAACTTATGTTTCCTTATAGTGGCAAGACGAAGTGATAACGGATCTACAGGCAGCCGTGAAGCTAGTTCTACCACCCCTTTAGGAATTGTTTCTTGCTCCTAGTAGTGGAAACTTATGTTTCCTTATAGTGGCAAGACGAAGTGATAATGGATCTACAGGCAGCCGTGAAGCTAGTTCTACCACCCCTTTAGGAATTGTTTCTTGCTCCTAGTAGTGGAAACTTATGTTTCCTTATAGTGGCAAGACGAAGTGATAATGTATCTACAGGCAGCCGTGAAGCTAGTTCTACCACCCCTTTAGGAATTGTTTCTTTCTCCTAGTAGTGGAAACTTATGTTTCCTTATAGTGGCAAGACGAAGTGATAATGGATCTACAGGCAGCCGTGAAGCTAGTTCTACCACCCCTTTAGGAATTGTTTCTTGCTCCTAGTAGTGGAAACTTATGTTTCCTTATAGTGGCAAGACGAAGTGATAACGGATCTACAGGCAGCCGTGAAGCTAGTTCTACCACCCCTTTAGGAATTGTTTCTTTCTCCTAGTAGTGGAAACTTATGTTTCCTTATAGTGGCAAGACGAAGTGATAATGGATCTACAGGCAGCCGTGAAGCTAGTTCTACCACCCCTTTAGGAATTGTTTCTTTCTCCTAGTAGTGGAAACTTATGTTTCCTTATAGTGGCAAGACGAAGTGATAACGGATCTACAGGCAGCCGTGAAGCTAGTTCTACCACCCCTTTAGGAATTGTTTCTTGCTCCTAGTAGTGGAAACTTATGTTTCCTTATAGTGGCAAGACGAAGTGATAATGGATCTACAGGCAGCCGTGAAGCTAGTTCTACCACCCCTTTAGGAATTGTTTCTTTCTCCTAGTAGTGGAAACTTATGTTTCCTTATAGTGGCAAGACGAAGTGATAATGGATCTACAGGCAGCCGTGAAGCTAGTTCTACCACCCCTTTAGGAATTGTTTCTTGCTCCTAGTAGTGGAAACTTATGTTTCCTTATAGTGGCAAGACGAAGTGATAATGGATCTACAGGCAGCCGTGAAGCTAGTTCTACCACCCCTTTAGGAATTGTTTCTTTCTCCTAGTAGTGGAAACTTATGTTTCCTTATAGTGGCAAGACGAAGTGATAATGGATCTACAGGCAGCCGTGAAGCTAGTTCTACCACCCCTTTAGGAATTGTCTCTTTCTCCTAGTAGTGGAAACTTATGTTTCCTTATAGTGGCAAGACGAAGTGATAATGGATCTACAGGCAGCCGTGAAGCTAGTTCTACCACCCCTTTAGGAATTGTCTCTTTCTCCTAGTAGTGGAAACTTATGTTTCCTTATAGTGGCAAGACGAAGTGATAATGGATCTACAGGCAGCCGTGAAGCTAGTTCTACCACCCCTTTAGGAATTGTCTCTTTCTCCTAGTAGTGGAAACTTATGTTTCCTTATAGTGGCAAGACGAAGTGATAATGGATCTACAGGCAGCCGTGAAGCTAGTTCTACCACCCCTTTAGGAATTGTTTCTTTCTCCTAGTAGTGGAAACTTATGTTTCCTTATAGTGGCAAGACGAAGTGATAACGGATCTACAGGCAGCCGTGAAGCTAGTTCTACCACCCCTTTAGGAATTGTTTCTTTCTCCTAGTAGTGGAAACTTATGTTTCCTTATAGTGGCAAGACGAAGTGATAATGGATCTACAGGCAGCCGTGAAGCTAGTTCTACCACCCCTTTAGGAATTGTTTCTTTCTCCTAGTAGTGGAAACTTATGTTTCCTTATAGTGGCAAGACGAAGTGATAATGGATCTACAGGCAGCCGTGAAGCTAGTTCTACCACCCCTTTAGGAATTGTCTCTTTCTCCTAGTAGTGGAAACTTATGTTTCCTTATAGTGGCAAGACGAAGTGATAATGGATCTACAGGCAGCCGTGAAGCTAGTTCTACCACCCCTTTAGGAATTGTTTCTTTCTCCTAGTAGTGGAAACTTATGTTTCCTTATAGTGGCAAGACGAAGTGATAATGGATCTACAGGCAGCCGTGAAGCTAGTTCTACCACCCCTTTAGGAATTGTTTCTTTCTCCTAGTAGTGGAAACTTATGTTTCCTTATAGTGGCAAGACGAAGTGATAATGGATCTACAGGCAGCCGTGAAGCTAGTTCTACCACCCCTTTAGGAATTGTTTCTTTCTCCTAGTAGTGGAAACTTATGTTTCCTTATAGTGGCAAGACGAAGTGATAATGGATCTACAGGCAGCCGTGAAGCTAGTTCTACCACCCCTTTAGGAATTGTTTCTTTCTCCTAGTAGTGGAAACTTATGTTTCCTTATAGTGGCAAGACGAAGTGATAATGGATCTACAGGCAGCCGTGAAGCTAGTTCTACCACCCCTTTAGGAATTGTTTCTTTCTCCTAGTAGTGGAAACTTATGTTTCCTTATAGTGGCAAGACGAAGTGATAATGGATCTACAGGCAGCCGTGAAGCTAGTTCTACCACCCCTTTAGGAATTGTTTCTTTCTCCTAGTAGTGGAAACTTATGTTTCCTTATAGTGGCAAGACGAAGTGATAATGGATCTACAGGCAGCCGTGAAGCTAGTTCTACCACCCCTTTAGGAATTGTTTCTTTCTCCTAGTAGTGGAAACTTATGTTTCCTTATAGTGGCAAGACGAAGTGATAATGGATCTACAGGCAGCCGTGAAGCTAGTTCTACCACCCCTTTAGGAATTGTTTCTTTCTCCTAGTAGTGGAAACTTATGTTTCCTTATAGTGGCAAGACGAAGTGATAATGGATCTACAGGCAGCCGTGAAGCTAGTTCTACCACCCCTTTAGGAATTGTTTCTTTCTCCTAGTAGTGGAAACTTATGTTTCCTTATAGTGGCAAGACGAAGTGATAATGGATCTACAGGCAGCCGTGAAGCTAGTTCTACCACCCCTTTAGGAATTGTTTCTTTCTCCTAGTAGTGGAAACTTATGTTTCCTTATAGTGGCAAGACGAAGTGATAATGGATCTACAGGCAGCCGTGAAGCTAGTTCTACCACCCCTTTAGGAATTGTTTCTTTCTCCTAGTAGTGGAAACTTATGTTTCCTTATAGTGGCAAGACGAAGTGATAATGGATCTACAGGCAGCCGTGAAGCTAGTTCTACCACCCCTTTAGGAATTGTTTCTTTCTCCTAGTAGTGGAAACTTATGTTTCCTTATAGTGGCAAGACGAAGTGATAATGGATCTACAGGCAGCCGTGAAGCTAGTTCTACCACCCCTTTAGGAATTGTTTCTTTCTCCTAGTAGTGGAAACTTATGTTTCCTTATAGTGGCAAGACGAAGTGATAATGGATCTACAGGCAGCCGTGAAGCTAGTTCTACCACCCCTTTAGGAATTGTTTCTTTCTCCTAGTAGTGGAAACTTATGTTTCCTTATAGTGGCAAGACGAAGTGATAATGGATCTACAGGCAGCCGTGAAGCTAGTTCTACCACCCCTTTAGGAATTGTTTCTTTCTCCTAGTAGTGGAAACTTATGTTTCCTTATAGTGGCAAGACGAAGTGATAATGGATCTACAGGCAGCCGTGAAGCTAGTTCTACCACCCCTTTAGGAATTGTTTCTTGCTCCTAGTAGTGGAAACTTATGTTTCCTTATAGTGGCAAGACGAAGTGATAATGGATCTACAGGCAGCCGTGAAGCTAGTTCTACCACCCCTTTAGGAATTGTTTCTTGCTCCTAGTAGTGGAAACTTATGTTTCCTTATAGTGGCAAGACGAAGTGATAATGGATCTACAGGCAGCCGTGAAGCTAGTTCTACCACCCCTTTAGGAATTGTTTCTTGCTCCTAGTAGTGGAAACTTATGTTTCCTTATAGTGGCAAGACGAAGTGATAATGGATCTACAGGCAGCCGTGAAGCTAGTTCTACCACCCCTTTAGGAATTGTTTCTTGCTCCTAGTAGTGGAAACTTATGTTTCCTTATAGTGGCAAGACGAAGTGATAATGGATCTACAGGCAGCCGTGAAGCTAGTTCTACCACCCCTTTAGGAATTGTTTCTTGCTCCTAGTAGTGGAAACTTATGTTTCCTTATAGTGGCAAGACGAAGTGATAATGGATCTACAGGCAGCCGTGAAGCTAGTTCTACCACCCCTTTAGGAATTGTTTCTTTCTCCTAGTAGTGGAAACTTATGTTTCCTTATAGTGGCAAGACGAAGTGATAATGGATCTACAGGCAGCCGTGAAGCTAGTTCTACCACCCCTTTAGGAATTGTTTCTTTCTCCTAGTAGTGGAAACTTATGTTTCCTTATAGTGGCAAGACGAAGTGATAATGGATCTACAGGCAGCCGTGAAGCTAGTTCTACCACCCCTTTAGGAATTGTTTCTTTCTCCTAGTAGTGGAAACTTATGTTTCCTTATAGTGGCAAGACGAAGTGATAATGGATCTACAGGCAGCCGTGAAGCTAGTTCTACCACCCCTTTAGGAATTGTTTCTTTCTCCTAGTAGTGGAAACTTATGTTTCCTTATAGTGGCAAGACGAAGTGATAATGGATCTACAGGCAGCCGTGAAGCTAGTTCTACCACCCCTTTAGGAATTGTTTCTTTCTCCTAGTAGTGGAAACTTATGTTTCCTTATAGTGGCAAGACGAAGTGATAATGGATCTACAGGCAGCCGTGAAGCTAGTTCTACCACCCCTTTAGGAATTGTTTCTTGCTCCTAGTAGTGGAAACTTATGTTTCCTTATAGTGGCAAGACGAAGTGATAATGGATCTACAGGCAGCCGTGAAGCTAGTTCTACCACCCCTTTAGGAATTGTTTCTTGCTCCTAGTAGTGGAAACTTATGTTTCCTTATAGTGGCAAGACGAAGTGATAATGGATCTACAGGCAGCCGTGAAGCTAGTTCTACCACCCCTTTAGGAATTGTTTCTTGCTCCTAGTAGTGGAAACTTATGTTTCCTTATAGTGGCAAGACGAAGTGATAATGGATCTACAGGCAGCCGTGAAGCTAGTTCTACCACCCCTTTAGGAATTGTTTCTTGCTCCTAGTAGTGGAAACTTATGTTTCCTTATAGTGGCAAGACGAAGTGATAATGGATCTACAGGCAGCCGTGAAGCTAGTTCTACCACCCCTTTAGGAATTGTTTCTTTCTCCTAGTAGTGGAAACTTATGTTTCCTTATAGTGGCAAGACGAAGTGATAATGGATCTACAGGCAGCCGTGAAGCTAGTTCTACCACCCCTTTAGGAATTGTTTCTTTCTCCTAGTAGTGGAAACTTATGTTTCCTTATAGTGGCAAGACGAAGTGATAATGGATCTACAGGCAGCCGTGAAGCTAGTTCTACCACCCCTTTAGGAATTGTTTCTTGCTCCTAGTAGTGGAAACTTATGTTTCCTTATAGTGGCAAGACGAAGTGATAATGGATCTACAGGCAGCCGTGAAGCTAGTTCTACCACCCCTTTAGGAATTGTTTCTTTCTCCTAGTAGTGGAAACTTATGTTTCCTTATAGTGGCAAGACGAAGTGATAATGGATCTACAGGCAGCCGTGAAGCTAGTTCTACCACCCCTTTAGGAATTGTTTCTTGCTCCTAGTAGTGGAAACTTATGTTTCCTTATAGTGGCAAGACGAAGTGATAATGGATCTACAGGCAGCCGTGAAGCTAGTTCTACCACCCCTTTAGGAATTGTTTCTTGCTCCTAGTAGTGGAAACTTATGTTTCCTTATAGTGGCAAGACGAAGTGATAATGGATCTACAGGCAGCCGTGAAGCTAGTTCTACCACCCCTTTAGGAATTGTTTCTTGCTCCTAGTAGTGGAAACTTATGTTTCCTTATAGTGGCAAGACGAAGTGATAATGGATCTACAGGCAGCCGTGAAGCTAGTTCTACCACCCCTTTAGGAATTGTTTCTTGCTCCTAGTAGTGGAAACTTATGTTTCCTTATAGTGGCAAGACGAAGTGATAATGGATCTACAGGCAGCCGTGAAGCTAGTTCTACCACCCCTTTAGGAATTGTTTCTTGCTCCTAGTAGTGGAAACTTATGTTTCCTTATAGTGGCAAGACGAAGTGATAATGGATCTACAGGCAGCCGTGAAGCTAGTTCTACCACCCCTTTAGGAATTGTTTCTTGCTCCTAGTAGTGGAAACTTATGTTTCCTTATAGTGGCAAGACGAAGTGATAATGGATCTACAGGCAGCCGTGAAGCTAGTTCTACCACCCCTTTAGGAATTGTTTCTTTCTCCTAGTAGTGGAAACTTATGTTTCCTTATAGTGGCAAGACGAAGTGATAATGGATCTACAGGCAGCCGTGAAGCTAGTTCTACCACCCCTTTAGGAATTGTTTCTTGCTCCTAGTAGTGGAAACTTATGTTTCCTTATAGTGGCAAGACGAAGTGATAATGGATCTACAGGCAGCCGTGAAGCTAGTTCTACCACCCCTTTAGGAATTGTTTCTTGCTCCTAGTAGTGGAAACTTATGTTTCCTTATAGTGGCAAGACGAAGTGATAACGGATCTACAGGCAGCCGTGAAGCTAGTTCTACCACCCCTTTAGGAATTGTTTCTTTCTCCTAGTAGTGGAAACTTATGTTTCCTTATAGTGGCAAGACGAAGTGATAACGGATCTACAGGCAGCCGTGAAGCTAGTTCTACCGCCCCTTTAGGAATTGTTTCTTTCTCCTAGTAGTGGAAACTTATGTTTCCTTATAGTGGCAAGACGAAAGTGATAATGGATCTACAGGCAGCCGTGAAGCTAGTTCTACCGCCCCTTTAGGAATTGTTTCTTTCTCCTAGTAGTGGAAACTTATGTTTCCTTATAGTGGCAAGACGAAGTGATAATGGATCTACAGGCAGCCGTGAAGCTAGTTCTACCACCCCTTTAGGAATTGTTTCTTTCTCCTAGTAGTGGAAACTTATGTTTCCTTATAGTGGCAAGACGAAGTGATAATGGATCTACAGGCAGCCGTGAAGCTAGTTCTACCACCCCTTTAGGAATTGTTTCTTTCTCCTAGTAGTGGAAACTTATGTTTCCTTATAGTGGCAAGACGAAGTGATAATGGATCTACAGGCAGCCGTGAAGCTAGTTCTACCACCCCTTTAGGAATTGTTTCTTTCTCCTAGTAGTGGAAACTTATGTTTCCTTATAGTGGCAAGACGAAGTGATAATGGATCTACAGGCAGCCGTGAAGCTAGTTCTACCACCCCTTTAGGAATTGTTTCTTTCTCCTAGTAGTGGAAACTTATGTTTCCTTATAGTGGCAAGACGAAGTGATAATGGATCTACAGGCAGCCGTGAAGCTAGTTCTACCACCCCTTTAGGAATTGTTTCTTTCTCCTAGTAGTGGAAACTTATGTTTCCTTATAGTGGCAAGACGAAGTGATAATGGATCTACAGGCAGCCGTGAAGCTAGTTCTACCACCCCTTTAGGAATTGTTTCTTTCTCCTAGTAGTGGAAACTTATGTTTCCTTATAGTGGCAAGACGAAGTGATAATGGATCTACAGGCAGCCGTGAAGCTAGTTCTACCACCCCTTTAGGAATTGTTTCTTTCTCCTAGTAGTGGAAACTTATGTTTCCTTATAGTGGCAAGACGAAGTGATAATGGATCTACAGGCAGCCGTGAAGCTAGTTCTACCACCCCTTTAGGAATTGTTTCTTTCTCCTAGTAGTGGAAACTTATGTTTCCTTATAGTGGCAAGACGAAGTGATAATGGATCTACAGGCAGCCGTGAAGCTAGTTCTACCACCCCTTTAGGAATTGTTTCTTTCTCCTAGTAGTGGAAACTTATGTTTCCTTATAGTGGCAAGACGAAGTGATAATGGATCTACAGGCAGCCGTGAAGCTAGTTCTACCACCCCTTTAGCAATTGTTTCTTTCTCCTAGTAGTGGAAACTTATGTTTCCTTATAGTGGCAAGACGAAGTGATAATGGATCTACAGGCAGCCGTGAAGCTAGTTCTACCACCCCTTTAGGAATTGTTTCTTTCTCCTAGTAGTGGAAACTTATGTTTCCTTATAGTGGCAAGACGAAGTGATAATGGATCTACAGGCAGCCGTGAAGCTAGTTCTACCACCCCTTTAGGAATTGTTTCTTTCTCCTAGTAGTGGAAACTTATGTTTCCTTATAGTGGCAAGACGAAGTGATAATGGATCTACAGGCAGCCGTGAAGCTAGTTCTACCACCCCTTTAGGAATTGTTTCTTTCTCCTAGTAGTGGAAACTTATGTTTCCTTATAGTGGCAAGACGAAGTGATAATGGATCTACAGGCAGCCGTGAAGCTAGTTCTACCACCCCTTTAGGAATTGTTTCTTTCTCCTAGTAGTGGAAACTTATGTTTCCTTATAGTGGCAAGACGAAGTGATAATGGATCTACAGGCAGCCGTGAAGCTAGTTCTACCACCCCTTTAGGAATTGTTTCTTTCTCCTAGTAGTGGAAACTTATGTTTCCTTATAGTGGCAAGACGAAGTGATAATGGATCTACAGGCAGCCGTGAAGCTAGTTCTACCACCCCTTTAGGAATTGTTTCTTTCTCCTAGTAGTGGAAACTTATGTTTCCTTATAGTGGCAAGACGAAGTGATAACGGATCTACAGGCAGCCGTGAAGCTAGTTCTACCACCCCTTTAGGAATTGTTTCTTTCTCCTAGTAGTGGAAACTTATGTTTCCTTATAGTGGCAAGACGAAGTGATAACGGATCTACAGGCAGCCGTGAAGCTAGTTCTACCACCCCTTTAGGCAATTGTTTCTTTCTCCTAGTAGTGGAAACTTATGTTTCCTTATAGTGGCAAGACGAAGTGATCACGGATCTACAGGCAGCCGTGAAGCTAGTTCTACCACCCCTTTAGGAATTGTTTCTTGCTCCTAGTAGTGGAAACTTATGTTTCCTTATAGTGGCAAGACGAAGTGATAATGGATCTACAGGCAGCCGTGAAGCTAGTTCTACCACCCCTTTAGGAATTGTTTCTTTCTCCTAGTAGTGGAAACTTATGTTTCCTTATAGTGGCAAGACGAAGTGATAACGGATCTACAGGCAGCCGTGAAGCTAGTTCTACCACCCCTTTAGGAATTGTTTCTTTCTCCTAGTAGTGGAAACTTATGTTTCCTTATAGTGGCAAGACGAATTGATAATGGATCTACAGGCAGCCGTGAAGCTAGTTCTACCACCCCTTTAGGAATTGTTTCTTTCTCCTAGTAGTGGAAACTTATGTTTCCTTATAGTGGCAAGACGAAGTGATAACGGATCTACAGGCAGCCGTGAAGCTAGTTCTACCACCCCTTTAGGAATTGTTTCTTTCTCCTAGTAGTGGAAACTTATGTTTCCTTATAGTGGCAAGACGAAGTGATAATGGATCTACAGGCAGCTGTTTGATGATCTCTATACTGTTTGGAGGTAGGAATATGTTTACCGAAGCGCTTTGCAATTCCTGGTGATCACTTCCCATTGATGGTGCTGACGTCTTTTCTGCCTCTGGTAGTTGAGTTACATACTGCTGAAGCCTAAATATTGCGAGACCAATGTCCAATATGCGACATTGCGTTGCGACGACCCGTATATTCGGCCACACATACTGCATCTACAAGCTGTTACGAACACACTCCAGAAGTTAATAATAAATGACCTATCCAAAATGGCGATGAAACAAAAAAATGTAAAACACTACTAATCACAACCTTCTGCTGCGTTGACTCGTGGGCTATAATATTTACGAGAGCATGACGTGTTTTGGGATTTTATGCGAAGAAAATTACGCATTTGAGTAATTTGAATCTCACTAAAACATATTTGAAACGTCAAGAAAAATGGTAGCGTATAAGACTCTATTTTTTGTAAAACAAAATTTACAATTGGTATTGTTTTTTTTAATTTTCATTTATCTTATAATTTTAAAATTTTCTCAACAAAACATTGTAATCCCGAATGATCTAATTGGTAGAATATTTTACTTCTAACTTGGTCCTAGGTTCGGTTCCAGGTAGCGCCAAAGAATTTATGTGTATTTTATCAGCACTAAGGTGGATTTAGCCTCTGATAATAAGTAGGCCCTACCTAGAGCCGGCCTACAGCAATAATAGAAGCGTAATACAGGCCGGATTACCTTTATTGAATATGGTATGCCCAAGTAAGGCACCACTATATTGTTTCTCGTAGACCATTACAATGGAATAAAATAGAGTTCGTATTAGTATTGTTTATTTAGATGCAACAACAATTTTTGGAGTGGTAAAAATTAGTTTTTAATTGTTTTGTTTGTTTTTAAATAACAAATTCATAATGTTGTGGAAAGAAGTTGAGTTTAAGAAAGTTCAGAGTTGTTAATACTGTAGATAAAAGGTATACCTTATTTGAAGTATTACAGTCTTCAAACATGTCCCGGAAATCTGTACAATATTATAAAGATAATTATACAGTACGTAACTTTTGATATTTTTTGCTATTGTAAAGGTTTTACAGCACTTATATAAATTTATTTTTCAATAAAACTTGGTTAATGTAATAGTTTAGCTTCGTTAATTAGTTATCGACAAAAGGCAAGCAAATAGGGGTTAATGACTACCTCTGAACTCTGTCTGGTTGCTCATTAAACAATCTAATGGGGACGTATTTTGGGTGGTAATCTGAATTAACCTCTGGAGTGAGGTTTGAGGAAATTGATATTTACAATTTAGAAATGGGAATATTGTTGCGTCAAGTTATTTTAAGCCCATTCAATAATAATAGCGTCTATATTAAACGTAGTTTAAACAATATTTTTCAAATAAATTCGCCAATGACCCATCCTGACAGTAGATATAAATTCTATAAAAGCACGCGATACTTGTATGAGGCACCAGTTTACAGAGGAACAACATTGCACACACTTCCACATACTGTTTCACTCGCACATTCTTAGAGCAAGTAGCGAGAGGAGATAAATAGACATATCTCTTTGTCCCTGGGAAAATCAGGTAATGAACATTGCTGACGTCATAATTTTCTCCTGCTCTAGGAACCACGAAGTCAGAAACACCACCTTTTCTTCTTTATCATTTTTCTTATAGAAGTAATGATAGATGAGAGCGTGTCTATGTCACCAATAGAGAGTTGGTATACGGTCCTGCTCAAGTGAGCTATGATCACTCTATAGGCCTATAATCGTTATTTTGGAAGAAACTGTGGCAAATTAATTATAAATAATACAAACTCCCTCCAAAGACATTAATTTTATATTAAACTTTGGTGTATTTACTCTTATGTTCATAAACTTATGTATTATGCAAAGCAACCATTCTCAAAGGCAACAACATTAGACTCTAGTTTCTGTTTGTTGCCGGATTGTTGCTTTTCAATTGAAATGTACGTAAGGTTAATAAAATCATATTTCAGAGTGTCGAGTTATTTATTACTTCCTCCATATCTGGCCAATTTATGCAAACTCCCTCCAAAGACAATAATTTTGTATTAAACTTAGGTATATTTCCTCTTATGTTCATAAACTTATGTATTATGCAAAGCAACCATTCTCAAAGGCAACAACATCAGACTCTAGTTTCTGTTTGTTGCCGGATTGTTGCTTTGCAATTGAAATGTACGTAAGGTTAATAAAAACATATTTCAGAGTGTCGAGTTATTAATTACTTCCTCTATATCTGGCCAATTTATGCAAACTCTCTCCAAAGACAATAATTTTGTATTAAACTTAGGTATATTTACTCTTATGTTCATAAACTTATGTATTATGCAAAGCAACCATTCTCAAAGGCAATGACATCAGACTCTAGTTTCTGTTTGTTGCCGGATTGTTGCTTTGCAATTGAAATGTACGTAAGGTTAATAAAAACATATTTCAGAGTGTCGAGTTATTAATTACTTCCTCTATATCTGGCCAATTTATGCAAACTCCCTCCAAAGACAATAATTTTGTATTAAACTTAGGTATATTTACTCTTATGTTCATAAACTTATGTATTATGCAAAGCAACCATCCTCAAAGGCAATGACATCAGACTCTAGTTTCTGTTTGTTGCCGGATTGTTGCTTTTCAATTGAAATGTACGTAAGGTTAATAAAAACATATTTCAGAGTGTCGAGTTATTTATTACTTCCTCCCCATCTGGCCAATTTATGCAAACTCCCTCCAAAGACAATAATTTTGTATTAAACTTAGGTATATTTACTCTTATGTTCATAAACTTATGTATTATGCAAAGCAACCATCCTCAAAGGCAATGACATCAGACTCTAGTTTCTGTTTGTTGCCGGATTGTTGCTTTGCAATTGAAATGTACGTAAGGTTAATAAAAACATATTTCAGAGTGTCGAGTTATTAATTACTTCCTCTATATCTGGCCAATTTATGCAAACTCCCTCCAAAGACAATAATTTTGTATTAAACTTAGGTATATTTACTCTTATGTTCATAAACTTATGTATTATGCAAAGCAACCATCCTCAAAGGCAATGACATCAGACTCTAGTTTCTGTTTGTTGCCGGATTGTTGCTTTGCAATTGAAATGTACGTAAGGTTAATAAAAACATATTTCAGAGTGTCGAGTTATTAATTACTTCCTCTATATCTGGCCAATTTATGCAAACTCCCTCCAAAGACAATAATTTTGTATTAAACTTAGGTATATTTACTCTTATGTTCATAAACTTATGTATTATGCAAAGCAACCATCCTCAAAGGCAATGACATCAGACTCTAGTTTCTGTTTGTTGCCGGATTGTTGCTTTGCAATTGAAATGTACGTAAGGTTAATAAAAACATATTTCAGAGTGTCGAGTTATTAATTACTTCCTCTATATCTGGCCAATTTATGCAAACTCCCTCCAAAGACAATAATTTTGTATTAAACTTAGGTATATTTACTCTTATGTTCATAAACTTATGTATTATGCAAAGCAACCATCCTCAAAGGCAATAACATCAGACTCTAGTTTCTGTTTGTTGCCGGATTGTTGCTTTGCAATTGAAATGTACGTAAGGTTAATAAAATCATATTTCAGAGTGTCGAGTTATTTATTACTTCCTCCCCATCTGGCCAATTTAGTCAAATATTTGATCACTTTAACAAAAGTTTAGAATTTTCATTTGCTGAATTATTTGACAATAAGAAAATTATTATTCCTTTATATTTTTTACAAAATGCAAGAGCTAATAATAAAATATTAATTGGGAATATAAAGCCTGAGTTATTGTTAGTATTATGAGTGTAAACAAATATTGTAGATAATTTGTAGCAAGCGTGACGTCACAGACGAATGAACAGCCAGGCGGGCAACGGAAAGCCGTCGCTTATGTAAATACAACGGTGGTACTTGTCGAGTGTTATCAGAGTTAATGTACAATGCTTGCTTCATATTATAGCGACCATCAGTTTATATTAGGGCTGGAGTTAATGCACTTTCCTTCGCCACCTTCTTGGCACCAGTGGATTTTGAAGCGGTTCTTCTTCAATAGGAATGCAAAATAAACCGTCACCCGCTCAGATAAAATGTTTATAATTTGTTTCCTGTAGACAAACCATTATGACAGCTCTAGTTAAACTTTAGAGTAGTAGCAATAGGTCATTTGGAGCTAGGGGAGAGTATATTTATTGTTTAAAGAAAGACATTTGTTGATTTTTATTTATTTGAAATTGAACCGGTCTTTCACTTGATCCAAACTAAAATACAATAAACAAAAACTGTTTTAATGAAACATCACAAATGTTTTGTCAATTTATTTTAATTTAAAAAATTTTTTTTATTTATATTAATTATACATGTTATGTCAAATTATTTTAATTAAAAATGTTTCGTTAATTTAACAAAAAATCTATTTCACAACGCTTTAATTTAGGGCCAAAAACTAATAAAATTGTTAAATCTAAATAATTCAAAACGTTTTTAACGCCAAGAACATTCAGGGCAGCGGATAGACAACTCTTTCATCCAGGTGAAGACCGCGTCTACCTCAGGTAAGGGACGCTGCTCATTCGATTGTATATTAACCCCATATTTCCAGCCCCAGTAGGTATATCATCATATCCTTCTTTAAGGCCTACTTAACTCCATCTGTTCATCCTCATTTTCCTTCATTACAAGAGAATTTAACTGGAAGGCACCAGTTTTTAGCCCATTAGAAAGTAGGTCTACATACCTGATCTCATCTTCATATGTAGCTGGTTACGGGGGTATTATGTGTTAGTCCTTTCTTAACCGTTGTAAGTGGTGTTAGTCATACCGGCTCATCGCCTCAAGACTACAAACAAGATCAAAGATGCTGAAAAAGTCATCTAATTTACACTCCGGTTGATTTATTACTCAGGCTATAGCCATTATGACCTCTATCAAGAATAGGATCCCCTCAGGTATGCTGAATCGAACCTGTGATGTTTTCATCCCAATCTATGCCCTCTATCTGTGAGTTTCTGCTCCTACCTTAATGTGCCTCAGCAACTCTTTCTTATCCTCCTCAGTAGTCTCTTTGTGTGATAGTCTTTAAACTACAACAATAAGTACCAGCACGAAATGATATCAAGCTAACTGTGTTCATGTACACTCGCTATTATAGACTTTATAGGTGTCTGCTCCTACCTTAATGTGCCTCAACAACTCTTTCTTATCCTCCGCAGAGGTCTCTTTGTGTGATAGCCTTTAAACTACAACAAAAGTACCAGCACGAAATGATATCAAGCTAACTGTGTTCATGTACACTCGCTATTATAGACTTTATAGGTTTCTGCTCCTACCTTAATGTGCCTCAACAACTCTTTCTTATCCTCCGCAGAGGTCTCTTTGTGTGATAGCCTTTAAACTACAACAAAAGTACCAGCACGAAATGATATCAAGCTAACTGTGTTCATGTACACTCGCTATTATAGACTTTATAGGTTTCTGCTCCTACCTTAATGTGCCTCAACAACTCTTTCTTACCCTCCGCAGAGGTCTCTTTGTGTGATAGCCTTTAAACTACAACAAAAGTACCAGCACGAAATGATATCAAGCTAACTGTGTTCATGTACACTCGCTATTATAGACTTTATAGGTTTCTGCTCCTACCTTAATGTGCCTCAACAACTCTTTCTTACCCTCCGCAGAGGTCTCTTTGTGTGATAGCCTTTAAACTACAACAAAAGTACCAGCACGAAATGATATCAAGCTAACTGTGTTCATGTACACTCGCTATTATAGACTTTATAGGTTTCTGCTCCTACCTTAATGTGCCTCAACAACTCTTTCTTATCCTCCTCAGTAGTCTCTTTGTGTGATAGCCTTTAAACTACAACAAACGTACCAGCACGAAATGATATCAAGCTAACTGTGTTCATGTACACTCGCTATTATAGACTTTATAGGTTTCTGCTCCTACCTTAATGTGCCTCAACAACTCTTTCTTATCCTCCTCAGTAGTCTCTTTGTGTGATAGCCTTTAAACTATAACAAAAGTACCAGCACGAAATGATATCAAGCTAACTGTGTTCATGTACACTCGCTATTATAGACTTTATAGGTTTCTGCTCCTACCTTAATGTGCCTCAACAACTCTTTCTTATCCTCCTCAGTAGTCTCTTTGTGTGATAGCCTTTAAACTACAACAAAAGTACCAGCACGAAATGATATCAAGCTAACTGTGTTCATGTACACTCGCTATTATAGACTTTATAGGTTTCTGCTCCTACCTTAATGTGCCTCAACAACTCTTTCTTATCCTCCTCAGTAGTCTCTTTGTGTGATAGCCTTTAAACTACAACAAAAGTACCAGCACGAAATGATATCAAGCTAACTGTGTTCATGTACACTCGCTATTATAGACTTTATAGGTTTCTGCTCCTACCTTAATGTGCCTCAACAACTCTTTCTTATCCTCCTCAGTAGTCTCTTTGTGTGATAGCCTTTAAACTACAACAAAAGTACCAGCACGAAATGATATCAAGCTAACTGTGTTCATGTACACTCGCTATTATAGACTTTATAGGTTTCTGCTCCTACCTTAATGTGCCTCAACAACTCTTTCTTATCCTCCTCAGTAGTCTCTTCTTGTGATAGCCTTTAAACTACAACAAAAGTACCAGCACGAAATGATATCAAGCTAACTGTGTTCATGTACACTCGCATTGAATTATTATAGACTTTATAGGTTTCTGCTCCTACCTTAATGTGCCTCAACAACTCTTTCTTATCCTCCGCAGAGGTCTCTTTGTGTGATAGCCTTTAAACTACAACAAAAGTACCAGCACGAAATGATATCAAGCTAACTGTGTTCATGTACACTCGCATTGAATTATTATAGACTTTATAGGTTTCTGCTCCTACCTTAATGTGCCTCAACAACTCTTTCTTATCCTCCGCAGAGGTCTCTTTGTGTGATAGTCTTTAAACTACAAACAAAAGTACCAGCACGAAATGATATCAAGCTAACTGTGTTCATGTACACTCGCATTGAATTATTATAGACTTTATAGGTTTCTGCTCCTACCTTAATGTGCCTCAACAACTTTTCTTATCCTCCGCAGTAGTCTCTTTGTGTGGTAGCCTTTAAACTACAACAAAAGTACCAGCACGAAATGATATCAAGTTAACTGTGTTCATGTACACTCGCTATTATAGACTTTATAGGTTTCTGCTCCTACCTTAATGTGCCTCAACAACTCTTTCTTACCCTCCGCAGAGGTCTCTTTGTGTGATAGCCTTTAAACTACAACAAAAGTACCAGCACGAAATCAAGCTAACTGTATTCATGTACACTCGCTATTATAGACTTTATAGGTTTCTGCTCCTACCTTAATGTGCCTCAACAACTCTTTTCTTATCCTCCGCAGTAGTCTATTTGTGTGATAGCCTTTAAACTACAACAAAAGTACCAGCACGAAATGATATCAAGTTAACTGTGTTCATGTACACTCGCTATTATAGACTTTATAGGTTTCTGCTCCTACCTTAATGTGCCTCAACAACTCTTTCTTATCCTCCTCAGTAGTCTCTTCTTGTGATAGCCTTTAAACTACAACAAAAGTACCAGCACGAAATGATATCAAGCTAACTGTGTTCATGTACACTCGCTATTATAGACTTTATAGGTTTCTGCTCCTACCTTAATGTGCCTCAACAACTCTTTCTTATCCTCCTCAGTAGTCTCTTTGTGTGATAGCCTTTAAACTACAACAAAAGTACCAGCACGAAATGATATCAAGCTAACTGTGTTCATGTACACTCGCTATTATAGACTTTATAGGTTTCTGCTCCTACCTTAATGTGCCTCAACAACTCTTTCTTATCCTCCTCAGTAGTCTCTTTGTGTGATAGCCTTTAAACTACAACAAAAGTACCAGCACGAAATGATATCAAGCTAACTGTGTTCATGTACACTCGCTATTATAGACTTTATAGGTTTCTGCTCCTACCTTAATGTGCCTCAACAACTCTTTCTTATCCTCCTCAGTAGTCTCTTTGTGTGATAGCCTTTAAACTACAACAAAAGTACCAGCACGAAATGATATCAAGCTAACTGTGTTCATGTACACTCGCTATTATAGACTTTATAGGTGTCTGCTCCTACCTTAATGTGCCTCAACAACTCTTTCTTATCCTCCGCAGAGGTCTCTTTGTGTGATAGCCTTTAAACTACAACAAAAGTACCAGCACGAAATGATATCAAGCTAACTGTGTTCATGTACACTCGCTATTATAGACTTTATAGGTTTCTGCTCCTACCTTAATGTGCCTCAACAACTCTTTCTTATCCTCCGCAGAGGTCTCTTTGTGTGATAGCCTTTAAACTACAACAAAAGTACCAGCACGAAATGATATCAAGCTAACTGTGTTCATGTACACTCGCTATTATAGACTTTATAGGTTTCTGCTCCTACCTTAATGTGCCTCAACAACTCTTTCTTACCCTCCGCAGAGGTCTCTTTGTGTGATAGCCTTTAAACTACAACAAAAGTACCAGCACGAAATGATATCAAGCTAACTGTGTTCATGTACACTCGCTATTATAGACTTTATAGGTTTCTGCTCCTACCTTAATGTGCCTCAACAACTCTTTCTTACCCTCCGCAGAGGTCTCTTTGTGTGATAGCCTTTAAACTACAACAAAAGTACCAGCACGAAATGATATCAAGCTAACTGTGTTCATGTACACTCGCTATTATAGACTTTATAGGTTTCTGCTCCTACCTTAATGTGCCTCAACAACTCTTTCTTATCCTCCTCAGTAGTCTCTTTGTGTGATAGCCTTTAAACTACAACAAACGTACCAGCACGAAATGATATCAAGCTAACTGTGTTCATGTACACTCGCTATTATAGACTTTATAGGTTTCTGCTCCTACCTTAATGTGCCTCAACAACTCTTTCTTATCCTCCTCAGTAGTCTCTTTGTGTGATAGCCTTTAAACTATAACAAAAGTACCAGCACGAAATGATATCAAGCTAACTGTGTTCATGTACACTCGCTATTATAGACTTTATAGGTTTCTGCTCCTACCTTAATGTGCCTCAACAACTCTTTTCTTATCCTCCGCAGTAGTCTATTTGTGTGATAGCCTTTAAACTACAACAAAAGTACCAGCACGAAATGATATCAAGCTAACTGTGTTCATGTACACTCGCTATTATAGACTTTATAGGTTTCTGCTCCTACCTTAATGTGCCTCAACAACTCTTTCTTACCCTCCGCAGAGGTCTCTTTGTGTGATAGCCTTTAAACTACAACAAAAGTACCAGCACGAAATCAAGCTAACTGTGTTCATGTACACTCGCATTGAATTATTATAGACTTTATAGGTTTCTGCTCCTACCTTAATGTGCCTCAACAACTCTTTTCTTATCCTCCGCAGTAGTCTATTTGTGTGATAGCCTTTAAACTACAACAAAAGTACCAGCACGAAATGATATCAAGTTAACTGTGTTCATGTACACTCGCTATTATAGACTTTATAGGTTTCTGCTCCTACCTTAATGTGCCTCAACAACTCTTTCTTACCCTCCGCAGAGGTCTCTTTGTGTGATAGCCTTTAAACTACAACAAAAGTACCAGCACGAAATCAAGCTAACTGTATTCATGTACACTCGCTATTATAGACTTTATAGGTTTCTGCTCCTACCTTAATGTGCCTCAACAACTCTTTTCTTATCCTCCGCAGTAGTCTATTTGTGTGATAGCCTTTAAACTACAACAAAAGTACCAGCACGAAATGATATCAAGTTAACTGTGTTCATGTACACTCGCTATTATAGACTTTATAGGTTTCTGCTCCTACCTTAATGTGCCTCAACAACTCTTTCTTATCCTCCGCAGAGGTCTCTTTGTGTGATAGCCTTTAAACTACAACAAAAGTACCAGCACGAAATCAAGCTAACTGTATTCATGTACACTCGCTATTATAGACTTTATAGGTTTCTGCTCCTACCTTAATGTGCCTCAACAACTCTTTCTTATCCTCCGCAGTAGTCTCTTTGTGTGATAGCCTTTAAACTACAACAAAAGTACCAGCACGAAAACAAGCTAACTGTATTCATGTACACTCGCTATTATAGACTTTATAGGTTTCTGCTCCTACCTTAATGTGCCTCAACAACTCTTTCTTATCCTCCGCAGTAGTCTCTTTGTGTGATAGTCTTTAAACTACAACAAAAGTACCAGCACGAAATGATATCAAGCTAACTGTGTTCATGTACACTCGCTATTATAGACTTTATAGGTTTCTGCTCCTACCTTAATGTTCCTCAACAACTCTTTCTTACCCTCCGCAGAGGTCTCTTTGTGTGATAGCCTTTAAACTACAACAAAAGTACCAGCACGAAATGATATCAAGCTAACTGTGTTCATGTACACTCGCTATTATAGCCTTTATAGGTTTCTGCTCCTACCTTAATGTGCCTCAACAACTCTTTCTTATCCTCCGCAGAGGTCTCTTTGTGTGATAGCCTTTAAACTACAACAAAAGTACCAGCACGAAATCAAGCTAACTGTATTCATGTACACTCGCTATTATAGACTTTATAGGTTTCTGCTCCTACCTTAATGTGCCTCAACAACTCTTTCTTATCCTCCGCAGTAGTCTCTTTGTGTGATAGCCTTTAAACTACAACAAAAGTACCAGCACGAAAACAAGCTAACTGTATTCATGTACACTCGCTATTATAGACTTTATAGGTTTCTGCTCCTACCTTAATGTGCCTCAACAACTCTTTCTTATCCTCCGCAGTAGTCTCTTTGTGTGATAGTCTTTAAACTACAACAAAAGTACCAGCACGAAATGATATCAAGCTAACTGTGTTCATGTACACTCGCTATTATAGACTTTATAGGTTTCTGCTCCTACCTTAATGTTCCTCAACAACTCTTTCTTACCCTCCGCAGAGGTCTCTTTGTGTGATAGCCTTTAAACTACAACAAAAGTACCAGCACGAAATGATATCAAGCTAACTGTGTTCATGTACACTCGCTATTATAGACTTTATAGGTTTCTGCTCCTACCTTAATGTGCCTCAACAACTCTTTCTTACCCTCCACAGAGGTCTCTTTGTGTGATAGCCTTTAAACTACAACAAAAGTACCAGCACGAAATGATATCAAGCTAACTGTGTTCATGTACACTCGCTATTATAGATTTTATAGGTTTCTGCTCCTACCTTAATGTGCCTCAACAACTCTTTCTTATCCTCCGCAGTAGTCTCTTTGTGTGATAGCCTTTAAACTACAACAAAAGTACCAGCACGAAATGATATCAAGCTAACTGTGTTCATGTACACTCGCTATTATAGACTTTATAGGTTTCTGCTCCTACCTTAATGTGCCTCAACAACTCTTTCTTACCCTCCACAGAGGTCTCTTTGTGTGATAGCCTTTAAACTACAACAAAAGTACCAGCACGAAATGATATCAAGCTAACTGTGTTCATGTACACTCGCTATTATAGACTTTATAGGTTTCTGCTTCTACCTTAATGTGCCTCAACAACTCTTTCTTATTATCCGCAGAGGTCTCTTTGTGTGATAGCCTTTAAACTACAACAAAAGTACCAGCACGAAATGATATCAAGCTAACTTTGTTCATGTACACTCGCTATTATAGACTTTATAGGTTTCAGCTCCTACCTTAATGTGCCTCAACAACTCTTTCTTATCCTCCTCAGTAGTCTCTTCTTGTGATAGCCTTTAAACTACAACAAAAGTACCAGCACGAAATGATATCAAGCTAACTTTGTTCATGTACACTCGCTATTATAGACTTTATAGGTTTCTGCTCCTACCTTAATGTGCCTCAACAACTCTTTCTTATCCTCCGCAGTAGTCTCTTTGTGTGATAGCCTTTAAACTACAACAAAAGTACCAGCACGAAATGATATCAAGCTAACTTTGTTCATGTACACTCGCTATTATAGACTTTATAGGTTTCTGCTCCTACCTTAATGTGCCTCAACAACTCTTTCTTATCCTCCGCAGTAGTCTCTTTGTGTGATAGCCTTTAAACTACAACAATAGTACCAGCACGAAATGAAACCAAGCTAACTGTGTTCATGTACACTCGCATTGAATTATTATAGACTTTATAGGTTTCTGCTCCTACCTTAATGTGCCTCAACAACTCTTTCTTATCCTCCGCAGTAGTCTCTTTGTGTGATAGCCTTTAAACTACAAACAAAAGTACCAGCACGAAATGATATCAAGCTAACTGTGTTCATGTACACTCGCTATTATAGACTTTATAGGTTTCTGCTCCTACCTTAATGTGCCTCAACAACTCTTTCTTATCCTCCGCAGTAGTCTCTTTGTGTGATAGCCTTTAAACTACAACAAAAGTACCAGCACGAAATGATATCAAGCTAACTTTGTTCATGTACACTCGCTATTATAGACTTTATAGGTTTCTGCTCCTACCTTAATGTGCCTCAACAACTCTTTCCTATCCTCCGCAGAGGTCTCTTTGTGTAATAGCCTTTAAACTACAAACAAAAAATGTACCAGCGAGAAATGAAACCACGCTAACTGTGTTCATGTACACTCGCATTGAATTATTATAGACTTTATAGGTTTCTGCTCCTACCTTAATGTGCCTCAACAACTCTTTCTTATCCTCCGCAGTAGTCTCTTTGTGTGATAGCCTTTAAACTACAAACAAAAGTACCAGCACGAAATTAAATAAAGCTAACTGTATTCATGTACACTCGCATTGAATTATTATAGACTTTATAGGTTTCTGCTCCTACCTTAATGTGCCTCAACAACTCTTTCTTATCCTCCTCAGTAGTCTCTTTGTGTGATAGCCTTTAAACTACAACAAAAGTACCAGCACGAAATGATATCAAGCTAACTGTGTTCATGTACACTCGCATTGAATTATTATAGACTTTATAGGTTTCTGCTCCTACCTTAATGTGCCTCAACAACTCTTTCTTATCCTCCTCAGTAGTCTCTTTGTGTGATAGCCTTTAAACTACAACAAAAGTACCAGCACGAAATGATATCAAGCTAACTGTGTTCATGTACACTCGCATTGAATTATTATAGACTTTATAGGTTTCTGTTCCTACCTTAATGTGCCTCAACAACTCTTTCTTATCCTCCTCAGTAGTCTCTTTGTGTGATAGCCTTTAAACTACAACAAAAGTACCAGCACGAAATGATATCAAGCTAACTGTGTTCATGTACACTCGCATTGAATTATTATAGACTTTATAGGTTTCTGCTCCTACCTTAATGTGCCTCAACAACTCTTTCTTATCCTCCGCAGTAGTCTCTTTGTGTGATAGCCTTTAAACTACAACAAAAGTACCAGCACGAAATGATATCAAGCTAACTGTGTTCATGTACACTCACATTGAATTATTATAGACTTTATATCCAGTATAAAACTCCCTTTAACCCCGATTGAGAGCAGATTTACCTCAGAGATCTTACTCTGCCCTAGCGAACCTTTTTATCCCCCTACCCGGTACCATGGACGTTAATCACCTTTCTTTATTCCTACCAACGTTTCACTTACCTCCTCTCAGGTATTAAGAGCCTTATCTTATTCTTTCACTATAAACCTAACTCGATTCTTTCTTAACAAATTTATTCAAGAATCTTTCAAGGCTAATTTTTTTGAGTATGCGTCTTAATGAAGGCCTAAGCACATACTAAGAGTTATTCTTCTGAAACTTCCCATCCCCGGCTTATTGAGAGCCACCGTTTCAAGTCAACATAGAGGTAAAAATATAAAATTTGAAATCGTTGCAAACACTGGATTGAAGTGAACGTGATTGAAACGAGAGTAAATACTCGTTAGCACAATGAGCTGGCATCGAAACTCAATTTAAAGGCTCAACGTATAAAATAATTTTGTTCTAGCAGAGATTGATTTTATTAATCATATTAAAACAAACTTGTGCATATTTTTCATACTTAGTTAAATAACAATTTTAGCTATTTTACTGTTGATGGGCTTCAACAGGGAGAGAGAAATACCTAACTTTGAAATAGTGTCTTGGGTATTCATGTGATCGAGTTCCATAGAGTCTTGTTGGCCGTGATTAAATTCTTTGTAGGCTTGTGAGTGCTATCAAGTTAATTAGAGTTTTGTGGGCCTTGATCAAGTTCTATAAAGCCTTGTAGAACGTCATTATTTTCTTTATAGGCTAATGGGTGGTCATGTAGTTCCTCCGAGTCTTGTGACCAAATTCCTTATAGGATTGTGGGTGGCGATCTAGTTCCTTAATTTATTTAGTCGTGATCGAGTTGCTAATAAGCTTCTGGGGCGAACTCAAGCTCCTTGGATAGAGGCTTGTGGGCTATCTAGTCAAAAATAGGATTCTGGGTTTTATTAGATTCTTTATAAGCGTATAGTCGTGATCTAGTTCCTTAGAGTCTTGTGGGTCGTGAAGTAATTCTTTATAGGATTCTGGGTTTTATTAAGTTCTTTATAAGCGTTGTTCGTGATCTAGTTCCTTAGAGTCTTGTGGCTCGTGAAGTAATTCTTTATAGGCTTCTGGGTTTTATTAAGTTCATTATAGATGTTTAGTCGTGTTCTAGTTCCTTAGAGTCTTGTGGCTCGTGAAGTAATTCTTTATAGGCTTCTGGGTTTTATTAAGTTCATTATAGACGTTTAGTCGTGTTCTAGTTCCTTAGAGTCTTGTGGCTCGTGAAGTAATTCTTTATAGGCTTCTGGGTTTTATTAAGTTCTTTATAGACGTTTAGTCGTGATCTAGTTCCTTAGAGTCTTGTGGCTCGTGAAGTAATTCTTTATAGGCTTCTGGGTTTTATTAAGTTCTTTATAGACGTTTAGTCGTGATCTAGTTCCTTAGAGTCTTGTGAGTCGTGAAGTAATTCTTTATAGGCTTCTGGGGTTTATTAAGTTCTTTATAGACGTTTAGTCGTGATCTAGTTCCTTAGAGTCTTGTGGGTCGTGAAGTAATTCTTTATAGGATTCTGGGTTTTATTAAGTTCTTTATAGACGTTTAGTCGTGATCTAGTTCCTTAGAGTCTTGTGGGTCGTGAAGTAATTCTTTATAGGCTTCTGGGTTTTATTAAGCTCTTTATAGACGTTTAGTCGTGATCTAGTTCCTTAGAGTCTTGTGGGTCGTGAAGTAATTCTTTATAGGCTTCTGGGTTTTATTAAGTTCTTTATAGAAGTTTAGTCGTGTTCTAGTTCCTTAGAGTCTTGTGGCTCGTGAAGTAATTCTTTATAGGCTTCTGGGTTTTATTAAGTTCTTTATAGACGTTTAGTCGTGTTCTAGTTCCTTAGAGTCTTGTGGCTCGTGAAGTAATTCTTTATAGGCTTCTGGGTTTTATTAAGTTCTTTATAGAAGTTTAGTCGTGATCTAGTTCCTTAGAGTCTTGTGGGTCGTGAAGTAATTCTTTATAGGCTTCTGGGTTTTATGAAGTTCTTTATAGACGTTTAGTCGTGTTCTAGTTCCTTAGAGTCTTGTGGCTCGTGAAGTAATTCTTTATAGGCTTCTGGGTTTTATTAAGTTCTTTATAGACGTTTAGTCGTGTTCTAGTTCCTTAGAGTCTTGTGGGTCGTGAAGTAATTCTTTATAGGCTTCTGGGTTTTATTAAGTTCTTTATAGAAGTTTAGTCGTGTTCTAGTTCCTTAGAGTCTTGTGGGTCGTGATGTAATTCTTTATAGGCTTCTGGGTTTTATTAAGTTCTTTATAGAAGTTTAGTCGTGTTCTAGTTCCTTAGAGTCTTGTGGGTCGTGAAGTAATTCTTTATAGGCTTCTGGGTTTTATTAAGTTCTTTATAGAAGTTTAGTCGTGTTCTAGTTCCTTAGAGTCTTGTGGGTCGTGAAGTAATTCTTTATAGGCTTCTGGGTTTTATTAAGTTCTTTATAGACCTTTAGTCGTGTTCTAGTTCCTTAGAGTCTTGTGGCTCGTGAAGTAATTCTTTATAGGCTTCTGGGTTTTATTAAGTTCTTTATAGACGTTTAGTCGTGTTCTAGTTCCTTAGAGTCTTGTGGCTCGTGAAGTAATTCTTTATAGGCTTCTGGGTTTTATTAAGTTCTTTATAGACGTTTAGTCGTGATCTAGTTCCTTAGAGTCTTGTGGCTCATGAAGTAATTCTTTATAGGCTTCTGGCTTTTATTAAGCTCTTTATAGACGTTTAGTCGTGATCTAGTTCCTTAGAGTCTTGTGGGTCGTGAAGTAATTCTTTATAGGATTCTGGGTTTTATTAAGTTCTTTATAGACGTTTAGTCGTGATCTAGTTCCTTAGAGTCTTGTGGCTCGTGAAGTAATCCTTTATAGGCTTCTGGGTTTTATTAAGCTCTTTATAGACGCTTAGTCGTGATCTAGTTCCTTAGAGTCTTGTGGCTCGTGAAGTAATTCTTTATAGGCTTCTGGGTTTTATTTAGTTCTTTATAGACGTTTAGTCGTGATCTAGTTCCTTAGAGTCTTGTGGCTCGTGAAGTAATTCTTTATAGGCTTCTGGGTTTTATGAAGTTCTTTATAGACGTTTAGTCGTGATCTAGTTCCTTAGAGTCTTGTGGCTCGTGAAGTAATTCTTTATAGGCTTTTGGGTTTTATTAAGTTCTTTATAGACGTTTAGTCGTGATCTAGTTCCTTAGAGTCTTGTGGGTCGTGAAGTAATTCTTTATAGGCTTCTGGGTTTTAATAAGTTCTTTATAGACGTTTAGTCGTGATCTAGTTCCTTAGAGTCTTGTGGGTCGTGAAGTAGTTCTTTATAGGCTTCTGGGTTTTATTAAGTTCTTTATAGACGTTTAGTCGTGATCTAGTTCCTTAGAGTCTTGTGGGTCGTGAAGTAATTCTTTATAGGATCCTGGGTTTTATTAAGTTCTTTATAGACGTTTAGTCGTGATCTAGTTCCTTAGAGTCTTGTGGGTCGTGAAGTAATTCTTTATAGGATCCTGGGTTTTATTAAGCTCTTTATAGACGTTTAGTCGTGATCTAGTTCCTTAGAGTAATGTGGGTCGTGAAGTAATTCTTTATAGGCTTCTGGGTTTTATTAAGTTCTTTATAGACGTTTAGTCGTGATCTAGTTCCTTAGAGTCTTGTGGGTCGTGAAGTAATTCTTTATAGGATTCTGGGTTTTATTAAGTTCTTTATAGACGTTTAGTCGTGTTCTAGTTCCTTAGAGTCTTGTGGGTCGTGAAGTAATTTTTTATAGGCTTCTGGGTTTTATTAAGTTCTTGATAGACGTTTAGTCGTGATCAAATTCTTTAGAGTCTTGTGGGTCGTGAAGTAATTCTTTATAGGCTTCTGGGTTTTATTAAGTTCTTTATTGACGTTTAGTCGTGATCTAGTTCCTTAGAGTCTTGTGGGTCATGAAGTAATTCTTTATAGGCTTCTGGGTCGTGAAGTAATTATTTATAGGCTTCTGGGTTTTATTAAGTTCTTTATAGACGTTTAGTCGTGATCTAGTTCCTTAGAGTCTTGTGGGTCGTGAAGTAATTCTTTATAGGCTTGTGGGTTTTATTAAGCTCTTTATAGACATTTAGTCGTGATCTAGTTCCTTAGAGTCTTGTGGGTCGTGAAGTAATTCTTTATAGGCTTCTCGGTTTTATTAAGTTCTTTATAGACGTTTAGTCGTGATCTAGTTCCTTAGAGTCTTGTGGGTCATGAAGTAATTCTTTATAGGCTTGTGGGTTTTATTAAGTTCTTTATTGACGTTTAGTCGTGATCTAGTTCCTTAGAGTCTTGTGGGTCGTGAAGTAATTCTTTATAGGCTTGTGGGTTTTATTAAGCTTTTTATAGACGTTTAGTCGTGATCTAGTTCCTTAGAGTCTTGTGGGTCGTGAAGTAATTCTTTATAGGCTTCTGGGTTTTATTAAGTTCTTTATAGACGTTTAGTCGTGATCTAGTTCCTTAGAGTCTTGTGGGTCGTGAAGTAATTCTTTATAGGCTTGTGGGTTTTTTAAGTTCTTTATAGACGTTTAGTCGTGATCTAGTTCCTTAGAGTCTTGTGGCTCATGAAGTAATTCTTTATAGGCTTCTGGGTTTTATTAAGTTCTTTATAGACGTTTAGTCGTGATCTAGTTCCTTAGAGTCTTGTGGCTCGTGAAGTAATTCTTTATAGGCTTTTGGGTTTTATTAAGTTCTTTATAGACGTTTAGTCGTGATCTAGTTCCTTAGAGTCTTGTGGGTCGTGAAGTAATTCTTTATAGGCTTCTGGGTTTTATTAAGTTCTTTATAGACGTTTAGTCGTGATCTAGTTCCTTAGAGTCTTGTGGGTCGTGAAGTAATTCTTTATAGGCTTCTGGGTCTTATTAAGTTCTTTATAGACGTTTAGTCGTGATCTAGTTCCTTAGAGTCTTTGGCTCGTGAAGTAATTCTTTATAGGCTTCTGGGTTTTATTAAGTTCTTTATAGACGTTTAGTCGTGATCTAGTTCCTTAGAGTCTTGTGGGTCGTGCAGTAATTCTTTATAGGCTTCTGGGTTTTATTAAGTTCTTTATAGACGTTTAGTCGTGATCTAGTTCCTTAGAGTCTTGTGGGTCGTGAAGTAGTTCTTTATAGGCTTCTGGGTTTTATTAAGTTCTTTATAGACGTTTAGTCGTGATCTAGTTCCTTAGAGTCTTGTGGGTCGTGAAGTAATTCTTTATAGGATCCTGGGTTTTATTAAGTTCTTTATAGACGTTTAGTCGTGTTCTAGTTCCTTAGAGTCTTGTGGGTCGTGAAGTAATTCTTTATAGGCTTCTGGGTTTTATTAAGTTCTTTATAGACGTTTAGTCGTGATCAAATTCTTTAGAGTCTTGTGGGTCGTGAAGTAATTCTTTATAGGCTTCTGGGTTTTAATAAGTTCTTTATAGACGTTTAGTCGTGATCTAGTTCCTTAGAGTCTTGTGGGTCGTGAAGTAGTTCTTTATAGGCTTCTGGGTTTTATTAAGTTCTTTATAGACGTTTAGTCGTGATCTAGTTCCTTAGAGTCTTGTGGGTCGTGAAGTAATTCTTTATAGGATCCTGGGTTTTATTAAGTTCTTTATAGACGTTTAGTCGTGATCTAGTTCCTTAGAGTCTTGTGGGTCGTGAAGTAATTCTTTATAGGATCCTGGGTTTTATTAAGCTCTTTATAGACGTTTAGTCGTGATCTAGTTCCTTAGAGTAATGTGGGTCGTGAAGTAATTCTTTATAGGCTTCTGGGTTTTATTAAGTTCTTTATAGACGTTTAGTCGTGATCTAGTTCCTTAGAGTCTTGTGGGTCGTGAAGTAATTCTTTATAGGATTCTGGGTTTTATTAAGTTCTTTATAGACGTTTAGTCGTGTTCTAGTTCCTTAGAGTCTTGTGGGTCGTGAAGTAATTTTTTATAGGCTTCTGGGTTTTATTAAGTTCTTGATAGACGTTTAGTCGTGATCAAATTCTTTAGAGTCTTGTGGGTCGTGAAGTAATTCTTTATAGGCTTCTGGGTTTTATTAAGTTCTTTATTGACGTTTAGTCGTGATCTAGTTCCTTAGAGTCTTGTGGGTCATGAAGTAATTCTTTATAGGCTTCTGGGTCGTGAAGTAATTATTTATAGGCTTCTGGGTTTTATTAAGTTCTTTATAGACGTTTAGTCGTGATCTAGTTCCTTAGAGTCTTGTGGGTCGTGAAGTAATTCTTTATAGGCTTGTGGGTTTTATTAAGCTCTTTATAGACATTTAGTCGTGATCTAGTTCCTTAGAGTCTTGTGGGTCGTGAAGTAATTCTTTATAGGCTTCTCGGTTTTATTAAGTTCTTTATAGACGTTTAGTCGTGATCTAGTTCCTTAGAGTCTTGTGGGTCATGAAGTAATTCTTTATAGGCTTGTGGGTTTTATTAAGTTCTTTATTGACGTTTAGTCGTGATCTAGTTCCTTAGAGTCTTGTGGGTCGTGAAGTAATTCTTTATAGGCTTGTGGGTTTTATTAAGCTTTTTATAGACGTTTAGTCGTGATCTAGTTCCTTAGAGTCTTGTGGGTCGTGAAGTAATTCTTTATAGGCTTCTGGGTTTTATTAAGTTCTTTATAGACGTTTAGTCGTGATCTAGTTCCTTAGAGTCTTGTGGGTCGTGAAGTAATTCTTTATAGGCTTGTGGGTTTTTTAAGTTCTTTATAGACGTTTAGTCGTGATCTAGTTCCTTAGAGTCTTGTGGCTCATGAAGTAATTCTTTATAGGCTTCTGGGTTTTATTAAGTTCTTTATAGACGTTTAGTCGTGATCTAGTTCCTTAGAGTCTTGTGGCTCGTGAAGTAATTCTTTATAGGCTTTTGGGTTTTATTAAGTTCTTTATAGACGTTTAGTCGTGATCTAGTTCCTTAGAGTCTTGTGGGTCGTGAAGTAATTCTTTATAGGCTTCTGGGTTTTATTAAGTTCTTTATAGACGTTTAGTCGTGATCTAGTTCCTTAGAGTCTTGTGGGTCGTGAAGTAATTCTTTATAGGCTTCTGGGTCTTATTAAGTTCTTTATAGACGTTTAGTCGTGATCTAGTTCCTTAGAGTCTTTGGCTCGTGAAGTAATTCTTTATAGGCTTCTGGGTTTTATTAAGTTCTTTATAGACGTTTAGTCGTGATCTAGTTCCTTAGAGTCTTGTGGGTCGTGCAGTAATTCTTTATAGGCTTCTGGGTTTTATTAAGTTCTTTATAGACGTTTAGTCGTGATCTAGTTCCTTAGAGTCTTGTGGGTCGTGAAGTAGTTCTTTATAGGCTTCTGGGTTTTATTAAGTTCTTTATAGACGTTTAGTCGTGATCTAGTTCCTTAGAGTCTTGTGGGTCGTGAAGTAATTCTTTATAGGATCCTGGGTTTTATTAAGTTCTTTATAGACGTTTAGTCGTGTTCTAGTTCCTTAGAGTCTTGTGGGTCGTGAAGTAATTCTTTATAGGCTTCTGGGTTTTATTAAGTTCTTTATAGACGTTTAGTCGTGATCAAATTCTTTAGAGTCTTGTGGGTCGTGAAGTAATTCTTTATAGGCTTCTGGGTTTTATTAAGTTCTTTATTGACGTTTAGTCGTGATCTAGTTCCTTAGAGTCTTGTGGGTCATGAAGTAATTCTTTATAGGCTTCTGGGTCGTGAAGTAATTATTTATAGGCTTCTGGGTTTTATTAAGTTCTTTATAGACGTTTAGTCGTGATCTAGTTCCTTAGAGTCTTGTGGGTCGTGAAGTAATTCTTTATAGGCTTGTGGGTTTTATTAAGCTCTTTATAGACATTTAGTCGTGATCTAGTTCCTTAGAGTCTTGTGGGTCGTGAAGTAATTCTTTATAGGCTTCTGGGTTTTATTAAGTTCTTTATAGACGTTTAGTCGTGATCTAGTTCCTTAGAGTAATGTGGGTCGTGAAGTAATTCTTTATAGGCTTGTGGGTTTTATTAAGTTCTTTATTGACGTTTAGTCGTGATCTAGTTCCTTAGAGTCTTGTGGGTCGTGAAGTAATTCTTTATAGGCTTGTGGGTTTTATTAAGCTTTTTATAGACGTTTAGTCGTGATCTAGTTCCTTAGAGTCTTGTGGGTCGTGAAGTAATTCTTTATAGGCTTCTGGGTTTTATGAAGTTCTTTATAGACGTTTAGTCGTGATCTAGTTCCTTAGAGTCTTGTGGGTCGTGAAGTAATTCTTTATAGGCTTGTGGGTTTTATTAAGTTCTTTATAGACGTTTAGTCGTGATCTAGTTCCTTAGAGTCTTGTGGCTCATGAAGTAATTCTTTATAGGCTTCTGGGTTTTATTAAGTTCTTTATAGACGTTTAGTCGTGATCTAGTTCCTTAGAGTCTTGTGGCTCGTGAAGTAATTCTTTATAGGCTTCTGGGTTTTATTAAGTTCTTTATAGACGTTTAGTCGTGATCTAGTTCCTTAGAGTCTTGTGGCTCGTGAAGTAATTCTTTATAGGCTTCTGGGTTTTATGAAGTTCTTTATAGACGTTTAGTCGTGATCTAGTTCCTTAGAGTCTTGTGGCTCGTGAAGTAATTCTTTATAGGATTCTGGGTTATGAAAAATAATAAAACGTTGCAAAGGTTTATAAATTATTTTTTAAAATAAAATAAGTAAATTGGTCGCAAGTGAAATTCACCGAAACGTTCCCATAAATTTACATATATAGTCTAGTAAAATGAACTAATCTGGACCTTATTGTTGATATTAACAACGTAAATTATAAAATAAATTTGTAAAAAGATGAATATTTCTGACGCTGGAAATAAAAGCACCTTTGTTGGTTATTTTACCTTATTTGTTTCAAGAACTTATTTGAGATAAATTTATTCTAAAGGAATAAAGTTAAATTAATGAAATATTTGGCTTCGAGAAGAACGAAGTTGTGAAACTCTGTTTAAAGCTATAACACAGTTACAAATCAGTCACGGTAAACACCTTTAACATCAAGAAAAATCGAGCAATTTTTTTAAGAGGTAAAAATCTAATTACTCAGCTATATAAAACAACGGCAAGGCGGAGAAGTCTATTCACTGGAGTAAAACTTTATGATTAACTGACTTTATACCAGTAGTCTCATTAAGTTGGGGATTTATAGAAGATAGAGATCAAATTAAGACTGAGCCCGAGAATTGTTGGCAAATGAAACCCGTAATGATTCTTCGTTTTGTCTTCAACTGAGGGACAAACACGCAGCTTTTGTGGAAATGCGAAATTCGGGTTTTTGTTTTATACTTTTGCTGTGGGTACAATGGGATTTGGCTTTCAAAAAAAGAAATATTGTTTTTACAATTAAATATTCACCACAACGCTAGTTCACTGGATTTCTCATTTATCATTACAAAAGTAAACAAACAAATTAGGGCGATTAACAAAATGCTTATACGGACTTTGACGTTTTGTAGTCTTTTAACACGTTTTTATTAACTCATTTTCTTGCTTATTGGTCAGGTGCAAATTGTAAAATAGACAAATTTCCCCCCTTTTCTCGACATTACTTTCTTTTACCAGCCCAATTTTTATTAATCACTTAAACAATAGTTCATTACTATACGAACTTTAAATTTAGTAAATTTGTTAAAACTTACTGAGACAGAACGTTTTCGATCGCTATGTGGCGATCTTCATCAGTGTCTTCTGCTTGGAGAGGTTGGGTCATGCTGTGACTAATTTAAAGGTAGGTTTTCGATAGTATCAAAGAGTATGTGTGATTTGTATTGGGTTTTTCGTTTAATATGTTTGTCCTATGTGTTTTTGTGTGTCGGGAAGGGAAATTTAATATTGTTCTAGTGTGTTGAGATGTGGTCCTTTTTGTTGATGTGTAGGATTTCTAGGTTATGGTAAATGTCTGTGTATTTGTGTCCCGTTTCTTTTATGTGATTTATTGTAAAATGTTGAGTTGGTATTCTCTTTGTGTTTCTCGACTCTTTGTTTAAAGGTGCAACCTGTTTGTGCAATGTAGAATTTGTTACATTTGTCGCAGTTTAGTTTGTATACGCCTGGTGCTTGTAGTTTATCTTTGTTGTTGGTGGCGTGTTGTATTTTGTATTTCAACTTATTATTAGTTTTGTATGCTATTTTGTATCCTATTTTTTGAAATTTGCGGGCTATTTTGTTTATTGTTTTGTTTATGTATGGTAATGTGATGTACACTTAAAAAAAATGGACTACAAAATTCAAGAATCCAATTTTTATGTTAATTTCTATTAGACCTACGTCCCTTGATAATATCTCCCGTCTCTTTAATTTTCCCTAGTTATTCTACCAATTCTGTCCTAATGCCTGACCCATCTTAATTTTCCTATTAGCAATAGATTACTATAAATTCACTAACATATGATTTATAAATATCTTTTCGGGTAATTTCTTTTCAACCTAAAAATGCTTTCATAAATTCACAAATTACTTAATTATCATACTGTCATACTTAATTATTAGTCAACTTCATGAAAATTTTACTTAGTGTTAATCTGGAAAACATAATTATTAGGGCAAACTCTTTAAGCCAAAATTCCCCTCCTTGATGGCAACATATAGAACATAAAAAGCTTCACTGAGCGAAAACTGTAACATCACCTCGCTTCTGTTAAGTTAAAATAATAAGGTTATAAAAAATATTGCTTTAAATTTATTATTATTAAATATTACTGTTTAGTAAATTTATTGATGGGCACCAAATCTGTATTTTGAACAGATTAAAATTAATAAAATATTTCTGGACATAACAGCAACAAAACTCACTGAATTACTTATCTAATTGGACTTTAATTTACCACAAATTTACAATTTACATAATAAAATTTTATAAGTTGTCAGCTAGCTTCATCGATAAATAGACAGAACTCTTTATAATCTAACAATTGTCTTAAATTTAATACTGTATTACCTTACAACATTTGTTAAATGTGTTTATCCCTAGGTGATTGTGTTATGGCTAGTAGTATAATAAATTTACTTGTTTCGGAATTCATATGTTGGCTTTTTAAATTTTTATAAGAATTTAGTTTTTAATAATTTATAAAATGGTACCAATTTCGAATTTTGTTGTCCATATGATTCTGAGATTTCCCGTGCGTTGTGACGTGATCCACTTTGTTCCAAGGATGCATTCCTTTACCCTGTCATCTCCGGCTCCCACGGTTGGACTCCTTGAACTGCTTCCCTCTCTGGCTCCCAATACGTCTTCCTCCGACTCCCCGAGCTAAGCTCTTCGACTGCCAAAACTTAACTGCCCATTTTTTCAATCCCTAAATAGCTTCTCCCTTCCATTCTCCTTCTTCTCCTATCTTTGGATGCCTTAATTTCTTTGTCGCTCTTGCACACGGTTTGTTTTTGGGAATTCGTCTTCGCCGACAAAGAATCTACTTTGAGCTAATGGGTTTACCCCTTACAAACTACCTGTAAGGAAGCTGATTGTTCTAATCTCCAGTTTACCAATTTCTGGGACAAAGGTTTAAGGACCAACAAATAGAATAGTAGAACATGAAACTACTCTGATTCTGGAAGTTAACATCGGAGTTGCTTTTATATAAAAACGTCAACAAGAAATATGTTTTTAAATAAATAAAATTAGTGGTTGTTGTGATTGATATTTTAAAAATCTTGGTTACTTTGATGTAATAATTTATGGAAGAAAATCTTAAAATATGAACTTACTCCTATTGACCTTTGCATAACAATGGGTTATTTATTTTTACTTTAGTTATTATAGCTAAAACTGCAATGCGGTAGCTAAGAATAGTCATTTACTTGTGTTAAGATGGTCAGAACCACTTGTACAAAAATTAGTCCAATATAGTATTATACGAGTATATGAACCGCCTTTTTCTTAGCATTAGAACTTGTTAGTGTACTGACAAACGTAATTTGTTTACATTGTAGCATTTGTAATGATATCACTCATTTTAATCTCCTAACTTTCTGACAGTCGTTCTTGACGAGTTGGACTGTCTTCTATTATATAGTCTTACATTAATGCTTAGTGTTACAAGCTCAGTTCATATCGTCTTGATATGCAAGCAAATGTCTTGATTTCGTCAACAATTTGAAGTATTTTCATTTAATGTATGTTTATAACTATTAATTTTCTTATACAGGCTAATGACAGATCACAGATAATTATGTTTTTTTAAAACACTCAACGTTTCGAATTTCTTTCCGAAATTCCTTTTCAAGAGTTCAATTTTAATTAAATAATTATACAACATAACTTACTATTTATAAAATACAAACCATTATATAAAACATAATAAAATTCAACAAATTATAAAGCTCTTAATAAATATATATTTACAAGTCAAAAGATTTTCTATCACTATAGAACAGACAAATCACAGATACATACTGTATCACATCTACTATTGATAATAGAGTAAACATTTTTAATTTTAAAAAACAATCATTTTAATACACATACATTACCTTGAATTACCAAAAATCCTTCAAAAATGTTTCACTTATAATTTCATTGCTAAAGATTCATATGCGGATGAAAAATCATTTAATTCTGTAATTTTATTCAAAGCATTTCTTCCTTGTTTTTTCTATACCACACTTCCGCAAAGCTCCTTTTTTCCAATTCTTATCCTTATCTATAACATCTGTATTATCCCAGTCCATTTATTATTTATTTATTTATTTATTTATTTGTTATTAAACTTTTTAATATGTTCAGAAATGACATTATAATATTTTTCATATTTTATATTGTTTTTATGCTCATTCGTTCTTGTCTCCAAAAGTCTATCAGTTTGCCCTACATAACACATATCACACTCTTTGCAATCAATATTATATACCTCTCTTTTATTCTGCCAATTTATTACAACTATCTTTGGTTTTTTTAATAATATTATTAAGTTTAAAAGGAAATTTATACACAATTTTTAATTCACATTTTTCCTCAACATTTGACCTAACCTTTTAGTAAAAGACTTTATATAAAGTAAAGAAAATAAATAACAGAAAAACAGCAAAATTGTTGTTTTTCGAATACCATTCAGAAAACGCCCATGATTACTTCGGTTAATGGTACCGAGGTTACGTATCACAAGTCCGTACTGGCGTAAAGGCTTGTTTATCAAGCAAACTGTTATACAGTGACAGAATAATGATCCATTAGCCAAACGGCCTTCTGTATTGCATATTCCTCCTCTTGGATATTCTTGATATCTAGATTCCCCACGTGTCAAGTTGTCTGGCATTATTCCGTTGTAATTAATAGTTCATATAAACTTTAAATAAACTTGTTGTGGTCGACACGCAATTGTAGATTTATTATGCACAGATATGCCATTCTTTAAGTTTAGTTGACCATTTCTTTGCCGACAAATATTAGGAAATATTTAGATATTATTTTAGCAGTGACAGAAAATAATTTTCTGCTTTCAGTGAAAAATTGACAGGCTAATGTAATTAGCTCTTGCAGAAACAACTCTAATTTTTCCCTTTGATTCAATTAAAAGTTACAAATTTAATTCTTTCTCTCGTAATTCTTTCTTAGGAAGGTAATTACCTCTACTCTGAGAGTTCCTCTTGTCCCACCGCATAACTAAATGGGCTGCAAATATTTTTGGGCAATTTTTGAAGTATAATTTCTAATTGCGAAGTTCTTTAAAAAAAACTTTACCTATGATTGAATCATTAGAACACAGATACTGTGGAAAACTTTACCTATGATTGAATCATTAGAACACAGATATTGTGGAAAACTTTACCTATGATTGAATTATTAGAACACAGATACTGTGGAAAACTTTACCTATGATTGAATCATTAGAACACAGATACTGTGGAAAACTTTACCTATGATTGAATCATTAGAACACAGATACTGTGGAAAACTTTACCTATGATTGAATCATTAGAACACAGATACTGTGGAAAACTTTACCTATGATTGAATTAGAACACAGATACTGTGGAAAACTTTACCTATGATTGAATCATTAGAACACAGATACTGTGGAAAACTCTGGAGATTGACGAATTTTGACCCGAAATTTGACAAAAAATATAGGTAATACTACAGCTGTTTTCTTAGAGTTATAGATTGATCTTTTTAGAACGCTATTCCTTTGCTGTTCTGAATTTTCTTATATTTGATTAAATGACAAAGCAACGAATTATTTCATAAAATAGCTGTTTTTGTTACTCGGAAGTAATAAAATTCTAATAGCACAATTAAAATACAAGTTGCACAGTACCTGAGGTGGCCATAATTTCCGCGTGAATGTTTACTCGCTCCGATACTAGTGCTGCTAGTGTTTTCCTCTTTAACCGCAATATTTACTTGTTTTAGTAACAGCTCTCGTATTTTCCGAGCGTAATGTTTACTAGGTACCGTAATATGTCCGAGGAAAATTATCGTAGTTTCTTACATGGTAACAGTAAATTATAATAATAGTAAATCTAAAAGTATAAAATAATTTTTAATAGCCCTTCTACAATTTTGAGGGAGAATAGTTAGTGGCTGTATATATATTTATAATACTTGAAGGGAAAATTGTGTAGCGCAGGCAATTCGTGATGGTTAAGGAGGAGTAAATTAATTAAATTACAGTGAATTTCATTTCAAGTTCACTGAAATCAGCTGTCAATTTATTCGAGTTTTCTACTTGTATTATTTACTGGCTGAGCCCTACGTTTTTCTCTCCAAGTGTTAAAAATATCTCCATAGCCACTAACAATTCTCCCTCGAAATTGTAGAAGGGTCATTAAAAATTATTTTATACCTTTTAATTCGTTTTAAAAACGTAGTATGTTAAACATCTAAATTAATTTATTATTTGCTGTTTTTAGCCTAATGTCTGGGTGAAAAATTTCAATGGATTTTGTATATGTTGATGAATAATATATAGGCTGCACGTGTAAAGAACCAAATCTAACTTGTTCAAACAAATACAGTTTTAATAACCTTAAAGTGAGTGAATGTTGCATATTCTGTAAGTCTTGACTTATTCGTGAAACTTGAAGTCTGTAGCTGGTCAATTAAATTGAATTTGTTTCAACAATCTTGCGGAAAAGGAACAGAAGGAATGCCAAGTTATTATTCAGTTCTGACATAAAGCCCTATTTGAAAAAAAATGTCATCTAATTCTGGCCAATGTTTAAAACTTCAAGTCTATAGCTCATCGAGAAGTTAGTTTAAACTCGATTGCAAAATTCCACTTGGACAGACAGACAGATATGACGGAAACCGAATTAATAAGAACGTGGTAAAAAGTTATCAATGTTTCAGTCAACAAGAATTATAGATGACGTATTTTATTGTTAATAATTTATTTTTTAATCAATATGGACCTAAAAAACAAGAGTTTTTATTAAAATGATGGTTGGAAGCTTGTCGTCTATTTAATAAAATGACATAACAATATTGTCAATTCTGCAACGTCCCCCCCTTGCTCCTCGCTTCGGTTTTGTTGTTGCAATTACCTATTTATCATATATTTATATATCTGCTGCTCACGTCGTTTTGTGTACCATGTTAAGATCCCTACCACGCCTAAATGCAAGCCTATTCCCGCTGACTTCTACCTTAACGTAAGTATGACCTCCCCTAAGATGGTTGGCAGGTTTGTTGGGTCTGTATATAGTCACACATGTCAGTAAAATAGTCAGCTGGAAAGAAACAACATTTATATGAACACACAAAATTTTCAAAGAATCTTACCACTTCATGAGATCTGCAGACACAGCAAGGGGACGTGCAAAATATGATCATGTTTAAGATACCTTTTTTAAAAGGCTCCTGTGTTCTTTAAACATGATCTGCCAGTAGACATCGTCTGTGGGCTTCAATACAACAATGTCGCCTCATTCAGTTGTCAACAGTTTAAACAAAAATGTGATTTAAGTTTAAAATGTTAACTGTCGAATGTGGATTCTTGGGAATATCAATGTATTAAACTGAGGAAACATTCAGAAAGTTTAGTTTTATAAATATTTAAATCACTGAAGATGAATTTTTAGTATTAGCAATTAGGCTGTCGGTTTTATCACTTCAAAACAAACGAAAATGTTTTTTATCGAACGATGATATAATTTGTTCAAAATTGAGTATAATGCAAGTAACACTGTTATAGGGGTTGACGAGAGTAGACTTTTAGTTTCTGCAAGACCCTTCTCGGTTACTTTCTAACGAGTTCTCTCTGGTAGGATGTCGGAAGATGGAATCCTTGAATACGTTTCTCAGACGCTCACGTACCCAACAACAGCGGTTTAGATATTTTTTAATGTAATTTGTAATAGGGCTATAGATGGTAACCTGTCTTTTGGTCCCGGATTCGCCTTATCACTTGCAGCCGTTTCCTTAATGAATCGCCTACTCGAACCCCCCCCCCCACTAAGTACATTAACTGTCTTATCATAATTATAATTTCCAAATCCAGTATTAATCGAATATTTGGAAAGTATGTTAAAATATAAGTAAAACTGTACTAAACTCAAGGTAATCAGATTTTAAAAAAAAACAATCGCCTCGAGTATATACTATAAATGTTGTGTTTCAGGAGCGCGGTGTAACCCCATGGCCAGGGCGGGCATGACCAGATGGCACTCGAGGAACACTGCATCAGGAACCGAAGGGTGAGTCACGTTCATTGTTTTTATGTAGTAAGGCAATTTTAGAGAGTTGTTCGGATGTAATGATCAATTTGTTCTATTTGTGTGTGTGTGTGTGTGTGTGTGTGTGTGTGTGTGTGTGTGTGTGTGTCTCTCTCTCTCTCTCTCTCTCTCTCTCTCTCTCTCTCTCTCTCTCTGTCTCTCTCCATATATATATATATATATGTATATAAGACGTTTTCTTATTTAATAATCTAAAACAACATAGGTTATTCAAATACAAGAATATTTATTAATTTATATTCAAAGCTTTTCGTTGGAAAACAGTACCAACATTGTTACAATAATATTAAAGCAACAATTGTATAAATTGCAACAATATACAATTGCAACAATATTGGCAATTTGTATAAATTTAGCAACAATTCTATTTCTAATTTAACATATATTTAGGCCTATAGTTTGCATTATTGTATTTTTCATTCCTGATGATGTTGGTACTGTTCACCAACGAAAAGCTTTGAATATAAATTAATAAATATTCTTGTATTTGAATAATCTATGTTATTTTAATATATATATATATATATATATATATATATATATATATCCCTATATGGCTCTCCTACAGTTCTGTTAAATTATCTGTCAAAAATATAAAACAATGAAATATATAAGTTGTTTAGTGTATACTGTGCGGCTTATTGTGTGTACTGTATAATTTTCTGCTTTAGTAACTATAATGTTTACAATGTGTATGTATTGAATACAATAATAACATAATCATAGTCATAGATCATAAAATTAAATGGAAAGAAATACAGTATATTGAATAAATTTGAAAATTGAGGCACTCTGAAACTCGTCAATAGAGAAAAATATTGTAACGATAGGAAAGGCAGAAAACTGTAGTCAAATATATAGAATTATTCCTAACAGAAGTGAAGATAAGTATATTAAGAATTACAGTTTTGAATGTGTTTGAGTTGCCTTGTAAGAGCATCTCTAGGGAGCCTCAGAGAAGAGAATTGCTCCTATCTGTAGAGCTCCCGTAATGTGTCACGCATAAATAATTCAATTAGGAGAATTAATTTCCTATCGTTAATTCAAGGCCTTTTAATTAAACTTAATATGTATAATTTGTGTAATTAAAATGGGTGTAATAATATTTTATTTTACTATATTTAGCAAATTTTATGTTTAACACACCGTAAAAATGTTAAAACAAAGATGTTAAGACACATACGATTGTCTGCTCTTCAAACCCTTCTGAAATATTTTAAAGTACATTACCATGGAAAATCGGTTTAAAATTTTTTTTAATAGTATCAAAGAAGAACTGAGAAATACCAAATAAAATTTCTGCATTATTATTGAATAGTTTATTATAAATTGTTGATTTTATGTAAAGTATGCGGGAAGTATCAAGTTCATGTGATGGCTTTATTTATTTTACGAAGAAAACGGAAAGTTAGTTGTAACTTTATATCTTACACTGGAAAGTAGTGATTAGTAAGTTATTTAAATAAATTACAAAAGTTTGTTTTATTTTGTTGTTTACCTTGAATTATTTTTAATTTACTAATTTATGATTTAACACTGGATTAAAAACAATCAAGTTATTGAAGTTTCACTAAAAACATTGAATTTGCTTTATCATTTCTCGGCGACTATTGAACTATAATAATGTAGCCACGAGTATATGCATTATGTGATATCATATGATTCATGCAGCAGCTGATTTCATAACTAGTAGATTATGTTGCTTTTTTCTTTTAGATTCCTAAGCTGAAGTATTTCAATAAGTCTAACCACAATTAAACGATATAATGGTAACAAACGGTATATTTGTATTACAATTTTTCAAGTTAATACATTTTTAGGCTTGCGTTCTTAGAACCAAGGTCAACTGAATACATTCAATTAATGCTTTAGTTTGTAATATTTCAACATTATATAAATCAATTAACAACAATTCTTATAAAACGTTCATGCCTGTTAGCCAGTCCCACGACCGCCATATGTGATTTTATTACACGTACATATATATGCACTTAATTTGATCGTAAAGGTTTCACTAACCATATATTTAGATCTTGATAATATGTACTTTTTTAACTAATTACTAATTAGGTCATAAATAAACAAAACCCACGCTGTCTTTTTATCAAATAAACATAAATTTACTTTTACTTATGGACATCTGGTTATCTGTCTATTATAGGGGATATAACATTTCTCAAAAATGTTGCAAGACACGACACAGGTTACATATTAGTACGTCTAGTGATTCTTCCTGTAATAATAAAACTGTAGATTACTCTTACACAGAGGAGTTTTTACTTTATTTTTTTCTAAAGTAAATTGAAAACCCGATTGGGGTATACAATGTTTGATTCAAAATATGTTAATTTAAATGGTAATTATTATAACAAATAAAAAGACGTTTATAAAATAAATAATAACAAATAAATAAAATAATTATAACACAAATTCACAACTTAATAATGTATTCACCAAAACGCGTTTCACTCGGACAAAATCATCATCATTAGTAAGTATTGGTACTACAAACTGTTTTGAGTTGTAGGTTGGATTTTGTAGTATCAATACTCACTGATAATGATGAATTTGTCGTTGAAATGTGTCTGAGTGAATAAATTATTAGTCTGTAAGATTGTGTACATCTTTATTTGTTATCAAGATAACCTCATAAGATAAGCTTAATGAATAGTTCATATAATAATTATGTTTGACCAACTACGAATACTGTATAAGTTTCTTTTAAATTCTCTTCGTTTGCGATGTTTTTATTTATTAAAACTTACCACATACATCACTGCCTTTATAGAATCGCACGGGGAGTAAACGTGCAATGGAATGTAGTTGCAGCATTACTAAGTTGCATTGTATCCCAGGTTGTTCAATTGTCACACAGATGCTTTGTTTGTGCTTTGTTTAATCAATGAAAACCACTTCACTTTAATATAAAGGTAGGCGAGGTTTTATTAAAGGCATTATTTCACATAAGGCTGTGTAGGCCTATATCGCGTCATAAACACGATTTTCCATCTGCCTTTTATACCAGAGTAGATCAGTCCTATCTACACAGCAGTCAGTCGCTGCAAACTCAGTGCTAAATAATGCGTCTCTTGAATCACAGATACATACAATACCTGCCTAATCTGTATTGTACCGAGATGAAAAGTTATTAGGTAAATGTGTTCTCCCTACGGTCGTTGTTAGAAGTATAATTATGTACTAATTTAATTGATATTAACCTCTCCTATCTTTTCTTTCACTCCGTTCTACCTAAGCAATTATTACAAATTACTATCAGCCCGTCCCAAATGTATTAAATAAACGTTGTTACCCAACATATAAAACGTATTCCCTCCCACTCAATAAAACGTCCTGCCATGAAGATCCAGCCCTAATCCGAAATTTCTACCCGCAGCCAGTGTCGCGTGACAGACGCTGCAAAACCTCGGGGGCCACCAAACCCCCTTCTTCTCTGACTGACTGATTGATATTAAATATTTGATATATTAAGGTATTGAGTATATTAAGGTGTTTGTAAAAGTTATATAAAAATATATTTAAAATGAAGATTATGATTGAGTTTCATTTCAATTTTTAGGTGATCAGACAGTATGACTACTATCGCCTACTAAAATAGGAAAGTAGGCGAACATAATAATAAGTAGGAATATAAAACCCCCAGTAGAGGAGATAGTACCAGGGGATATAGTATTAGGCTACTCTAGTGTACCCACTCTCTATCAGGGTTTTAACGTGGTGTCTAGTAAGATGAACCCTTCCTTGCAAGATGGAGGATTAGGAAGGATAGATGGAATTAGATAGAGCTAGGGAAAGGGCATAAAGACCCTCTGGTACTGGGAATAGGGGAAAGTATGTGATCCCGAAGTTAGGTTAGGTTACTTAAAGTACAATGCTCGAAGTCGGTGTGCAGGTGTGACCCACTACCCGGAGCATACAATAGTGTTTTATTTATTGCAGTCCCATAAAGATTAGGCATTTTTAAATGCTCTGATAAAATTTTTTATAAGTCTGTTAAATTATATAAAATTTACTGTGAAAACCCGAAGTCTTTTGCACCACACAACGTGATTAAAAGGTTATATGTTCTTTTCAACAACTGATCATTTGTAATTATTTTCAAATTGTAGAAACAAAAATAATTACAACAAAGATTAACTCTTTTTTTACTTGATTTAATGTGTAAACTGGGCAGAACTATCTTACTTATACCATATGGTACCTGAAATTGAGACATCTGTGTTTCAGCCATTCATTCATTACTACCCTCTAGATTTGAGTCAAAGTACTCATTTTTACAAACTGAGAAAGCAGGAAAAGCACCTAAAACTTAGTTGGTGTTACCGGGGATCGATCCCGAAACTTTCAGGTTAGCATTCAAGTGCTCTACTCTCTTAGCCTACGGGGATATAAAAAGTTACTCAAACGGACGGAATTGAAAACTAAGTGGCATCATTTAAATTATAAAATTATATTCGGTTTGAAACTTTAAAATGATCATATTTAAAAAAACTAACTACAAATATTCGACACTTTTATTCTCCTTGAAAGTGTTTGTCTTTTTTTTAACTAACAAACAATGAAGCAAACTTATATCTCCGTCACTTTTTTCTTTAAGTTTCTGATAGTTTTCATTGCAAACGATCTTGCTAAGGTGTACATAAAACGCCGCGGCATCGGTGTCTGTGTTTCTTAAATATAAAACCGATAAGAAATTATGGTGAATTTCGTAGCTCATTGTAGAACTGGTTTAATTCTTATTTATTCATAGGTTTTTTATGTAGGTTACAAAATTTTAAAACTGATTTAACTGAAAAAAACCATAAAAATTCGAAACTTCTGCTAGGTTGGATCAACTCATCGTTTGTCTGCAACCTTGGCTCAAAGGTAATTGTTAAAAAGTGAACAACCGTAATGATCGGAGGCTGATTAAAAGATGGGGGAGAAGAAAATTGCCCAGAGTCGACAATTACGCCGTGACTGCCTCAGCCTACCTCGGTAATTAATTGCTTCGAACCTTATAATTACCTGGACCTACTTTTTTCCAAAATTGACTTTCTTAACGAATATACTTTAAACGTTGCTAGGTAAGCAAGCAAAAATAAAAATCAGTCGCATCGGAAATATTGTTGTTCGTTTACTTACCGCGATTCGTTGTAGTTTTTTTACATAATTTTTATTTCAAACTCCCTTTAGCTCACAATACATATCATAGTGCTTTCCTATGTATTCGTTTCGAGACGTATACAAAAGAAATATTCTATAATAAACACACACTCCATCCCTAACTCTTCTAATTATCCGGATACTAAACCTTCAGTTTTTATTAGATATAACGACTGAGTCAAGATAGATTTCATGGATCAATTGGGAGTCGAATCAGGAAGATTTACTGTATGATCGTCAAGAAACGTTTGGCGCCAAATCATTCAAAGAACCTCCTGATATTTATATCTGGACATTACAATATGTTATCAGTGGGTTCATTAGCGAGGAATAAGGCTTATATTCGAGGAAGCCTGGGCTGTCATTCCTGGAGTAATCGTCTGATAATTTCCTCTAAGATGAGGCGTTCGTGCTGCTAAGATCTACGTCGTGTTTGTCAGGGAGTCTTGGACTCGTAGTGGTTGCATTTAAGGTGTTGTCAGCAGCAGTTTATTGATAGTACCGTAGCCAAATCGTGTCACAGATCAACTGATTCCTGGAGCAATCGTGTGATAATTTCCTCTAAGATGAGGCTTTCGTGCTGCTAAGATCTACGTCGTGTTTGTCAGGGAGTCTTGGATTCGTAGTGGTTGCATTTAAGGTGTTGTCAGCAGCAGTTTATTGATAGTACCGTAGCCAAATCGTGTCACAGATCAACTGATTCCTGGAGCAATCGTGTGATAAGTTCCTCTAAGATGGGGCTTTCGTGCTGCTAAGATCTACGTCGTGTTTGTCAGGGAGTCTTGGACTCGTAGTGGTTGCATTTAAGGTGTTGTCAGCAGCAGTTTATTGATAGTACCGTAGCCAAATCGTGTCACAGATCAACTGATTCCTGGAGCAATCGTGTGATAAGTTCCTCTAAGATGGGGCTTTCGTGCTGCTAAGATCTACGTCGTGTTTGTCAGGGAGTCTTGGACTCGTAGTGGTTGCATTTAAGGTGTTGTCAGCAGCAGTTTATTGATAGTACCGTAGCCAAATCGTGTCACAGATCAACTGATTCCTGGAGAAATCGTGTAATAAGTTCCTCTAAGATAAGGCTTTCATGCTGCTAAGATCTACGTCATGTTTGTCAGGGAGTCTTGGACTCGTAGTGGTTGCATTTAAGGTGTTGTCAGCAGCAGTTTATTGATAGTACCGTAGCCAAATCGTGTCACAGATCAACTGATTCCTGGAGCAATCGTGTGATAAGTTCCTCTCTGATGAGGCTTTTGTGCTGCTACGATCTACGTCGTGTTTGTCAGGGAGTCTTGGACTCGTAGTGGTTGCATTTAAGGTGTTGTCAGCAGCAGTTTATTGATAGTACCGTAGCCAAATCGTGTCACAGATCAACTGATTCCTGGAGCAATCGTGTGATAATTTCCTCTAAGATGAGGCTTTCGTGCTGCTAAGATCTACGTCGTGTTTGTCAGGGAGTCTTGGATTCGTAGTGGTTGCATTTAAGGTGTTGTCAGCAGCAGTTTATTGATAGTACCGTAGCCAAATCGTGTCACAGATCAACTGATTCCTGGAGCAATCGTGTGATAAGTTCCTCTAAGATGGGGCTTTCGTGCTGCTAAGATCTACGTCGTGTTTGTCAGGGAGTCTTGGACTCGTAGTGGTTGCATTTAAGGTGTTGTCAGCAGCAGTTTATTGATAGTACCGTAGCCAAATCGTGTCACAGATCAACTGATTCCTGGAGCAATCGTGTGATAAGTTCCTCTAAGATGGGGCTTTCGTGCTGCTAAGATCTACGTCGTGTTTGTCAGGGAGTCTTGGACTCGTAGTGGTTGCATTTAAGGTGTTGTCAGCAGCAGTTTATTGATAGTACCGTAGCCAAATCGTGTCACAGATCAACTGATTCCTGGAGAAATCGTGTAATAAGTTCCTCTAAGATAAGGCTTTCATGCTGCTAAGATCTACGTCATGTTTGTCAGGGAGTCTTGGACTCGTAGTGGTTGCATTTAAGGTGTTGTCAGCAGCAGTTTATTGATAGTACCGTAGCCAAATCGTGTCACAGATCAACTGATTCCTGGAGCAATCGTGTGATAAGTTCCTCTCTGATGAGGCTTTTGTGCTGCTACGATCTACGTCGTGTTTGTCAGGGAGTCTTGGACTCGTAGTTGTTGCATTTAAGGTGTTGTAAGCAGCAGTTTATTGATAGTACCGTAGCCAAATCGTTTCACAGATCAACTGATTCCTGGAGCAATCGTGTGATAATTTCCTCTAAGATGAGGCTTTCGTGCTTCTAAGATCTACGTCATGTTTGTTAGGGAGTCTTGGACTCGTAGTGGTTGCATTTAAGGTGTTGTCAGCAGCAGTTTATTGATAGTACCGTAGCCAAATCGTGTCACAGATCAACTGATTCCTGGAGCAATCGTGTGATAAGTTCCTCTCTGATGAGGCTTTTGTGCTGCTAAGATCTACGTCGTGTTTGTCAGGGAGTCTTGGACTCGTAGTGGTTGCATTTAAGGTGTTGTCAGCAGCAGTTTATTGACAGTACCGTAGCCAAATCGTGTCACAGAACAAGTGATTCCTGGAGCAATCGTGTGATAATTTCCTCTAAGATGAGGCTTTTGTGCTGCTAAGATCTACGTCGTGTTTGTCAGGGAGTCTTGGACTCGTAGTGGTTGCATTTAAGGTGTTGTCAGCAGCAGTTTATTGATAGTACCGTAGCCAAATCGTGTCACAGAACAAGTGATTCCTGGAGCAATCGGCTGATAATTTCCTCTAAGATGAGGCTTTCGTGCTGCTAAGATCTACGTCGTGTTTGTTAGGGAGTCTTGGACTCGTAGTGGTTGCATTTAAGGTGTTGTCAGCAGCAGTTTATTGATAGTACCGTAGCCAAATCGTGTCACAGATCAACTGATTCCTGGAGCAATCGGCTGATAATTTCCTCTAAGATGAGGCTTTCGTGCTGCTAAGATCTACGTCGTGTTTGTCAGGGAGTCTTGGACTCGTAGTGGTTGCATTTAAGGTGTTGTCAGCAGCAGTTTATTGATAGTACCGTAGCCAAATCGTGTCACAGAACAAGTGATTCCTGGAGCAATCGTGTGATAATTTCCTCTAAGATGAGGCTTTCGTGCTGCTAAGATCTATGTCGTGTTTGTCAGGGAGTCTTGGACTCGTAGTGGTTGCATTTAAGGTGTTGTCAGCAGCAATTTATTGATAGTACCGTAGCCAAATCGTGTCACAGAACAAGTGATTCCTGGAGCAATCGTGTGATAATTTCCTCTAAGTTGAGGCTTTCGTGCTGCTAAGATCTACGTCGTGTTTGTCAGGGAGTCTTGGACTCGTAGTGGTTGCATTTAAGGTGTTGTCAGCAGCAGTTTATTGATAGTACCGTAGCCAAATCGTGTCACAGAACAAATGATTCCTGGAGCAATCGTGTGATAATTTCCTCTAAGATGAGGCTTTCGTGCTGCTAAGATCTACGTCGTGTTTGTCAGGGAGTCTTGGACTCGTAGTGGTTGCATTTAAGGTGTTGTCAGCAGCAGTTTATTGATAGTACCGTAGCCAAATCGTGTCACAGATCAACTGATTCCTATAGCAATCGTGTGATAATTTCCTCTAAGATGAGGCTTTCGTGCTGCTAAGATCTACGTCGTGTTTGTCAGGGAGTCTTGGACTCGTAGTGGTTGCATTTAAGGTGTCAGCAGCAGTTTATTGATAGTACCGTAGCCAAATCGTGTCACAGAACAAGTGATTCCTAGAAGGATAAATCTAGAAGTTATAGCAATAGTGAAATCACCCGAACTCAGGTTTCTTAGCGGTACCATGTGTCGTTCTGTGACCGCATCATGTAACTGCAGAATATTAAAGGAGGAGATATTCATGGTTGAAGAAGCTGGTTCTTCATGGATACCACCCAGCTTCTTTAGGATGGCTGTGATTAGGATAAGAGTAGCCATTAGACTGCCAAAATCCTACAAGCAGAGGAACTAAAAGAAGGTTCTTAAGTACAAATATTTTATTACTTTTTAAAATTGAAATAATTTAATTTTTCCGCCGTCACTGAGTTACACACTTGGAACCATTATCGCAACCTCAAGTCTAATAAACACTTCATAAATTTAGAAATGTTTGCGTTCTATAAATTATCATAATTTTTAGAAAATTGTCAAGTAATTTTCAAAAACTATCTTAGTTAAGAGTACTTTACATTACCGCAATAAATAACGCAGTAAAATACTCAAAATCCGCCCCTATACATTGAAGAGTTGTGGTCACAAACTCAGAGACCGGAATAAAGATGTGAACCAAGTGAAGCAGAATAACAATGCATTTCAGATATTACGTAATAATAAGAAGACCCATTGACAGGGTTTCGGACATATTGTGTCAAGTTTACCCCCGAGTTCATTGTAATCAAATTGTGGAACAAAACGTCTTTACGTCTATTTGACTAACTTCAGCACTTTTGTATGATATTGCTCATTTTAAACGGACGCGTTCCTGTAATTCAACAAATAGGCCTCTAGTTAAACTCGTTAATCAATTAAGTAGCATTAATAAGCCAGAGCATATGATTGGCGTTTTACAAACAGTAAAATTTAAAAAATGACAATTTTAAAAGACGGATATTAAAAAGGATGGTAGTTTGTTTGAAAAAAAAACTATTTAAATGACAAAGTATCTTTAAATATGGGTAA
>JBAIZL010000002.1:185999633-186069633 GCA_036971475.1 Prosapia bicincta | reverse complement strand
AGCATGACGTCACTGATTAATTACCATTCTGCCACGAAGCCAATTGTTTTAGTGACACTGATTAAAAGCTGATGTGTACAGAGGGACCATTTAAGATTAGAAACAGAAATACTTGTAAAAGCTGATGTGTACAGAGGGACCATTTAAGATTAGAAACAGAAATACTTGTAAAAGCTGATGTGTACAGAGGGATCATTTAAGATTAGAAACAGAAATACTTGTAAAAGCTGATGTGTACAGAGGGACCATTTAAGATTAGAAACAGAAATACTTGTAAAAGCTGATGTGTACAGAGGGACCATTTAAGATTAGAAACAGAAATACTTGAAGACCTTTATTTTTGGGTTGGAAGAGATCTACTATTATTGATAACACAAACAGATCAAACAATGGTAGGAGATAAACCGCCATTTGCAGTAAAAAATGTGTCTATTATAATTTGAAAGTCAATTTGAAATAATCATGAGAAATCAAGGATTTAAAACATAAAAAGTAAATCCCATAATGTACAATGCATTCCCAACGCGTATGTACAAGATAAGGGTTGACACATTCTTCATATTGCTATCGTACCCGAAAAAAAAAATTAACTCCATGTCAGCCATAACATGTTTTATGTTAACCATAACAGGTAACATGTTTTATGTTAACCATAACAGGTAACATGTTTTATGTTAACCATAACAGGTAACATGTTTTATGTTAACCATAACAGGTAACATGTTTTATGTTAACCATAACAGGTAACATGTTTTATGTTAACCATAACAGGTAACATGTTTTATGTTAACCATAACAGGTAACATGTTTTATGTTAACCATAACAGGTAACATGTTTTATGTTAACCATAACAGGTAACATGTTTTATGTTAACCATAACAGGTAACATGTTTTATGTTAACCATAACAGGTAACATGTTTTATGTTAACCATAACAGGTAACATGTTTTATGTTAACCATAACAGGTAACATGTTTTATGTTAACCATAACAGGTAACATGTTTTATGTTAACCATAACAGGTAACATGTTTTATGTTAACCATAACAGGTAACATGTTTTATGTTAACCATAACAGGTAACATGTTTTATGTTAACCATAACAGGTAACATGTTTTATGTTAACCATAACAGGTAACATGTTTTATGTTAACCATAACAGGTAACATGTTTTATGTTAACCATAACAGGTAACATGTTTTATGTTAACCATAACAGGTAACATGTTTTATGTTAACCATAACAGGTAACATGTTTTATGTTAACCATAACAGGTAACATGTTTTATGTTAACCATAACAGGTAACATGTTTTATGTTAACCATAACAGGTAACATGTTTTATGTTAACCATAACAGGTAACATGTTTTATGTTAACCATAACAGGTAACATGTTTTATGTTAACCATAACCGGTAACATGTTTTATGTTAACCATAACAGGTAACATGTTTTATGTTAACCATAACAGGTAACATGTTTTTACAGTGTTTTTTTCTAAAAATGCCCAATATTTTCTAACCTATGGGTCCCTCAAGGTAACAATAATTTTTGGCGGCGTCCCTACAGAAATCAGGCCATTATTGTGTTTACAGGAAAGGTTTAACTCTGCTTTTATCAAATAACCTGTTCTTACTATTGTACTTATAGAGTACACAAAAACATTTTTAACTGCAAAAATAGCCAAAAAGTTGTTTAGTAGGTAGTGGATATGTACCTAGGTAGTGGATATGAGTCACACAAAATTCTACACTATTATTTTAAAAAATCTATTAACGTGGGGGAAATAGTGGTAGAACAGTAAGAAAAATATTTCTTTCAAAAAAAAGAAAGACAGTATTATATAGCTTATCAGCTCTTTAGTCTTAAAATATCTAGTTTAACTAGTTTACTGTCACCTACAACATTATGTACCATCAGAAATTGTGGCTCATTTCACGATATTTTGAATTTAAACTTTCAGCTTTTAGGCACGCCGCGGCGCCGCTGACAATGATTTGTGTTTCCCCGATGCTCATTTTGGGTACCACTGTTTAATACATACAAATATCAAAGTTTCAGGTTTTTTGAAAAAATGATGTAAAGATGATTTAATTGTTTGTGATTCTTTTTGTTACACATTGCCTGAAATTTGGTGTTTGCTTGATTTAATTTCCTAAATTTCTGAAAATGGTAACCTGGGTACACAAAACATGAACAATACTTAATATGTTTATAAACACAAGAATTTATACAACTCACAATTATTAAACTTCAAACGCGTTTCAATGACATTATGTCATCATTATCAATGATGCTATCACAAACATAAAACTTTATTTAAAAAAATTGAACATAACCTATAATAAATTTAAAATTATATTTCAAACTACCTAGCTGTTTGTGAACAATGTCCTAATTTTAAAACAAAAGTGGTAAAGAGTCTAAGTTCAGTAAAAATCGTTTAGTTACTTATTTAAAAATAAGTTCTTTTAAAATAATTTCCTTGAAAATTTTTATTTTAGAAAATTTCAAATTTCTGTCAGACTATTTTACTGCACAAAAAATATCTCTTGTTCGTAATATTTCGTAAATTGTTTAGATAGAAAAGTCGAAAGATCGCGCCCTGATCGTATTTCCTGGATAAAGGCGTGTTAGTACTCTGGCAAAAGTTATACTCCCTGGAAATGTAGTACAAATCGTGAAAAAATGTTCTCTGGTTCACCGCTGTCAAGTTATTTGTATGTATCAGTGATCAGTCTGTACTGGGAGAACGAGGTGGGTAAGTCTGCGCCGCATTCAAATTGTTTCAATTGTTGTCAACATTATAAGGAAGTTGATCTCTTCGTTGGTATGCATAGTTCTATCTAAAAAGACAATTTCGTTATAGAGCTACTGAAGGTCAGTTTTAAAGAGCAGTTAAAACGCTAACCGGTGACTCGCAGATATCCCGAAATCAGTGGCGAGGCGTACGCCTATTACTAAACCAAAATTTTTTTAATGGACAATTATTTATTTTTTAAGAACATGATATAACGAACTCGTGAGATACGCAAAATTGTCAATAAATTCGTCTAAAAAGAGACGAGAAGTAGCTATGAGTAAGTAGTGGATTATTTGTTGCCATCTCATCTAAATCAGTCCTGCTGCTGCCTTACTAAACTAACCATAGCAAGTCATCTCTCCGAATTTCGAATCTATTGTACGCTCGGCTCTTTCCGGTTTTCCTCGGCAGTCGGCATCGGTCACGTCTAGTAACATCTAATAGAATACTATTACAAAATTATTGACAATATTTTAGGTCACTTAAAAGGACTTTTCTCGTCATTAGAAAATTTGCGGGTTTTAAACTTTTAAACCCACACAATTTTAAGGCATTTTTCTGAAGTCAAACTTATCTCTCAGAATTTGTTGCATCGAGTTCATAAAATGCATAACATAAAAACGAACTCAATGTAATATATAGAACTGCTGCTTTCAGAGACAAAAAACCTCAGAAGTTAAAAGAGTATTCACACGAAGAGCATTTACAAAATGCTTTTTATGTAGTATTCCGCTTAGCTAAGCTATCTGCAACTAATGCATCGGTGGAGTGACGTTATGCGCCACTTGAAGGAATTCACTCGTACAAGAGATTCACACAAGGAGAAGAGCGGATGAGCAATCTGTTATTAAAATCTACTGAAAAATAACGCTTGGAAAAATCAGAGCTAGTGAAAACTTTTATAATACTGTGGGTGATTCGAAAATTCGCTTTGGAATCGAGTTCATGTACAAATAAAGTATATAATTGTTTCAAAATCTAATTTAAAAAATAAAAAGTAGGTTAAAGCTATTTATTTTTCACAATTTAATTTAAATACAAATTCAGCTAAACACTAATCACAAGGATTACATAACGGCAGAATAATGATTATATTTTTCAATTCCTTCTATTAACTAATACTCTCCTTATATACATATATATATATATATATATATATATATATATATATATATATATATATATATATATATAATGAATTGCTAATATCTGGAGTACATCCGTTCATTCTGCAGTGCATAAAATCGCAGTTCCGACATTACGCTAGAATCTCATCTAGCATTGACGAGGTGAACCCAACAACAGTTGAAGAGCGAGTGAAGAGCGCAGATAACTCTGCTCCTATATATAGAGGAATGAAGCCACGCCCATTGATGTCAAATCACACATTGACGTCAATCCACAAACACCTGATCCCAACAATTACTCACATTCATTTGCCTTTGTTTTATATATATATATATATATATATATATATATATATATATATATATATATATATCAGTCGTTAATAAAATACATTTTTGTTTCATCCAACCAAGTTTAAATAAATTTCTTTTAACCTATAGTGGATGACTATTGATGTTAATACAGTTTTTATATTTTTCATATAATATTATTAAAATATTTATTACAATAAAAATATTGAAAAGAACCCCCAAAATACCACAAAAATAATCAAAAATAACAAATAAAACAAGTTACTTAAGTTTAAACCCTTATGTACATTTCGATGACCATGTCATCATCATCAGAGGGTCTTGTTACAAAATACAATCTAGCCACAAGAAGTTACAAACTAGAATGATACCAATCGTTCTCCGCGGTCGCTATATATAGGCGTGAGGTAAGCTCCGCCCCCTCTCCGCCCTCGACCGGCAAATAACGATCGTCCATCAGGAACCAAATAGGTTAAGTCAAAACGTACATTATAATAATACATATGTAATAAAAACTACAGCAACAACAATAAATAAACTAAAAGTAATTAAATTAATACATCGTATTTGAAGAAAGCTATTTAAGTAAAGTATATAATGGTGAGTTAGGAATAGGTCCTTTATCTGCATTCATTCATTTACAATTGATTTGACTATAAAAACACTTTCATAACTATTAAGTAACTTTTTTGAGTTGATACATTTAGCTAAAATAACATTTTTATCTAAATCATGCTGATTACTAAGGACATGTTCTGCTACACTTGATTTTTCAGGTCTATCATATTTAATATGGGCAAGATGTTCTTTATATCTAGTTACAATTTTTCTTTTGGTTTGACCTATATACATCTCGTTACAAGTACTACAAATTATCTTATAAATACCTGATTTTCCAACATTGGAATTTTATCTTTCGGGTTACATAATAAATGCTTGAGTTTATTTTGAGTTTTATAGGCTATCTTAACATTTACCTTTTTAAAAATAGAGTCTAACCCTTTTGTTAAAATATTATCGAAAGGTAAACTAATAAAATTACATTTTTCAACTTCTTTTTGAAGAGTGGTAGTTGTGTTCAAAACATATTTTAATCTTTGTTTTCTAACAATATTATCTAAAATTTTGGTATCAAAATCGTTATATCTAGCCACTCCTTTGATATAATTAATTTTCTTATAAAAACGTCTAGGACTAAGTGGTACATTGATAGCTCTGTTAACCAAACTGTTAAATGCTGCTATTTTATGTGTATAACAATGGTTGGAACTATTTAAAATATATCTGTTATTGTTAGTAGGTTTCCTGTAAATATCAAATTCAATTTTTTCATGATTTTTAATACACAGAATATCTAAAAATGGTAAACGATTATTAGTTTCTAATTCATAAGTAAACTTAATGGAACTATGTATGCTATTAAGTTGGTTTACAAAAACATCAACATCACATTTACTGCTATCAAAGATCGCAAAAACATCGTCAACATATCTTAACCAAATCCTAGGAAAATAAGTAATACTATTCTTTAAGTTTTCTTCAAATCTGCTCATAAAAAGCTCAGCAATGAAAGGAGACAAACTGTTACCCATAGCAGTTCCATCGCATTGTTTATAAAATTCATTATTAAATTTAAAGAAATTTTGGTACATACATATTTCAGTTAATTTGACATATTCGTTTATTTTAATAGGTTCGATGTTGTTTTCTTTTAAAAAATCTTCAACAAACAGTATAGTTTCTTTAACAGGAATGCTAGGAAACAACGAACTTACATCAAAAGATACCATAATATCAGTACTACTAAGTTTTATATTCTTAACCTTGTTGACAAATTCTATGTTGTTTTTAATAGGAAACATACCATGTTTTTCTTTTAAAGAAGTAAATTTATAGGCTAACCATTTTGATAAAAGGTAGGATGGGGAATCAATCCCAGAAACTATAGGTCTCATTGCTTTCCCTTCCTTGTGGATTTTTGGAAGGCAATATAACCTAGGTATAACAGGATTAGAAATTTGAAATTTATAAATATCTTTCTTGGGAATGACTAAACTACAATTCTTAATAGTATCATTTGTAACTTGAATAAACCTGTTTAGTGGGTTTTTAACAATTTTCTGATAAGGGCCTTCTAACATTTTAGCTACTCTATTGACATAGTCGTTCTTATCTTAAACTACCCTTATCAGCTTTTAAATAATAACAATCTTTGTTACAAAGACCTTTAACCAACTCAAAATTATTTTTAACATTAGCCAGTTTATTGGCCATACGAATATTATTTTCCATTTTAATTTTACAGGCGTTTCTTATGTAATTTTTATCTGACTCTTTTAAATTAGAAATACTACTTTCTATATTAGCTACTATATCAACTACAGTTTTATTAGTGTAATTACAAAGTGCAAAGTTTAACCCTTTACTTAATAAATTAATTTCATCTCTATTAAAAGTTTGGCTAGGTTCATTACGAGCTAGCGGACAGGTAGGGTTTTTATTATTATTACCTATTTCATCCAAATTTAAATGTTTACTAATTGCTACAAATTTCTTATCCAGATTTTTTTACCTTACAATCAATTTTATGCTTATTTATTACATACATTTTTCTACAATAATTATTCCAAACAATAGCGTCAATATCCTTTGCTAATTTGAGGTGTAAATTGTACTTTTTTAATTCTAAATTAGCTAATTTACTATAAAGATATTTAATTTCTAATTTTAACCATTTGAGTTTCGCAAATTCGATAACTCTTTTGGAACGTGAATTATTAAGTTTAATGCGGAAACCATTTATAAATTTAGGAAAAACTTTAAAACGTTGGCATTTTTTCAAAAAACTAATATCTACTTGTAATGATCTTATTTTTAAACTTAACTTACTAAAAAGGTTTTGCTCAGTTGACCGGGAAGCCATGATAATACACAATATCAAGAGCACAGTGGTACAATATTGCTCATTTAAAATTTTAAGATGCTGTGGTTTCGTTCGGATTCGAACTGAATTACTACATGTTTAAATTCCAGCACTTTGGCACTGAGCCAACTTTGCCATTACTAGAAATCTATCACTTAAAGATGTAAATGAAATTAAAAGAGAAGGGTTCCTTGTAATAATGAAGTAATGCAAGAGATGGATAGAATGAGAAATTATAGGCCACCATTAACTTCATAAATTATAAATGAAAAGCGAATAAATAGAAACAAACAAAAATAATAGTCCTAACACCATATACTGTTTAGAGAGGGAATGGAAAATTGCAAGGAAATTCGCTTTCTATTTTGCCACTTAATATTGTGATTCTGTCATATCTATATGCATATTTTTATTAATTGTAATTATAAAATAAAAAGTAACTGAAATAAGATTTTTTTTTTGTCGACCTCAGTCGGAATTGACTTTGAAAATTTTGTGTTTATATTAGTTTTTTGTAATTCAATGAGGAATTTATCAGGCTTCACCATTGCTCAAACGTGCATTAGAAAATAACTTACACTTTCTATCATTTAATGTTAGATTTATTATATATCATGTAATGTTTTTTCTTACTTATATTTTTAAATTATTTAAAATAATTCCAACGAAGTAAATGCAAGGCGGTAAAAAGTCTGAGTATAAACCAAACTTGTCCAGAACGTTACACATTGAACAAACTGCGACCCTGTACGCACGAAACGTTAAAAACAAACACCATTTCGCTTAAGTGGTATATTCGCTGCGTCTGGATCTTGTGCCTTTGAGGGTTGCAAAACAAATTCAAGATAACAATCGTTATACCGGGTAACAGCAGTTCTGGAGAGACGTTCCTGTGGTGTTATTGCCAAGTTTAATGTCGGTGTATTCATTACGGCGTAGAGGCGGTAAAATCGATTACTATACATCACCGTGCCTTTTGCTGCGATATATCGACGTCCACATTAATGTAATTGCATTATCTAATCTAATAACACTAAATGCTTGCAGCCTCCTTGCAAAGCGGTTCCTCGGGGAGATCGAGTGTGATTAAATTATTTCAATCGATTGTGGTAAGTTTCTTATATTTTTGGAAGGGGTTTCGACTAATCAGGCACTATTTTTGAAATTCTTAAGAGCAATAAACAAAATCGTAGTAATTACAGTAAACAATCTCAACAAAACTGTATTATATACTACAAAAAGTTTTAAAACCTGATTAGTTGCACTATAAGTAGATCATACTTGAACAAAGTAAATTCAAAATCGACTTTAAAAATTTAAAGTTAAACGTAATTTATATATTTTTTTGTAATCGAAAATATTTGTGGGAAAGCATTTTCACCAAAACGTAGACCTATACAGCGCGTAGACTCAAGTATTCATTGTTTTTTCAATATCTTTCTACTTTTTCTCTTTTGATTTTGTTTGGAAAGATCAAGATTAGGGATGGGCCGATTCCGATTGCTTGTTTGTACTCTTCACCAAACTGGATTTAATTTTTTTAAACTCTTTCAACAGTTCTTTTACATCTTTTTTTTACTTCATTCTACAGTTGTTTCAAGTATTAAAGTTATGTTGATGTTCTGTTTTTCAACTAATGATTTTTCTGCCACATTTAAATTATTTTGGTGTAATGTTTGTACAACTGGCTACAATAATTTGATACTTTAATAACTAGGGATGGGCCGATTCCGATTCTCGATTCCAGGAATCGTCGATTCTAGGTGGTATCGAGGAATCGTCGATACTCGATTCTTCATTCATAAAAGTGTCGATTTCGATTCCTATTTTGTTAACTATTAAAATATGCGTGTGGAGTAATTTATTACCAAACAAAATTTATTATATTTGTGTGGAAAAATAATTAATTACCAACTATGTCTTATTTATGTATTAGTTGATTTGAATGAATTAAAAGATTAAAGTAAACGAAAATATTATTTTTTATGAAGCAACAGCAATCAAGATCGTAACCATTTCTGGTCGTTTGACATCGCTCGTCTCTCTCTCTCACTAGAGTGGGTTCGATACTCTCTTTTGCTCTCTCTCTCTCTCACCCACGTGTCTTACTGCCACTGATTTATAGATGTCAGAACAAAACACAAAAAAGTACAGTAAAAACTCGATTAACCGTCACCGTCGGAACCGTGGCCATGACGGTTGAGCGAATAGACGGATAACAGAAACACTGTATTATTCCTCCGAAACTTAACCTTAATAAATTATATTATAGACAGATATCACTCTCACGGTTGAAGGTTTTGTGTAGCCTATTACATTAAAACAGAACTTTTAAAAGGTTTTGCCATATGACCAAGATGTTAACTAAATTAATTATTAGAGAACTAGCATATAAGCTAATATAACTTGAAAGAATCGAGAATCGAGTAAAGAATCGAGAATCGAAAGGAAAATTTTAGAATCGGAATCGGAATCGGAATCGAAAATTTTAGGAATCGGCCCATCCCTAATCAAGATGTAAATGAAGGTATATTTTGACCCAGTTAGGTGTTTATAAAATTAGTTAAGCTTTATTCGTTGTCGATTTCAGTTCTAGTTTATCTTCTGGTTGTGACGAAAGCCACCTTTTTATGGCCCTGATAGTGTCACTTTATCCTCTTCGTATCGTGAACCAGCTGGTTTTATATCCATAATTGATGGTCACTTTAAAGTCACAATTTAAAAAATCTTGTTTGTTTTTCATGTCTGCATTTTCCCACAATATTCAAGCTATTTCCCATTCACTTACTTATTTGGTGAAACTTGGAACTGTCCTGAAGATGCGCGCAGTGGACGCGAAACAGCTGCAGAAACGAAACACCAAACTGTAAATGAAAGAAAAACGAATATTACAATATAAATTTGAATAGTAGTTAAAACGAAACTGCCTGACCTTGAAGAATATTACTCACTGAAGCATATACAAGCTGTAATAATCCATTTGCATTTCACGTACAAAAAAAGCTAATCCAATATAAGCTCATTTCAACCCCCCCCCCCCCAGGACGAATTCTTTGCTCTCAGCGGGATCCCAAGCTAGGTTGGAACCGCGAGACCAAGCGAGTGGGTTTATTTAATTTACCCAACGTTTTATAGGTTAATTTTATCAACCATAAAATCTCGGATTTAGAATCAGACACCCAGGGACTCTTTAGTAATGCTTCACATTCATAGTTATAACATAATTTTAAAAGAATTTCATTAAAGCTAAAAAAAACATATTCTCCAAAAGCCAAACGTCAATTAACAAAATATTCAGATATAAAATTGTGAGTTTCCTTTTGTTATGTAATAAGGAAATATTCCTCACATTTCCGGGTAACGGATTAACCCTCGCCCTGGGACGTCTGTCCTGAGTGATCCACTTCCTCACGTGATTTTACCCTTTTCCCAATACAAGAGGATAATCATATCCTTTCCTTACCTAAATATATTTGCCTTTCTTCATTCTTCTTCTAAAGGTACGTTTCCATTACTACAAATTTTTGTCGGGCACATGTGCTCGACTAGTGCCGGGACAAATCCCCGAATGGAAACAATCTGGCACAAGTCGCGGCACATGTGCCGGCAACCGTTTTGTGCCAGCCGGCAGTGCGACAAACTTGTGCCGGCACAAGTTCCCACGGACAATGGAAAAGGGCGGGCACATGTGGATGCGCAGTTGCCCAAATCCACCACGTTGTCTGAGGATACACACAAACATAACCTCAAACTGTATTGTGCAGTCGCATTCAGAGTTCGTCTCTGAGAGTTTTATTTTGATAAGATTGGGTGGTCGACGTGTAAAGTGGATAAACTGATTGAACTTTATGAGCAGGAGTCTGTTTTGTGGAACGTGACGAGTAGCTCTCACAAAAATTCAAACACCAGGATCGATGCTTTGCAGCGTATTTCTGAAGTTTTGGACTGTAGTGTTATGGAGAGAATGAAAGTTACGTGGTAGCTAACATTTCCCCAGGAGGGATTGGTTGTCGGCAGTTACTATTTTTTACAATTTCTGGTGCGATTAGGTTTAACAAAAATTCAAAATCACTTGAAGTCATTCGCAAGAAATTTTCGTATCCAGTTTTCAAGCACAAATCTCTCATTAGTGAGTTGAAGGCTCCTTCTGATTGTCTTTTTGCTAAAAAAACATATAATCCACCACCTAGGTCGTTTTCGTCTTTTTTTCCTCAGCTCATTGTATGCACCAGCCATAATAAAAAACGCAGAAGCTGCTATGTCATCCATTATTAACATTTACACATATGTAAAAATCACTGAACGTAAAAAGACTCACTTAAAACTTAACATGTCTTCAATTCTTCACTGCAAAATAACAACTACTGCTGGGTCCCGGGCACATGTGCCTGGAGAATGGAAACAGTATGAAAATCTACGCCCGACTTGTGCCGGCCACATGTGCCTGCGACTTGTCAGAATGGAAACCAAGCTTAAGGGATAAAGAGCATGTGTACTTCAGGTACGCGACCTTGCACACTAAATGCCATGATCCCTATTCTACATCTTTTTCATGGGGCTGTTACGTTCCTACAATATTCCTACTAATTTTCACAATTCTTTCTTATAAATAATAAATATGCAACACAAATCGGATAAATATGCAGGAATAATCATACGGACTATTTTCTTTAAATATTCAAAAACATACAATTTGGTTTTACTGTAGGAGTCTCTAAAGTTTGACGGGATTAATTTCCAAGTATTATAAAACAATGTAAATTCAAATTGCGTTATTATTTTGTAATGTAGACCTGCTGGCGCTGATACAAGTTGGATATAAATAAGTCAAATGAAACATTTTTAAATAAATAAAGCCTCTAAACCACAAATAACTTTTATTTAAACCTTATGTACATTTCAATTACACAGCAATCATCTTCAGAGGTATTTAAAAATACAACTTTGCCCTTTCAGTTGTATTTTTAAATACCTCTGAAGATGATTGCTGTGCAATTGAAATGTACATAAGGTTTAAATAAAAGTTATTTGTGGTTTAGAGGCTTTATTTATATAAAAATAAACATTACGCCACAGTTGCTACATACAGTTACAAATGAAACATGTAAGAATGGTAGCCCTAATATAACTACGGACCCATATTTTCATACAATGTGCACTGAAACTGGTAACGACATCTTCACAGGGAGACGGGAAGCTGCCGTCGATAACATATGCTTTCCCTGTAGGTCGTCAACGTTACATAAAAAGTTTCCTTTTAAAATTCACTGTATAGAAATTGGCCTTCTCTTCGTTAATAGAGTAGTTGTATGAAACTCTGCATTTACCTTATTTCGACAAGGAAAAGTGGATCGCCACCTGCGCAAAGTATAGCCTACACGTGTAGACAATGTTTTATCCGATACTGCTTGGTTTCCCTCTTGCAGAGCGAATCAAACCCGCGTTGTATCTTAGTGGAATTTAAATCCCGAATACGTTTGCAGCTGGTCCATATGAACTAATTCAATTCTTCATTCTAATTGTAGAGCCTCTAGAAGTGGATAAAGGTGTATTTCGCAAGTACCTGGACCGAACTGTCCAGAAGGGGTATTTTAGTGGTACGAAAGAATCTGGTGGTATCTAGTAGTTATGGGAAAGCAGTCAAAACTGCAGTCTTGGGTTTAATATTCCCCTCATTCCATCGGTTCAAGACTCACAGTAAGGTATTCAGACTTACATAATGGTATAGTGTGCGCCGCATAGCTTTGCGTTTAGGGGAACGGTAGTTCGAGCTGCTTTTACTAAGCTTCCCCCTACGTTCACTCGAACAGTCAACTAAATTTGAAAGTCGCTGTCGTCCTCAGTAATGCTGACTCAGTTACTGCGTGCGAGCTCAGACTGTATCGTGTCTACTGGCGGTGGAAGGAGCGTAGTACGCATGCGCCAACGAGGCGCCTAGCTATTTGTTGTGAACTATACCATGGTATCTTGATACCAAGCCCCCCCCTCTGCAATACGACTGATACTAATCGTCGGAGTGTAGAAGTCACAGGAGGTGCCTCATATTTAGTTTTAGGCTCTTCACATATTTTCTCTATTTTTGTGGTCTTAGTCTAAGAAGAGACTATTGACTAGGAGCCTTACTCGATTTCTTTTTTACCATCTTTATTTTCATTTCTCCTACAGAAATCTTGCTCATCCTAGAGGACCTACATCCGGATTGAGTTCAGTGACAAGTCCAGTGCTCACAATCCAAGTTGCATAAAGTTGCCATGTAGTGACCTAACCCTACTCACCACTCGTTACTTCAAGAAAATAATGTTGCTTTCGTAGGAATAGTGTTTCTACTGATTGTGTACTATCTACGTTTACTTATAAACGTAGTGGGTGTATGCACGTTTCTTACGCTTAATGTCTTATTCCTCGACAACCATTCTAGGTTTTATAAGGAAATATTTCGATCGGTGCAATGGTAAGGCAACATCGCGATATTAGACAATGGTAAGACAACACGATATTAGACAATGGTAAGGCAACATCGCGATATTAGACGGCTTCCCTAGATTAGAGTTGGTTTCGTAGGAATAGTGTTTCTACTGATTGTGTACTATCTACGTTTACTTATAAACGTAGTGGGTGTATGCACGTTTCTTACGCTTAATGTCTTATTCCTCGACAACCATTCTAGGTTTTATAAGGAAATATTTCGATCGGTGCAATGGTAAGGCAACATCGCGATATTAGACAATGGTAAGGCAACATCGCGATATTAGACGGCTTCCCTAGATTAGAGTTGGTTTCGTAGGAATAGTGTTTCTACTGATTGTGTACTATCTACGTTTACTTATAAACGTAGTGGGTGTATGCACATTTCTTACGCTTAATGTCTTATTCCTCGACAACCATTCTAGGTTTTATAAGGAAATATTTCGATCGGTGCAATGGTAAGGCAACATCGCGATATTAGACAATGGTAAGGCAACATCGCGATATTAGACGGCTTCCCTAGATTAGAGTTGGTTTCGTAGGAATAGTGTTTCTACTGATTGTGTACTATCTACGTTTACTTATAAACGTAGTGGGTGTATGCACGTTTCTTACGCTTAATGTCTTATTCCTCGACAACCATTCTAGGTTTTATAAGGAAATATTTCGATCGGTGCAATGGTAAGGCAGCATCGCGATATTAGACAATGGTAAGGCAACATCGCGATATTAGACAATGGTAAGGCAACATCGCGATATTAGACGGCTTCCCTAGATTAAAGTTGGTTTCGTAGGAATAGTGTTTCTACTGATTGTGTACTATCTACGTTTACTTATAAACGTAGTGGGTGTATGCACGTTTCTTACGCTTAATGTCTTATTCCTCGACAACCATTCTAGGTTTTATAAGGAAATATTTCGATCGGTGCAATGGTAAGGCAACATCGCGATATTAGACAATGGTAAGGCAACATCGCAATATTAGACAATGGTAAGACAACACGATATTAGACAATGGTAAGGCAACATCGCGATATTAGACAATGGTAAGGCAACATCGCGATATTAGACGGCTTCCCTAGATTAGAGTTGGTTTCGTAGGAATAGTGTTTCTACTGATTGTGTACTATCTACGTTTACTTATAAACGTAGTGGGTGTATGCACGTTTCTTACGCTTAATGTCTTATTCCTCGACAACCATTCTAGGTTTTATAAGGAAATATTTCGATCGGTGCAATGGTAAGGCAACATCGCGATATTAGACAATAGTAAGGCAACATCGCGATATTAGACGGCTTCCTTAGATTAGAGTTGGTTTCGTAGGAATAGTGTTTCTACTGATTATGTACTATCTACGTTTACTTATAAACGTAGTGGGTGTATGCACGTTTCTTACGCTTAATGTCTTATTCCTCGACAACCATTCTAGGTTTTATAAGGAAATATTTCGATCGGTGCAATGGTAAGGCAACATCGCGATATTAGACAATGGTAAGGCAACATCGCAATATTAGACAATGGTAAGACAACACGATATTAGACAATGGTAAGGCAACATCGCGATATTAGACAATGGTAAGGCAACATCGCGATATTAGACGGCTTCCCTAGATTAGAGTTGGTTTCGTAGGAATAGTGTTTCTACTGATTGTGTACTATCTACGTTTACTTATAAACGTAGTGGGTGTATGCACATTTCTTACGCTTAATGTCTTATTCCTCGACAACCATTCTAGGTTTTATAAGGAAATATTTCGATCGGTGCAATGGTAAGGCAACATCGCGATATTAGACAATGGTAAGGCAACATCGCGATATTAGACGGCTTCCCTAGATTAGAGTTGGTTTCGTAGGAATAGTGTTTCTACTGATTGTGTACTATCTACGTTTACTTATAAACGTAGTGGGTGTATGCACGTTTCTTACGCTTAATGTCTTATTCCTCGACAACCATTCTAGGTTTTATAAGGAAATATTTCGATCGGTGCAATGGTAAGGCAGCATCGCGATATTAGACAATGGTAAGGCAACATCGCGATATTAGACAATGGTAAGGCAACATCGCGATATTAGACGGCTTCCCTAGATTAAAGTTGGTTTCGTAGGAATAGTGTTTCTACTGATTGTGTACTATCTACGTTTACTTATAAACGTAGTGGGTGTATGCACGTTTCTTACGCTTAATGTCTTATTCCTCGACAACCATTCTAGGTTTTATAAGGAAATATTTCGATCGGTGCAATGGTAAGGCAACATCGCGATATTAGACAATGGTAAGGCAACATCGCAATATTAGACAATGGTAAGACAACACGATATTAGACAATGGTAAGGCAACATCGCGATATTAGACAATGGTAAGGCAACATCGCGATATTAGACGGCTTCCCTAGATTAGAGTTGGTTTCGTAGGAATAGTGTTTCTACTGATTGTGTACTATCTACGTTTACTTATAAACGTAGTGGGTGTATGCACGTTTCTTACGCTTAATGTCTTATTCCTCGACAACCATTCTAGGTTTTATAAGGAAATATTTCGATCGGTGCAATGGTAAGGCAACATCGCGATATTAGACAATAGTAAGGCAACATCGCGATATTAGACGGCTTCCTTAGATTAGAGTTGGTTTCGTAGGAATAGTGTTTCTACTGATTATGTACTATCTACGTTTACTTATAAACGTAGTGGGTGTATGCACGTTTCTTACGCTTAATGTCTTATTCCTCGACAACCATTCTAGGTTTTATAAGGAAATATTTCGATCGGTGCAATCGTAAGGCAACATCGCGATATTAGACAATGGTAAGGCAACATCGCAATATTAGACAATGGTAAGACAACACGATATTAGACAATGGTAAGGCAACATCGCGATATTAGACAATGGTAAGGCAACATCGCGATATTAGACAATGGTAAGGCAACATCGCGATATTAGACAATAGTAAGGCAACATCGCGATATTAGACGGCTTCCCTAGATTAGAGTTGGTTTCGTAGGAATAGTGTTTCTACTGATTATGTACTATCTACGTTTACTTATAAACGTAATGGGTGTATGCACGTTTCTTACGCTTAATGTCTTATTCCTCGACAACCATTCTAGGTTTTATAAGGAAATATTTCGATCGGTGCAATGGTAAGGCAACATCGCGATATTAGACAATGGTAAGGCAACATCGCGATATTAGACGGCTTCCTTAGATTAGAGTTGGTTTCGTAGGAATAGTGTTTCTACTGATTATGTACTATCTACGTTTACTTATAAACGTAGTGGGTGTATGCACGTTTCTTACGCTTAATGTCTTATTCCTCGACAACCATTCTAGGTTTTATAAGGAAATATTTCGATCGGTGCAATGGTAAGGCAGCATCGCGATATTAGACAATGGTAAGGCAACATCGCAATATTAGACAATGGTAAGACAACACGATATTAGACAATGGTAAGGCAACATCGCGATATTAGACAATAGTAAGGCAACATCGCGATATTAGACGGCTTCCCTAGATTAGAGTTGGTTTCGTAGGAATAGTGTTTCTACTGATTGTGTACTATCTACGTTTACTTATAAACGTAGTGGGTGTATGCACGTTTCTTACGCTTAATGTCTTATTCCTCGACAACCATTCTAGGTTTTGTAAGGAAATATTTCGATCGGTGCAATGGTAAGGCAACATCGCGATATTAGACAATGGTAAGGCAACATCGCGATATTAGACGGCTTCCCTAGATTAGAGTTGGTTTCGTAGGAATAGTGTTTCTACTGATTGTGTACTATCTACGTTTACTTATAAACGTAGTGGGTGTATGCACGTTTCTTACGCTTAATGTCTTATTCCTCGACAACCATTCTAGGTTTTATAAGGAAATATTTCGATCGGTGCAATGGTAAGGCAGCATCGCGATATTAGACAATGGTAATGCAACATCGCGATATTAGACAATGGTAAGGCAACATCGCAATATTAGACGGCTTCCCTAGATTAGAGTTGGTTTCGTAGGAATAGTGTTTCTACTGATTGTGTACTATCTACGTTTACTTATAAACGTAGTGGGTGTATGCACGTTTCTTACGCTTAATGTCTTATTCCTCGACAACCATTCTAGGTTTTATAAGGAAATATTTCGATCGGTGCAATGGTAAGGCAACATCGCGATATTAGACAATGGTAAGGCAACATCGCAATATTAGACAATGGTAAGACAACACGATATTAGACAATGGTAAGGCAACACGCGATATTAGACAATGGTAAGGCAACACGCGATATTAGACAATGGTAAGGCAGCATCGCGATATTAGACAATGGTAAGGCAAAACGCGATATTAGACAATGGTAAGGCAACACGATATTAGACAATGGTAAGGCAACACGCGATATTAGACAATGGTAAGGCAACACGCGATATTAGACGGCTTCCCTAGATTAGGGTTGGTTTCGTAGGAATAGTGTTTCTACTGATTGTGTACTATCTACGTTTACTTATAAACGTAGTGGGTGTATGCACGTTTCTTACCCTTAATGTCTTATTCCTCGACAACCATTCTAGGTTTTATAAGGAAATATTTCGATCGGTGCAATGGTAAGACAACATCGCGATATTAGATAATGATAAGGCAACATCGCGATATTAGACAATGGTGAGGCGACATCGCGATATTAGACAATGGTGAGGCAGCATCGCGATATTAGACAATGGCAAGGCAACATCGCGATATTAGACAATGGTGAGGCAGTATCTCGATATTAGACAATGGTGCGGCAGCATCGCGATATTAGACAATGGTAAGGCAACACGCGATATTAGACAATGGTAAGGCAACATCGCGATATTAGACAATGGTAAGGCAACACGCGATATTAGACATTGGTAAGGCAACACGCGATATTAGACAATGGTAAGGCAACATCGCGATATTAAACAATGATAAGGCAACATCGCGATAATAGACAATGGTAATGCAACATCGCGATATTAGACAATGGTAAGGCAGCACGCAATATTAGACAATGGTAATGCAACACGCGATATTAGACAATGGTAAGGCAACATCGCGATATTAGACAATGGTAAGGCAACATCGCGTTATTAGACAATGGTAAGGCAATATCGCGATATTAGACCATGGTAAAGCAACATCGCGATATTAGACGACTTCCCGAGATTAGAGTTGGTTTCGTTGAAATGGTTTCGTGTGAAACTAGAAACTCTCTGTTGCCTATAGATGATGGTCTTTCTTTCTGTAACTTATTCATCTGAGGAAGGTCTATTCTATCGAAGGTATGCGTAACAAAGTAGAGTAAGCTTACTAGATACTTATCCTCATGTCTTCCTGGTGAAGCTCTATCTAGCAGAAAACGCACCAGACGCCACCAGCGAACGCTTTTTCTTTAATTTACACATCTTTTTATTACGCTTCTATAAATATCGCAACGTGTTTACGGCCTTTTCACACTTGTATCGTATCAGAGTTGAAAGTTATTGCTCTGTGGGGGGCCTGATTACACTTCGGGAGCAGAAGATAGATTGCGAGCGTATCTGTGCGTGTCTATTGATTCTTCCATTTCTCCCTTCCTGTAAAATCATTGCTACTAAACTTATTATAAACGAAGTATCAAATTGTAAAATTCATACAAATTACTTGTATAAGTTCATTTTATAAAAACAGAAGAATAAAATAAAAGTAATTTTGTTATCAGTGTTCGTCACTTTTGTGTAGATATATATTTTTAAAATTTTTCGAAACCAAAATTTGTTTTTAACTAATTCTAAGGACTTCAAGAACACAGATGATTACAAAAAGGTGAGGAAAATTGTCTTACATGTTTTGTCGATCGTCATATTTGCAAACAGCCATGGTAATAACATCACTGTTTTTAACAAGGAATGTAGGGCCTACTAATAAGAAACCCTTTGTATCATTAATGCAATTTCGTAAAGTAATAACATAAAGGAAACGAAAAACCTATTTCCTAATAATTTTACTTTATGGTAATAAGTAATATAAACAGTTTTATCATGTAATAAATACTCGAATACAAACAGAAAATTTCGTTGCTCTTTACTGCTTTCGTTTCCATTTTATATATTTCCCGTATTTATAGTAGAAATTTCGAAACTTCCTTTTGACATTATACGGGCTCAACTTTACCCGAAGGGTCGAATTTTCATTACAGGCTCGCAATAGCTCGCTTGATTAACATAGAGTTAATGCCTTAGTTAACAAAGCAATATCGCACGACACAAGCAAGTGTGTGTTTGTCTTCCCCCGAAGCAGGGCTTCTTTGCTTCAAATTAAACATCTGATACATAAATTAATTATACCTGTCTTCAACACACGTTCCATTACCGGGAGCAGAATCAGTTGCCAATATTACAAAATCAGATTTTTTTAATAAAATCCAGGTTACAACTTTTGAAATATTAAATATTCAGACTTTTTAACTTTAAAAAAAAATTGTTCTCGTTTTTTCCTTACTTCTTCTATTCGGGAGATCTCTCCCCCACACGCACACATGTGCGCTTTCGAACATGAAGCATGGTAAGAGGTTTACGTTTTACGTTTAACAACTGAAGAAGTCTGTGACTATTCCCAACTGTTAAAGAAGTTATACATCACCTCTTATTGTAAGTTGGATAGAGTAGCCCTGTATAGGGTGACATCCTGACAAAAAAATCTGTCACCACCCTGATATCCCTTCTAGCCCTTCCACTTATTTTAACCAGACCACTCAGTCACTTGCCTCATCTGCAGTCTGCGTGTGAAAGACACTTATCCTATGCTCTCTTGAAAACCAATCCTTAATCAAGTCCCCTTTCTCAGCTCCTTTGGGAGACAAGACAAAGCCCAATTAGCAACCCTTTATGTGACGGAGATTTTTCTTTTATTCGTTTATGTTTATCGTCAAACATTAACGATTTAAGTATGTTTTTTTATTTTAAAATAATGTGTTTTCATTTTCGTAGCGTGTAATGCATATTATGTTTAGTCATCTTTTTATTATTTCATTCTTTATTATTAAAGGTTTTCATTTTGCTATTAAGTTTTCGCTAATGGAAAATGTAGAAATGCTACCTTTAAACGTTTTTCCCTCGAAATTTTACTTACTGTTTTTCTCTTTTCAGAGTGTTGAGCTTTCTATTCCTTTATTAGTTTGGGTAGACTTTCTTTTCCCAATTATTTCACATATCCATACCAGGTATAATAGTTCTTTTCTACCAAGAGTCTAACTAAATGCATATCTATTCTGGTATTTTCTTCTAGTTACAGTTTTCCTCATTGTTTCGATCGTCAAAGTCTTCACAAAAATAGTTGTTTTTAAGTCTTTGTATCAGGTACACATCAAAGACTCAGAGATTTCCGGATGAGTTTCTTTCATATTCTTGACGAGACCCTGTAGGGAATAGATTTACCCTTCAACTCGAAATTCAGTAATTTTATTGTCAACCTAGGTTAGTGAAAAAGAACTTATACTAATTGTCGATAACTAATAAATACCTAATTGTCAGGGAGTTGTATAACTAGATAAAGGAATGGAGAGAGATTTCTGTAGGAGGTATTTTCGTAGTTTCAGGAGCTTTGTTCGAAACTCACGAAGGACATGTAGGGGTTTATTGTCGTTGAATCTTCCCACATTACAATTAAAAATACTAAAGATCTTATAGATTCAACGGAAAATTTAATGAGCTGTATCATTGAATGGCCTTCATTGACGTATTGGAGGTGGTCAGATGTAACCCGTTTGAAACATGATAAATAATCCACATAGCTTACAGTTTGAAAACGTGTTAAAAACTAACCTTTTTTGGATACAAAATTGTCAATCTACGGTGTGATTCACTTCGATCCTTAACAATATATCGGTATAAGTAGTAGGTTAAGCAAAAGGGTTACAATTTACGTACTTTGAAACTTTTTTTTATTTATAGTGCCCTATATTATCAGCAAAGGTTTTTCTTTAGAAAATTCTAATTATCATTTATGTAAGCTCATAAAACCATACTTTTTCACCATCTTTAAATAAAATTAATTTAAATTTATGAGCACTTGACGAAAATTAACACAATTCATATAATTGAGATTTATTGCCAAAATCTTTCATTTAATGTCAGACCTTTAAAAATCTACTGAGAATCTTCATTACACATTGACCATTTTATAAATAAATAAGCTAATAACTGATGTTCATCGCCGGGCAAATAATCGACTTTTTGTTCAGCTTTGAACCAATCTGTGCACCGTGGTCTCGACCAGACATTGAAGGATCCTAGTAACGTAAATATAATAAAAAAGCCCATAAAGATCTCAATGTAATCATCTTGGCTGTTTATATTTATAGCTTGTTTCTTTAAACAAGACAAATACGTTTCATGTAACTCTCGAGTGCCCGTAATTTATGGCTCCTCTTATACGTTTTTAAAGCCTCCATATTGCTTTTTGTTGATGTATATACGTGTGCAGGTTCCACATTATTCCGGGAATTAATTTGGTTTTTGTTGTGGCAATAAAATCCATTTTGCCTTTACAGACATTTAATCAGTTACTATATTTTAATTTAATATTTTTATATTTACACTCGTCATATTTTTTCTGCTAATTTTCCGGCCTAGTTACTTACAATTGCATAATTAGATGTAACAGTTTTAGGAGACTCTTTAACGTTATCAAGTAATATAACCCTTCGGACTCTAACAAGATGATATTAAACTTTCCGACACGAGTTTAGAAGTTCCAGTTTTTATTGTTCTTATAAAGTTTATTTTGTAAAAGAGACTTTTTCTCGGCTAACCAGAGCATATAAATGTGATGGGCGTGTGGTCGTTATCTCCCCTTGCCCAAACTCAACACTAGGATTAAACACTCTTTGAATCCTCTCAGAGCGCAACCACCAAACAGCACCGCCCTAGCTACTAAGTTAGAAATATTATCATGAAGTAATAAGTCGGCAGAAATCACAAAACGTTGTACATATATAAGCTTTACTGGACTTTCAGGACTATTCAATTAGTTCGCTCCGAATGGATATTCTCCGAATAATTATACCTGGTAATGCAGAAAGTTTTCAGGAATTACGAGTATAAAACTTGGTATCGCGCCTTAGAAATTAGGAATTTTGATAAAAGGACAAAACTAACTTCACTTTACGACATACACAATTTTATAAAATAAAGGCTTATTTTTATACAAGGCACTGTTTTACAACATTACTACATAGCTACTGTAAATTGCATCCGGTTAGAATAGTTTAGGATTTGGTTGAATAAAACACAACACAATTTTTATTAGCTTAACGAAACTTTTTGCCAAATGACTAAGTAAAGACCTATATTTTTGTAAACAGTTTTGCATCGTAACCCGGAACAAAGAATTTTATTTATGTCTTGAACGTCTAACCTCACGCATTCGTAAACTTTATTTTTCAATTCCTTCTATTTCACACTCTCCTGATATAAATCTTGTACAAATTTTCAATCGTTAATAAAATACGTATTTATTCATCCAATCAATTTCAAATACAGTTTTTTTCAAATTTTTATTCAATAATTAAATTATAAAAATTTGGGAGTCTAAGTTGGATTCGAACTGAGTATCTTCATATTTAAAGTCTAGCGCTGTAGCACTTTCCCATAACTGGAAATGTATTTCTCAAAGATGCATATGAATTTTTCTTCTGGACCAATCTGGTTGTCGTCAAAATCTCCATTACACAACTTTAAAATTGTTGCCATGGTTACCACACAATATCATAAGTAATGCTCTAGGATTAAAAATGAAGTAAAAGAATAAAATAAACAAACAGGATTAACGGTATCGAACTTTGCTTCACAACCGGACGATGCGAAAGGAGAGCGAAAAGAAACTACAATACAATACAGGCGACGAAAAAAAGAAAGCTTATATAAAGTAACAAACAAACAAACAACAAATAGTCCAACATCATGCATAGAAAAAAATTGAAAATTGTAAGGAAATTCACTTTCTATTGTGCCATTTAATATTGTTATCCTGGGATGTGCATATATTTATATTAATTGTAATTACAAACTAAAAAGACACTAAAATAAAATTTTTCTTGCTTATTTAAGTAGGAATTGATTTTTTTTAAAAAAATTTTATCGAAATGTTCTTTAACTGTGAAACCTTATAGTTATATTGTAGTGTATGAGCTTAGTGCTATGTAGTATAAAAACACCTTGATTTTATAAAGCTTTGTGTGTGTTGTATAGGCACAACTGCTCGTGCACTCTGCGACGTATTCGATTACCTAGACTATTCATTGCCATAAACTTTTGCTTATAAATACCGGATAATATATCGGATCTATCAAAACCTTTTTGAAAGTTGGAGAATATACTGGTTTGCCTTTTTTAAATCTCCTACAGCAGTTTTGTGTTAGATATTTTATCTTCGGTAGTTTAAGGATTTAAATCTGATAGGGCCTAATCTGATAGGGTCTAATCTGATAGGGCCTAATCTGATAGGGCCTAATCTGATAGGGCCTAATCTGATAGGGTCTAATCTGATAGGGCCTAATCTGATAGGGCCTAATCTGATAGGGGCTAATCTGATAGGGGCTAATCTGATAGGGTCTAATCTGATAGGGGCTAATCTGATAGGGTCTAATCTGATAGGGCCTAATCTGATAGGGGCTAATCTGATAGGGCCTAATCTGATAGGGCCTAATCTGATAGGGCCTAATCTGATAGGGGCTAATCTGATAGGGCCTAATCTGATAGGGCCTAATCTGATAGGGCCTAATCTGATAGGGCCTAATCTGATAGGGCCTAATCTGATAGGGGCTAATCTGATAGGGTCTAATCTGATAGGGTCTAATCTGATAGGGCCTAATCTGATAGGGCCTAATCTGATAGGGCCTAATCTGAAGGGGGTTAATCTGATAGGGCCTAATCTGATAGGGCCTAATCTGATAGGGCCTAATCTGAAGGGGGTTAATCTGATAGGGCCTAATCTGATAGGGCCTAATCTGATAGGGTCTAATCTGATAGGGCCTAATCTGATAGGGACTAATCTGATAGGGCCTAATCTGATAGGGCCTAATCTGAAGGGGGTTAATCTGATAGGGCCTAATCTGATAGGGCCTAATCTGATAGGGCCTAATCTGATAGGGCCTAATCTGATAGGGGTTAATCTGATAGGGCCTAATCTGATAGGGACTAATCTGATAGGGTCTAATCTGATAGGGCCTAATCTGATAGGGCCTAATCTGATAGGGGTTAATCTGATAGGGACTAATCTGATAGGGTCTAATCTGATAGGGTCTAATCTGATAGGGGCTAATCTGATAGGGCCTAATCTGATAGGGCCTAATCTGATAGGGGCTAATCTGATAGGGCCTAATCTGATAGGGCCTAATCTGATAGGGCCTAATAACTTCTTACAATGTGTTTATTGTAAAGCTATCTGTAGGTGTTCTACCCAAATAGTGTCATTTTGTGTTGGAGCTGGGAAACACGAACGGAAAATTTGAAACTATGAAACAATTACGTGGTGAAGTACTTAGTTATAAGACTTACATTTATTTTTCTGAGGACATTTACGATTAAAACTTTCGTTAAGTTGTAAAAATATGCATCATTTTTATACGCAATGCAGAACTACGCTTTGTTTAAGCGAAACATTCATAGTTTGCGGCTATATAGAAGCACTAAAGAAATATAATTTAAATTATATTAAAATTTTATTTTATATTAACTTATTTGTTCCCCTTAATTTTCTTTTTTTTATTGTTTGACTATAGTTTAATTCACTCCCGTTGAAGTAGGCTGCATAGATATTTGCCTTTAGTAGCGATTACGTTGCTGTTGCAATGAGTGCATTTACTCAATTCATATGGGGAGAAAGCGATAAAAGTCTTCTATTCTATAAGGCATTATTCTATAAGGCACTATTCTATAAGACACTATTCTATAAGGCACTATTCTATAAGGCACTATTCTATAAGGCACTATTTTATAAGGCACTATTCTATAAGGCACTATTCTATAAGGCACTATTCTATAAGGCACTATTCTATAAGGCACTATTCTATAAGGCACTATTTTATAAGGCACTATTCTATAAGGCTCTATTCTATAAGGCACTATTCTATAAGGCACTATTCTATAAGGCACTATTCTATAAGGCACTATTCTATAAGGCACTATTCTATAAGGCACTATTCTATAAGGCACTATTCTATAAGGCACTATTCTATAAGGCACTATTCTATAAGGCACTATTCTATAAGGCACTATTCTATAAGGCACTATTCTATAAGGCACTATTCTATAAGGCACTATTCTATAAGGCACTATTCTATAAGGCACTATTCTATAAGGCACTATTCTATAAGGCACTATTCTATAAGGCACTATTCTATAAGGCACTATTCTATAAGGCACTATTCTATAAGGCACTATTCTATAAGGCACTATTCTATAAGGCACTATTCTATAAGGCACTATTCTATAAGGCACTATTCTATAAGGCTCTATTCTATAAGGCACTATTCTATAAGGCTCCATTCTATAAGGCACTATTCTATAAGGCACTATTCTATAAGGCACTATTCTATAAGGCACTATTCTATAAGGCACTATTCTATAAGGCACTATTCTATAAGGCACTATTCTATAAGGCACTATTCTATAAGGCACTATTTTATAAGGCACTATTCTATAAGGCTCTATTCTATAAGGCACTATTCTATAAGGCACTATTCTATAAGGCACTATTTTATAAGGCACTATTCTATACGAGTTTCGTACTTGTTTATATATTTTAATTAATTTGATATAAGTATTATTATTAGTTTGAGTATGGAAGTTTTTTCAAAATTGATGTATGCAATATAATTTTTAAAATTTTTTTCAACGAAATTCTAGATAATATTTAAATGAAAATATTGGAAAGAACCCCACAAAAATAATCAAAAATAAGAAATACAATAAGTTACTTAAGATTAAACCCTTATGTACATTTCGATGAACATGTCATCATCATCAGAGGATCTTGTTACAAAATTACAATCTAGCAAACAAGAAGTTACAAACTAGAGTGACTGTTTGAGTGCTAGATTGAACTAGAGGTCACTCTCGTTTGTAACTTCTTGTTTGCTAGATTGTAATTTTGTAACAAGACCCTCTGATGAAGTTGACATGGTCATCGAAATGTACATAAGGGTTTAATCTTAGGTAACTTGTTTTATTTGTTATTTTTGATTATTTTTGTGGTATTGGGGTTCCAATATTTTAATTGGCAATATATTGTACCACTGTGCTCTTGATGTATATAATATTCAAAGCTGACACAAAAATATAATAATTTTCTATAGTATATCATATCTTGTGGTTTATAATTTGTTTTTAAACTACTCAACAAAAACTTGCAACAGATGGTAGAAAACTTTGTGATCAAGAAGAATGTCTGCCCCAGGGGCTATTACATGGAAGTGACCCTTAAGAAAGCACGGCTCTCCCCCTCTTCTAGTCGCAGGGGAGCTTTATGTCTTACCCTAATCCCATAGATAACCCCCTAATCCTTCCTCATCCGTATCGGTGGTGGGGTATCCGTGTATCCCTCTAGATTCGTCAGACAGCTGGTCTGCAGAGAAGCTTTATGGATTCCCTCTCACAGCCATATCAACTGATTAGATTACAAGGGATATCCTAAGAGTCCTGTTTCGCATCCCTCAGCGAACACTTCCATCTTTATTATTTAATATTCTTGGAAAAGGCACTTGTTTCTGACCATGTCTTGCTGTGGTGATATGACTTTGTTTGAGATCTCCAAAGAAGTTCAAGGTTTGTCCATTGAAGTTAACATGAAACAGAGTTCTCTTAGAACTAACAGCTGTTAGCCCGTGTATAAAAATCTAAAATTGATTCTTTCTTTGAACACTACTGATAAAGACTACATCGGCATCTATGAAGGAACTTGAATTCGTTGAACAGGGAGGTGAAACGCCCTGTTGTCCACTAAGCCTTAATACATTGGTTTATTTGCTTCTATTGCTTGTTTGTACTCTTCACCAAACTGGATTTAATTTTTTTAATCTCTTTCAACAGTTCTTTTACATCTTTTTTTACTTCATTCTACAGTTGTTGTTATTTCAAGTATTAAAGTTATAATTAAATAATAAAAATATATACAACTCACAAATATACAATTTTTTATTTCAAACGCGTTTCGACGACTACTTTGTCGTCATCTTCAGTGAAAATACACAAATGAAATTAACTAAAAAATATATATATATTAAACATAACCTATAAAGTTTTAGCAAAGGTAAAAACAAAAGTATAGGTAAAAAGGTACTTTTGTTTTTACCTTTGCTAAAACTTTATAGGTTATGTTTAATATATATATATTTTTTAGTTAATTTCATTTGTGTATTTTCACTGAAGATGACGACAAAGTAGTCGTCGAAACGCGTTTGAAATAAAAAATTGTATATTTGTGAGTTGTATATATTTTTATTATTTAATTATAACTTTCACTCACAAGCCAGCTCGAATATTATTTATTAAAGTTATGTTGATGTTTTGTTTTTCAACTAATGATTTTTCTGCCACATTTAAATTATTTTGCTGTAATTTTTGTACAACTGGCTACAATAATTTGATACTTTAATAACCAAATGTTTAGCCTATTATAATTTTTTCTTACATACCTTTTTTATAAATCTGTATTCAAACCTCTCTACAAGTATGGATATTCTTGCACCATCCAACTGTTGCCAACATTTCTTGCAACTTTCTGGATTCATCTTTCGCTAAACCTATCAACTTCTTCAATACCTTCATAAATTTTATATCAGAGGATCCACTTTGATGAAATTATTTTGTAGAGAGTTTTATGATACGTTATGTTTTCGTTCGTATAGTTGTCATTCTTTTGAGCTGTTTTTCTACTTTAATGTTACGTTTAATTAAATTATTTCTTTTTACCGGTAATTTTGTTTTGTTTTGTTAAGAACAAAATGCAATATTAAAATGTTAATATTGTAATGTAATATTGTTTTTTTTTTAAGAAACGTCTAGTCTATACAGTTTTTTCTCTTGATAAATTAGGGTTATATTTCAATTTCGTTCAACTTTTATCAGAATTTGTGGTTTCCAATATTTAAAATCACTGGTTTATAATTTTAATAACACTAGTCAAAAGGCAAAAATAGAAGGTGAAACATCCTATCATCCCTCGATGCATAGGCTATATCGTCCATGACGTATATTTTCTCAAGTTTCATAACTTCATAATATTGGTATAAAATTAGACCGGAACCAAGATTAACTTAATTTTTACACATCAGGCAAGATAAATGAATTTTCTTTTCACGTACTTATAAAAAATAATTCACAGTTTCTTCTATTTTACTGATAAAAAAATTCAATAATCAAAAATAAAAAAGACTAGAAATTTTGTATTCATTAACAGACTCGTATTAATGCTTCATTGTTTAATTCTAACCTACAAATTTATTTGAATGTTGGACGCCTGAAAATCAAGTTACATCTTTGAAAATTAATGTAATTTTGTAATTTCCAATTTAATTTTATTACTTCATAGATGTATATTTTTAACTGTATAGTATGCCTTTTACTTACGTTTTTAAATGAGTATATATCCTTAATATTTACGCTGTTCGTACAAATGTATAGAACATTTTTATATATTACCTTACATTAAATTTTCTATCATTTCAGATTATTGTAAACATATATCTCAACTGTTTTCTACAAACAGATTTACTTGATTGTAATTTTACTTGATTTTTATGTATTTTTATAAAATGTTTTCCAAAACTGAATCGCATTTCATTTTGTTGTTGATCGAAATATCTGAAAGGACTTACGAATATTTGTTTGCCCTTCTAACTTTATATTTTGCTGACACAATTTTGCGGACATCACGTGACCCCTATTGTTAGGGCCGCAATATCGGAAAACGTTTACAATAAGCGATACGGTTTGGGACGTAATCAATTTCACCTTCGCTGATTCTGTCTGTTTTCTTATTGCGTTGTGTCGCCTGAATGTAGCTCAATATCAAACTCTGATTTTATAGCTGTAGTTTGGAAATTATACATTTTTAAAAATTGTTCAATAATTACGCTACGCTATAAATAACCTTAGCAATCTATATGCTGTCGCTAAGTTTATGTCTAATTTATTAACTTGATGTTTGTATTCTTGTCATTCTTCCAAAATGGTTTGTTAATTTTTAAACCAATTAACGGCCCAACCTTTATTGACTTTTTAGACTAGCTCTCAATAATAGATTTTTGTTATCTTCCTTTCTATATCGTCGATATATTTTTCAAATACCTTTAAATGAGTTTGTTTATGTAAGTTTCTTTAATTTTTAGGTTGAATGTTTTTATTTTTAAGGCAAAATTGGGAATAAAAAAATGTAATAATTTATAATTGGTATTTTCTATTAAAGTTATTAAATTTTTTAATGTACGGTACTTGGAAATGTTTGTAAAACTTTTGTAAATGAATATTCGAGATTTGTTTTGCTTAATATTTTATTTTCAATTTAAAAATCAGTTTAAAACGTAACTTAAGTATAATGTTACAATTTTTTGTTACTGTTATAAAATTCCTCAAGTACACTTTTGATTAATTTGTTGTGTATTATAGTTTTCTGCCTTTCCTAGCAACTTACGAATCTATTGTCGACGCGTTTAGCAGATCTTCATCAGTCAGAACTTACTTTACTCCTATGTGTACTCTATGAGTACATACTCAGATGGAGGTTCTCCGAAACCCGTTAACAAGAGTTTAATATGACAATGCAAGGAAGGGTAGAACACCATGATACTCGACATAATAATGTACGATCTAGCAGAAAGTTAAAATATAACAAATATACTTTTAATGAGTGGCGGAGCGCTAGTGGAGCCAATGGAGCAGTTGCTCCGGGGCGCTAGTGGAGCCAATGGAGCAGTTGCTCCGGAGCGCTAGTGGAGCCAATGGAGCAGTTGCTCCGGGGCGCTAGTGGAGCCAATGGAGCAGTTGCTCCGGGGCGCTAGTGGAGCCAATGGAGCAGTTGCTCCGGGGCGCTAGTGGAGCCAATGGAGCAGTTGCTCGGGGGCGCTAGACTCTGAAGCATCTAAAAAATTCAAACGTTTGGACAGAGTATATGTAAAATGTATTTAGTATTATGAATAACCTACTATGACAAATGTATTACACTCTACTGTATAATTACTCTCCAATCGGAGGGTAGTTGTGTGGTAATGGGTTAGTGTTGGGAGGGGGATGTGTGCTCCAGGGCACTTTGAAGCGCTCTACGCCACTGCTTTTTATAATTTTAAAAACTATTTTTTATTTTATAATCATGAAAATGCACAGGTTACAAGTTGAGAGTACTGGTCACGCAGAAAGATCTACCGTTATACTCCAGCCTCAATATTTTACATATTTTTAAATCAATACAAGGTTTTATAATTTCTTGAAACGTTTTTTTACAAGTTTAGTACTTTGATATATCTGTTTCTACTACTCGTGTATCGAATTACCTTCGCTCCGTACGCACAATGTTTTACTGATGTTCCTTCTCGAGCTTGGACAGATCGATTTGAAATTATTTAGAAGTTATTTTTAATTCTTAGATTATTTTTGTTTTTAATACTATATATGTGTAAGTTAGAAAATTCTCAACAAGAATATTTTATTCATCTCTTTCCTCCAGTTTGAAGATTTTCACTGGTAACATTATCAGAATTATCATAATCTGTCTTACACTACTGTTACTACATTACCACTGACAGAAGTCATATAATATCAATTATAATAATAACTAGACGGTCATAAATTAAAATAATAAACATAAATAAGCATTGCTATTTATTAAAAATATACTGTGATTGAATTTAATAATAAATACTTAAACACCTTTTAACCACAAACTTTCTTTATTTTACCCCTTATGTACATTTCAGTTAACAAGTAACCATCCTCAGAGAGATAACTCTACAAGAATACCTTATTGATAATCTACGGAACTATTTACCCCCCCTCCCACTCCGATTGCCGCAGCCCCACTTCAGTGGTTAAGAATTATTCGGTCTTTGTATGTTATCCCTCTGAGGATGGTTACTTGGTAACTGAAATGTACATAACGGTTAAATAAAGAAGGTTTATGGTTAGGAGATGTTTTGTATTTATTAATAAATAAGCATATAATAATGTATAATGTTATATAGGCTACATTTAAATAGTTATCCACTTAAATCTGTTTATCTTATACTATTTCACTATTGGCTTTAGAAACCCTATTTTAGCTTCATTATTAATGATGCGACGGTGGGTATAAGACAATTTAAGCCAACATACAAAGTTTCATGTCATGCAGAAACTAAGCTAAAGTAGATAAGTATTTTTTCCTCTGAACACAAATCCATTAAATGTCCCAAAAATTGAATAAACAGCTAATTTGATAAGTGTACTCGGTCTAGTTTCGGCATGCCTATATACGTGACAATGGACCGAACTTGGCCCTCTTGATGTAAATTGAGCGATAAAACTGAAATGTCAGCCTCAAACACAATTAATTTAATGATTTAATTACGTCATAAAACCTCTTCAGTACGTCCGATGCCAGTGTTGCAGAGGAGGGGCAATCGAGTGGCAATAAACCGGCTTCAGCTGTTTGTTCGTACTTTCGCTTAGCATCACGAAATAATTTCCCAAACTTTATTTTCCGCCAGTTGTGCTTTTTCCACTTCAGTGAAAAGTTAACGGTGATTTATTTTTAGGAAACGTTTTGTACGCACGCTGAATGACGTCATACATAACGAATTTCTATTCATAATATATCGGTTACAAATTGATCCAAACTTGAAAGTGACAGGTCCTCTATCTTGCCCGTTTCTCCCCTTATTTATTTACTTCTCTTATCGTCACTTAGGGTTTGCTTTCGCCAAACGTTCAGTTCGTCTTCATTACCATCTGTGATTCCCAACTCGACTTGCGGGGTGAGGGTAAAACTTTATTAACTTCAGTATTCCAGCCTTCGACTCTACTGGTCACCGTTCCGGCTTCCTACACAAAGAAACAGAAAGCTTTAAACGGAATTGTTAGTAGGCCTAATTTTTTTTAAGAATCGTACTTTTTAACAAGTGCATCTTTTTAAAGCCAAGATACAATATTTACAACTTTTTATGTTTGCCTATGAATAGTAATTAGCCACAATTGTTCGTTTTAATTGGATAGAATTAATTTAATAGCCATAAAGGAATTTAATTTGTTGTGGTCAAATTTTCATGTGATGTTATAGATTAAAGCCTCTAATTTTAATTTGTATGAAATGATACATTTTTAAAGTGTATATAACACTTTGTATGTGTAAACTATATGTATATAATATATTTATACTTTAAAATATTATACGTTTAAATATTATATATATATATATATATATATATATATATATATATATATATATAATATATTATAACCATCCGTATAATCAAAAAAAAATGGCTGCATTATACAATTTATTATATAGATTACATAAAATACCTATGAATAATGAAAACAAGATAAGAGAGAAAACCATTATCTATCAAATTGCAATTGAGAATGGTTATAAAAAGAAAAATGTTGATAAACTTAATTATAATATTTTAAAGAAACAAAATAATAATCTAATTTACAAAAATAATGACGAAAATGTCATATGGACTTCATTTACATTTTTTTGTAATGAAGTAAAAAATATCACAAAATTGTTTAAAGGTAGCAACATAAAATTCGCTTATAATACTAATAATAAATTAATAAATATAATGAATAATAATAATATTATTAATATGCATGAAAAAAACGGTGTAGGCTATATAAATTAGAATGTGATTATTGTAATAAAGTTTATATAGGACAAACTAAGAAAAAACTTAAAGATAGATATAAAGAACATTTTAATGCATATAAAAAGCCAGAAATGTATAAATCAAATTTTGCTAGTCATTGTATTAATAATAATCACTTATTTCCTAATATAGATAATATGATACTTATAAAAGATTTTAACAAAGGCCTGAGAATGAATATTTATGAAGCTTTAGAAATACATAAATATAATACTAATAATGAGTTGATAAATGAACAAATACAAGTAAAATCTAAATTCGATAATATATTCAGTGTTTGTAATGTTAGGGCAGCAAAATAAAAAAATTTTAACAACATTGTAATTGATTTGGCATAACTATTTATTTGATCTAATTTGCACATATGTTAATTTTAATTGTTTAATATTCCTGATGATGTTGGTACTGTTAGCCAACGAAAAGCTTTGAATTGTAAATTCAAATATAATTCTTGTATTTGTATTTTGACTTTCGTTCTTTATATATATATATATATATATATATATATATATATATATATATATATATATATATATATATATATATATATATATATATATTTGTAAACATAGCCATCCACGCCATCAAACACACATTCCCCACATTAAAAAACGTACACCTAATAAAAAAAATTACAAAAACGCCTCAAAATGACAATCTGGGAACAACTAGAAATTTATAAAAATAAAAATAATATCATAAACGAATAAATACAAATAAAATCAAAATTATTCAACCTAATAGACAATATTAACCCCAAAACAAACTTTAAAAACTCGCACAGTCCAGTGAATCTAAAAATAAAACATAACTGTACACCAAGGTCAACGGAAATTCCACGCAGCTTGCAGCCCACTAGAACTTCGTTCAGTATGCCCGAAGATAATGACAAAGCCAGTCGTTGAAAGTTAACTCGCATACATACCAAGTAAGATTCTTGTTTAAGTACATAAGTGAAAGTGATATATATATATATATATATATATATATATATATATATATATACAGTAAACTCCCGATTATCCGTGGGCGGTTTATACGGTTTACGGATTATCCGGAGTCTGCCATTGTTTTACAAATATCCAATTTTTATTCCAATCAGATTCATGTGTTAAAATTTCCAAACGGTGAATTACGGCGTAAATACATATAAGGCTTAGTAGAAGTTAAGACGAAGGGAATAGATATGTAAATATGTACGTACTAATTTTTACATTGAAAGGGAAGAATCCCGACGCGGCCCAGCGAAATAAAAGACTAGCAGACTACTGTATATAAGAGACAATGACAAAATGCTTGGACGTCCGAAAACCTAATGGGTATCATAAGGTTGTAAATACATGTTAGCTAACCTGGGCTATAAATAGTCTAGGACGTGACATATGCATTATCCATGTCTGTCATATACATTATCGATCTTTATGGCTTTGTGACACAAGTAGACACTGTGTGACAAAATGGTTCTCAAGAAACTTAGATCTCACATTAACACGTTCGCTACCGCAATGTTGACAAAATAACTTTTGGTATAGACCAGCCGGCTCACATGTGCGCCGCTCTGGGTTGTTGAAAAGGACCAACAGCTCATATTTGCGACGCTGTTTGCGTGTTACTTTTATTCCTCTGACAAATCAGTGGTTTATATACTTGGTTGATATATATGTATGGGACTATAGACATGTCTGACGTTAATGTGGTACATTTGGTCTCTCAGTTATCAAGGTCAAAATACTCCTGACACATTGTTTATTCCTTCGTGCTTCTTCAGCGTTTCATTCCAGGAAAATATTGAGTCACCATTCTATTCCATTAAAATCACAAAGAATGTACTCTAGATGGCATGTATCAGCACAGGATGTAAACCTGTCACAAGTGATGAGTGCGTTTGTAAATATTTTGTTGGCCTACTGTATATGGAATACAAATGTAAACTAATGTTGTCTCTGATAAAATATTGTTTATAATGTCAGCATCTTTTTAATAAGATATGTAGCCTATATAAAAAATCTGTCTAGCATGAATAGCCAAGACGATTTAGTTGGGAGTTTGTTGATATAAGCCTGTGTATGACATTTTTGTTTTTACGTGTATATAGTGTTATTTCTAATATATTTCACATCTAAGCCCTGTTTTATGTAAGTAGAAAAAATTAATAGATTATAAACTTTTTATAATTTATTAAATAGTACACTTTAAAAAAATTGTTTTCATCAAAATCATATTTGGTTTCGGATTTGAGGGGCTAGACTGTTGTGTCTCATACTTTGGAAGCCCGTAACATAAGATTTTCATGCTGTAGATCGACCGGCCTATATGCCGGTCATATTTGCGCCATCCTAAAAAAACTCTAAAAACAGCAAAAACAAAAATATGCAACAAACACACACACGCCATGGGTTTGTATGAAGTATAATAAGTTATTATAACAACTTTCCACTTTGGTCTGTCATGAAGGTCAGGGCTCATAAAAACGTGGCCTGTGTGGAGAGATCGAATTCTTGCCGCCGGTCCCTCGTGAGAAACCAGACGGCGCATATATGCGCCGCTCGGTAGCGAACGTGTTGAAGCTAAATCAATGCTCACCAAAAAAACCAATGAAAGTGACAGATTTTTTTTTTGTTTTATGTGTAAAGGAAATTAGATATGTACATACATACTTATTTTTGACATATACTTATGTACGTATTGTATAGTTAGACATATAAATGTACATGTTATAATCCGACAAATACATCGACATTTTAAATTTTTTTCTGTATTTAATTTGTCCTCAGAAGGTTATTTGTGAATTGCATTAACCGGGGTCATTATTTGTGTAACTTATGGTATAATAATCGATTATCGATCGTTTTGCGTATTCTTTGTTCATAGCGGATTATCCGGGGAATTCGGTTATCCGGCGTTGCCGGGCCACTTTATTCCACGGATAGTCGGGAGTTTACTGTATATATTAATATATATATATATATATATATATATATATATATATATATATATATATATATATATATCGCAATATGTATTCTTGTGTATTAATAAAGAACTAAGTCAAAATACAAATACAAAAATTATAATTGAATTTACAATTCAAAGCTTTTCGTTGGCTAACAGTACCAATATCATCAGGAATATTAAACAATTAAAATTAACATATGAGCAAATTAGATCAAATAAATAGCTATGCCAAATCAATTACAATGTTGTTAAAAAAAAATTTTTTTTTTGCTGCCTTAACATTACAAACATTGAATATATTATCAAATTCAGATTTTACTTGTATTTGTTCATTTATCAACTCATTATTAGTATTATATTTATGTATTTCTAAAGCTTCATAAATATTCATTCTCAGGCATTTGTTAATTTCTTTTACAAGTATCAATTATGTAAATTCAATTATAATTCTTGTATTTGTATTTTGACTTAGTTCTTTATATATATATATATATTAGTGTGGGGGTAATTTAAACGTACTGGTATTTTATGTAACAATTTACTAACAACAATTAGTATATATACATGCAAACGTGGTCCGCAAGTCTGTCGCGACACTGGTAGGAATGTGGGAACAGGGCTTTTGGTTTGGGCTGGATCTATGGAGGGGTTTCTGCTTGGGGGGGGGTCAACGTTTACTTAATATTATGAGGGGGCTGGCTGACTGACTATCTTCTATCCCCCCCCATTAAGTTTACGCTAGTTACATAATTACAATCTAAACTGTGTTTGAGGATCAAATTACAATTTAAACTGTCTTATAAACTTTATGTACAAAGTTTAACTAAAAATATGGCAATATATACAAATAAGTACAATAAGTAACAAATATGTACGAAGTTCAACTTAAAATATGACAATATATACAAATAAGTACAATAAGGGACAAATATGTACGAAGTTCAACTTAAAAAGTTGACAATATGTACAAATAAGTACAATAAGTAACAAATATGTACGAAGTTCAACTTAAAATATGACATATACAAATAAGTACAATAAGGGACAAATATGTACGACGTTCAACTTAAAAAGTTGACAATATGTACAAATAAGTACAATAAGTAACAAATATGTACGAAGTTCAACTTAAAATATGACAATATATACAAATAAGTACAATAAGGGACAAATATGTACGAAGTTCAACTTAAAAAGTTGACAATATGTACAAATAAGTACAATAAGTAACAAATATGTACGAAGTTCAACTTAAAATATGACATATACAAATAAGTACAATAAGGGACAAATATGTACGACGTTCAACTTAAAAAGTTGACAATATGTACAAATAAGTACAATAAGTAACAAATATGTACGAAGTTCAACTTAAAATATGACAATATATACAAATAAGTACAATAAGGGACAAATATGTACGAAGTTCAACTTAAAAAGTTGACAATATGTACAAATAAGTACAATAAGTAACAAATATGTACGAAGTTCAACTTAAAATATGACATATACAAATAAGTACAATAAGGGACAAATATGTACGACGTTCAACTTAAATTATGACAATATGTACAAATAAGTACAATAAGTAACAAATATGTACGAAGTTCAACTTAAAATATGACATATACAAATAAGTACAATAAGGGACAAATATGTACGAAGTTCAACTTAAATTATGACAATATGTACAAATAAGTACAATAAGTAACAAATATGTACGAAGTTCAACTTAAAATATGACATATACAAATAAGTACAATAAGGGACAAATATGTACGAAGTTCAACTTAAAATATGACAATATATACAAATAAGTACAATAAGGGACAAATATGTACGAAGTTCAACTTAAATTATGACAATATGTACAAATAAGTACAATAAGTAACAAATATGTACGAAGTTCAACTTAAAATATGACATATACAAATAAGTACAATAAGGGACAAATATGTACGAAGTTCAACTTAAATTATGACAATATGTACAAATAAGTACAATAAGGGACAAATATGTACGAAGTTCACCTTAAATTATGACAATATATACAAATAAGTACAATAAGGGACAAATATGTACGAAGTTCAACTTAAATTATGACAATATGTACAAATAAGTACAATAAGTAACAAATATGTACGAAGTTCAACTTAAAATATGACATATACAAATAAGTACAATAAGGGACAAATATGTACGAAGTTCAACTTAAATTATGACAATATGTACAAATAAGTACAATAAGGGACAAATATGTACGAAGTTCACCTTAAATTATGACAATATGTACAAATAAGTACAATAAGGGACAAATATGTACGAAGTTCAACTTAAATTATGACAATATGTACAAATAAGTACAATAAGTAACAAATATGTACGAAGTTCAACTTAAAATATGACATATACAAATAAGTACAATAAGGGACAAATATGTACGAAGTTCAACTTAAATTATGACAATATGTACAAATAAGTACAATAAGTAACAAATATGTACGAAGTTCAACTTAAAATATGACATATACAAATAAGTACAATAAGGGACAAATATGTACGAAGTTCAACTTAAATTATGACAATATGTACAAATAAGTACAATAAGGGACAAATATGTACGAAGTTCAACTTAAATTATGACAATATGTACAAATAAGTACAATAAGTAACAAATATGTACGAAGTTCAACTTAAAATATGACATATACAAATAAGTACAATAAGGGACAAATATGTACGAAGTTCAACTTAAAATATGACAATATATACAAATAAGTACAATAAGGGACAAATATGTACGAAGTTCAACTTAAAAAGTTGACAATATGTACAAATAAGTACAATAAGTAACAAATATGTACGAAGTTCAACTTAAAATATGACATATACAAATAAGTACAATAAGGGACAAATATGTACGACGTTCAACTTAAAAAGTTGACAATATGTACAAATAAGTACAATAAGTAACAAATATGTACGAAGTTCAACTTAAAATATGACAATATATACAAATAAGTACAATAAGGGACAAATATGTACGAAGTTCAACTTAAAAAGTTGACAATATGTACAAATAAGTACAATAAGTAACAAATATGTACGAAGTTCAACTTAAAATATGACATATACAAATAAGTACAATAAGGGACAAATATGTACGACGTTCAACTTAAAAAGTTGACAATATGTACAAATAAGTACAATAAGTAACAAATATGTACGAAGTTCAACTTAAAATATGACAATATATACAAATAAGTACAATAAGGGACAAATATGTACGAAGTTCAACTTAAAAAGTTGACAATATGTACAAATAAGTACAATAAGTAACAAATATGTACGAAGTTCAACTTAAAATATGACATATACAAATAAGTACAATAAGGGTCAAATATGTACGACGTTCAACTTAAATTATGACAATATGTACAAATAAGTACAATAAGTAACAAATATGTACGAAGTTCAACTTAAAATATGACATATACAAATAAGTACAATAAGGGACAAATATGTACGAAGTTCAACTTAAATTATGACAATATGTACAAATAAGTACAATAAGTAACAAATATGTACGAAGTTCAACTTAAAATATGACATATACAAATAAGTACAATAAGGGACAAATATGTACGAAGTTCAACTTAAAATATGACAATATATACAAATAAGTACAATAAGGGACAAATATGTACGAAGTTCAACTTAAATTATGACAATATGTACAAATAAGTACAATAAGTAACAAATATGTACGAAGTTCAACTTAAAATATGACATATACAAATAAGTACAATAAGGGACAAATATGTACGAAGTTCAACTTAAATTATGACAATATGTACAAATAAGTACAATAAGGGACAAATATGTACGAAGTTCACCTTAAATTATGACAATATATACAAATAAGTACAATAAGGGACAAATATGTACGAAGTTCAACTTAAATTATGACAATATGTACAAATAAGTACAATAAGTAACAAATATGTACGAAGTTCAACTTAAAATATGACATATACAAATAAGTACAATAAGGGACAAATATGTACGAAGTTCAACTTAAATTATGACAATATGTACAAATAAGTACAATAAGGGACAAATATGTACGAAGTTCACCTTAAATTATGACAATATGTACAAATAAGTACAATAAGGGACAAATATGTACGAAGTTCAACTTAAATTATGACAATATGTACAAATAAGTACAATAAGTAACAAATATGTACGAAGTTCAACTTAAAATATGACATATACAAATAAGTACAATAAGGGACAAATATGTACGAAGTTCAACTTAAATTATGACAATATGTACAAATAAGTACAATAAGTAACAAATATGTACGAAGTTCAACTTAAAATATGACATATACAAATAAGTACAATAAGGGACAAATATGTACGAAGTTCAACTTAAATTATGACAATATGTACAAATAAGTACAATAAGGGACAAATATGTACGAAGTTCAACTTAAATTATGACAATATGTACAAATAAGTACAATAAGTAACAAATATGTACGAAGTTCAACTTAAAATATGACATATACAAATAAGTACAATAAGGGACAAATATGTACGAAGTTCAACTTAAATTATGACAATATGTACAAATAAGTACAATAAGGGACAAATATGTACGAAGTTTAACTTAAATTGTGACAATATGTACAAATAAGTACAATAAGGGACAAATATGTACGAAGTTCACCTTAAATTATGACAATATGTACAAATAAGTACAATAAGGGACAAATATGTACGAAGTTCAACTTAAATTATGACAATATGTACAAATAAGTACAATAAGGGACAAATATGTACGACGTTCAACTTAAATTATGACAATATGTACAAATAAGTACAATAAGGGACAAATATGTACGAAGTTCAACTTAAATTATGACAATATGTACAAATAAGTACAATAAGGGACAAATATGTACGAAGTTCAACTTAAATTATGACAATATGTACAAATAAGTACAATGAGGGACAAATATGTACGAATTTCAACTTAAATTATGACAATATTTACAAATAAGTACAATAAGGGGCAAATATGTACGAAGTTTAACTTAAATTATGACAATATGTACAAATAAGTACAATAAAGGACAAATATGTACTAAGTTCAACTTAGATTATGACAGTATGTACAAATAAGTACAATAAGGGACAAATATGTACGAAGTTCAACTAATTATAGGCTATATGACTTGAAACTTATTCTAGGAGACGAAGATAGCGGGCAGGGGAAAACGAAATGAGTAATACAGGGGTGTTATGAGGGTTTCAGAAGTACAACAAACATGGTGCTAACAGAGTAACATTTATATTCCGGGTGCCCTAACACATCGTACAGATACAAGGTAACAACACCTTCCGAACGTGCAACTGTAAACCGTAACTCACGAATGTGAGTTGACGAAAGTCCTTTAAAAACTGACGAGTTATTTATATTATATAAGGATCATACGCGTAGGACAATGTTCTCTTTAAAATTTAAGTAATGTAATTTGTTTTAATATATAGGTTTAAATTTATTACCTAAATAAAAGTGAATCAACTCAAAAACAGGAACTTATAGCAAGTAGTTAGCTATTGCGGCATTTCAGTCCATGGTTTATAGAAGAAATACTGTTGACCGGATCCGGCAGGAAACAAGTGTTTTTAATTTTGTTTTTTTTAATACTAGTTGGACTCATCTATGTCCTTTTGTGCTTTTGGAAAATTGCAGTTTTATAAGTGATAACTTCTTTAAGCACGGTGAACAAAACATGAGATTAAATCATTGCTATCGCGTCACGCTAATTCTGAAACGCAAACCTTACAGCATATATTTCCGCCAGGTTACACTATGAGTCACCTCAAAGTAAATTGAATGATAACATATGATTTCACGTAACAGCTGATTTTGTGTTACAGGTTATGATTTCAAGTAACAGCCGAATTTCTGTTATAGGTTATGTTGTAGACCAGCCGCTTTACACGTAGATTATTATTAAATAGTTTTGATCAGTTAACATATTAATTTATTTAAATTTCGATTAATCTCAATACAAATAATTCAATATAATGATAATAATAAGTTATGTATTTTTAATCCAATTTTTGGAAGGAAAACATTTTGGGGCCGTCTTATACTTATTAAAGAACTGATTTGAGTTGATTTTGTTAAACAAATTTGTATTCAGTAAACATCGAATAAATGTTTTTTAGTTACCCACGTTTTTTTATTAAGTACAATAAATATTAGTCTCTATTAAATACATCCTTAAATAAAGATGTAAAACTTGAATGAAAAATGTATAAAATCATATTTTCTGCGATTTTCGTTGAACATTTTGCGAAACTATTAACTGTATTCTATCTCTTCTGTCGGGACGCCTCCGAGAGCTAGAACCATTTTTTTTTAATTATTTTAAAGTCATTAACAAGTCCTACGAGAAGTTAGAATATTTTTATTTTTTTCTAACAGAATAATGACTATTATTAAAGGTATTTAATGGTAAATACTGAATTTTCATTCGGAGGTTAATAGAAATATTTTATTTATTACTTTTCACGGTAAATAATGACTATTATTAAAGGTATTTAATGGTAAATACTGAATTTTCATTCGGAGGTTAATAGAAATATTTTATTTATTACTTTTCACGGTAAATGTATCTAAACCCTAGTTTTGGGTTTCCGCGATATTCCAATTTTATTTTTCTACAAAAACTAGAAATAATTTCATTTATAATTGACATAGATTAATTTGTATACTTTTTGAAAGTTTTAGATAAAATTTAAAAATCTTTAACATTAGCAAATAGAATGTTATACAACTATTCTTTGAGCTTAGCTTGTGAGGTTATGTTAAAACAAATAAAAACATATACAAAACTCACAAAAATTATCTTTTGTTTACTCATACGCGTTTCAATAACAAAGTCATCATCATCAGTGAGTGTTACAAATTGAGTTGTAAGTTAGAGTTTGTAGTAGTAACACTCACTGATTATGATGCATTTGTCATTGAGACGCGTATGAGCAAATAAACGATTAATTTGTGAGTTTTGTGTGTGTTTTTATTTGTTTTAAATAGAATGTTGTTAATATAAAACGCGTGTATTTTCGAATAAACTCTATTGATTAAGAAGATGAAGAACGTATGGTTCTTAAAACTCAATTTCCCTCTCTGCTCCCCTGATGGATTGTGGTCAGAATGAATAATAATCTAGACTATATCAGAACGATCCGGAGGCAGTTGAATGTTTTCAAAAAGCCTCGCCAGATATACAGAGGGACGAACGCAGCTTGTGCGAGTTTTAACTCATTTCACCCTTTTATTAAAATGAAACATTCGGAGAATATTTCTAAAACGTCAGATGCCAACATTAATCAATCTGTGGCATTTGTACGCTGTGAGGGCGTGGTTATAGTTCATTCATTAATGCGTACATTATGCAGTGTTCCTGGCAGCCGAATCAAGTCAATTAGGCGACACCCACTGAGCCAAAATTAACTCTTTGGTAGTGCCTACTCTTTGTGTATTATGGATTATATAAGATAGATTGTAATTATAATAATGTATAAAATCAGAACGAACTGTGCAGCACCATAATAACTGGTGTTTATTTAATTTACATTTCTTTTATTGTCGACATTTTGATTTCACAGAATGTTATTACCATTCTCTAGTCATAAGTTAAAGCAATAGAAACATAAAATTCAATTATAGAACATAAGACATGTAATAGTCAATCTTTTAACCAATCAGACAGGTTCTAGGGCAAATATTTTTTAAAAACTGTTTTCTAAAATGTCTTTCATTCAGTTATAAAAACATATAGTAATTATATCAGAGATATGGACCAGTTATATTGTGTGTACAAGGATACACTGAAGTTGATAATGAAGGAACTGTGACGGATTTCCAATATTCTACTTAGTTTCTGACATCTGATAAGGTAAACAATTAACTATAACGTACCTTGTGTCGTATAGTTTTATTTTATTTCTTTAATTTATGTCGAGAATGTCCACAAGATTCTGTGAATGACCGAAACGTAGGCGATAAAGTGAATGTAAGGTGAATAAATGCTATACTTTGATTTAAAGTAGAATAGGAAGGGTAGGGATGCGATGGTAGGGAGGGTAGGGATGCGATGATTTCAGTTCGAACGCATTGACAGTCAACCCGCCACTGCCAGCGACTGACATTGCAGAACGAAGCGAGCTACACCACTAGTAAATCATTCCACCACAGTTACGATGTCACTGAGTGACGAACGGGAGTTTAACGTCGAATTGGCAACAAGGCCAACCCACGCAGTAAGTTGTGAACCTCCTATTCGCTCAGACGGCTGTAATCCCCACTCCCTCTGATCGATTTCACCTACGCAGAATCCTATTCTGTTTTAATTCAAACTAGTATAGTTGTTATTGTATTGTACAGTTCGTTAGATTACAGGTCTTATAGTCTTATATATATATATATATATATATATATATATATATATATATATATATATATCTTTATATGCAAGACGTCAAATTTTTTCGTTATATTGCTTGGGTGGAGTGCTGTATTAAATAGCGCTGAATGCTTATCGAACGTGAACGAACACCAATGAACGCCTTTGAACTGACGATTTTAAACAAATGTAAAGCTTATGTAAAGGTTTGATGGAATGAAGAATTAGTTTTTGTTAGAAATAGGGGGGGGGGCAAAAACTATTGAAACTAATCAGGGAGAAAATAAATTGAACAGGGCATTGTTTTAGAAATATCTGTCCGTTGAAAGATGTTCTGGAAGGAGATTGAAGAAAGAACTATCTGGAGCAGAAGAAGACAACAAATGATAGATTGCACTGAGATAAATTGATCGTTTGTTGAAATAAAGAAAGGTGACGTTTGAGAAAGGATTTTAACTGAGTGGACAAAAGTGATGTAAATTTTTCTTTCATAAAATTACAAAAGAACCAGGAAATACTGGTCTTAAAACAAATTACTTATTGAAAAGTAACAAGCTGTTCTATATGTTTGCGTGTTACAAACTATTTTCATTTTATGCTTATTTTCGGCTAGTATTATAGACATTTAAACTTTTTTTAAATTATTTTAGGAACCAATAATTTGCGACAGGATTATTAATTTTTTTTGCGTTGCAGAGAATATCTTCTTTACTACTATTGTCTAAGAAGTACAGACAACTATTGTAAATATGTAGGAGTATAAAACCCGGTAGTAGAGGATATAAGAGACCAAGTGATCACGTATGCAGTGCAGCGTATACCGGAAGTAAGCGAGCTTCAAAGAGGTCTTTACCCGTACATATTTATGTCTAAAGAAGGGACATATTAAACTCGTGATTCTGGGAATAGGATAAAGGTTTGGCATCGCATGCAGGGTCTTGATATAAGCCAACTCTCAATCGGGGTAAATATATGTCTCAATTTGTTACTTATGTTTTTGAAAGAAGTCACTCAAACAATTCATTATAAAAAAACTTAGATTGTTAGTAAGCTACTGCATCCAAGGGAAGCAGAAATAATTTATTGCTGTCTGACCTGCAGACATATTAAAATGCTGATTTCTCAAATGCTGATACCTACCCTTTCTCCAGTACTGCCTGGTTCCATCCCTTTTTCCTCGCCCTTCTTATTACAAGTGGGTATACAGGTACACTCTTCTTTATGAGACCGAAAGGTCTACTACACGTACGCAGCCTTCCATACGTCATATTTCTCTATAAAATCATTTAGATCCCTCTACATACGTCGTATATCATCGACTCGATAATTTACGTCCAAACCTTCGTTGGCTATTACTGTCTGATCGATTTCAAACTACAATAAATTTGTTAGACTTTAACAATCATATATATATTTATATATATATATATATATATATATATATATAAATATATATATATATATATATATATATATATATATATAATGAATATGGTGATATGTTTTCTTTAATATATTTAATCAATTACAAATATTTCAAAAACAAGAATACTTTTAATACATATATTATTCAAAGCTTTTCACCGATAAAACAGTACAGCATCTTCAGGAAAATAATTATGTAATCTAATTATGTTACATATTAATAATATATATTATATGTTAATATATTACGTAATAATTTTGTTACAAAATTATTTTCCAGAAAGTTACTCGTACTTTTTTATCGGCGAAAAGCTTTTAATAATATATGTATTTAAAGTATTCTTGTTTTTTAAATATATTTTGATTTATTAACTATATATATATATATATATATATATATATATATATATATATATATATATATATCTTGATATATTTCGTTATCCATTGTTTTTCCGTTGCACTGACTTTATGAAGTTAATATATTACTATTGTATGAAATTTTATCCACCATTAAGTGCAATGATATTACCTCGAGTAATGAGACACGTATGATGAGATATAAAAAACACAAAAGCGCACTGCACACTACTATTGAATCCACCTTCGCAAATCACCTCACTAAACACTTATGCAAAAGTATGGAAAATAACATGAGCATCCTCCACACATGCAACATAGGCCATAAATTAAACACACTAGAACAGTGTGAAATATATAGGCATAGCAACACACATAAAAATGACATCCTAAATGAACAAACACGGTACAGATCACACATACTCTTCGATCACATCACTTCTAACTTTCAAAGAAATGGTACCGAGGAAGCACAACTGCAGCATTCCTAGCGGCAAAAATACGAGGCTGAAGAAGTCGTAAGACGAAAACGTATCCTCCAAGTGTAAGTTAACAATTTAACAACTTTTAGTTACCAAAACGTCTGGTCGCAAGTAATAGCAAAAGTTTAATATATATATATATATATATATATATATATATATATATATATATATATATATAAATATCGCAATATATATATATATATATATATATATATATATATATATATATATATATATATTAAAACAACATAAATTTAACAACATAAGGAACAACTAGAAATTTATAAAAATAATATCATAAACGAACAAATACAAATAAAATTTAAAAAACGATAAATTATTCAATCTAATAGAGATTATTAACCCCAAAACAAACTTTAAAAACTCGCACAGTGCAGTGAATCTAAAAATAGAACGTAACGGTACACCAAGGTCAACGGGAAATTCACTCAGCTCGCAGGCTACAACAACCCTGTTCAGTATGACCGAAGATAAAGGTAAGGCCAGTCATTGAAAGTTAACTGGCATAAATACCAAGTAAGATTTTTCTTTAAGTACATAAGTGAAAGTGATAAGTATATACAAGAAAACAATGTTGCATAACTACAAATATGTATATATATATATATATATATATATATATATATATATATATATATATATATATAGTATATATAGTAATATATTGTAACATAGTAATATACTATATAACATATACAATAACATACAATGACATATACAATATATAGTAATATATTGTAAATATGGTATATATAAAGTAATATATTGTTTAAGTATATATTATGTGACATATATACGCAATAAATTGCGCTGTGTAATACATTTGGTTTTATTATTGAACGTTGAATAATACATACCTCAGTATGCCGATAGCCTAAAGCGTTAAAGTTCGTTAATATTAAACTAAATTGAACTGTCCACGGTCACAATTTATCTTGTGTTAAGTCAATGACTCTCCGATATTATTATGCACTAGCGCCAGCGCATTCATTAATGCTACTAACTTCGAATTATTTAAATATCAAACAAAACTGAAAGACGTAATATTTGATTCAATACTCTTCAGCAATCAGCCTAATCAGCTGTCTACTAATAACCAACTATTGCAACTCAAGTAGTTAACTTGATATCATAAAGTGATTTATTTCTTCTTCTCAATTCCCATTTAAAAGCATTGTGCAGTACGTTTTATAAATCACGTTTGTCGGCGAGACAAAGGCTCGACTAAATCATTCTATTCCTACGTAACTAATCTCTTCTATTCCCATAGTTCTTAGATTTTTACTAATTGTATTGTTGTGCTGCATACTGTAAATATATAAACACTTCTATAGATCGTGTCTTATTAATCCTTCAAACGACGTTGGGTTCTATACAATCTTACAAAAACCATAATCTCTTAACTTCCAAAATACATTATCTAAGCTCTTTTTAGATACGCCCCATGCTTCAATAGTTGCCTATTTCATGGTAGCGCCCCAAAGTTGGCCGTCTCAGCATTTGCATCTGTCAAAGGTTGGTATTTGTTTCCGAAATGTGAATTTTTTAAAAATATATTACAATTAAAAGCCGAGCAAAGTAGGAGATGGTTGACGAAATTTTGAGGAAGAATTAGAGGAATCGAACTCGCCAAGATAATGCTGATGGATTGATGTTGTAATTTAGTGCTATTTTATATGAATTTTCATAATAATTTTCTGTTCGAACCACGATTTACATCTCAAAGGTGCCAGTTTTCTCAGAGCTGTCACGGGGAAAACATCCGCCGCGTCGTTCAACAGCATTAATATTTTTTTCGAATTATAATTTTTTTCATAGAAAATTAACGTAAAAAATTAACAAAATTGTAAAAGATAATCTTGATTAAATTTAGAGAATGAAATTAATTGACAAAATTTTTATTGAAACGAACGATAGTAATTTGCTCTTTTCATTATTACTTATAATATTAATTATAATAATAATAATTTTGTCACACCGATATCTTTAGGTAACATGTACAACACTCTCGTCACAAGTGTTATCCAACGCGGAGTAAAATCCCTCTTTGTTGTGGCGATATTTATTCGCTACGGATATGTCATTGACATTATATAATAAATAATAATGCCATTACAAATGAAACTAATTATATCGCATTAGATTAGACTGGTGCAACTAACATTTTTTAAATTATTTACGTGTTACCAGAAAATACATGATAAAATCGATTATAAATATCGATTACAAGTATTCTTAACAAGACAAAATCGATTATTAATGTCACCAACCAAAAAATGTTGGATAATATTTGAAAAAAGTACAAGCTTAGTTTCAATTTAATGATTTACATGTGTTACCAGAAAATACGTGATTAAATCGACTATAAATATCGATTACAGGTATTCTTAACAAAATTGATTATAAATATCACCAACCAAAACATGGACAAGATTTGAAAAAAGTACAAACATTGTCTCAAATTAGTGATTTACATCTGTTACCAGAAAATACATGATAAAATCGATTATAAATATCGATTACAGGTATTCTTAACAAAACAAAATCGATTTGTAATGACACCAACCAAAAAATGTGGGATAATATTTGAAAAAAGTACAAGCTTAGTCTCAATTTAATGATTTACATGTGTTACCAGAAAATTCATGATAAAATCGATTATAAATATCGATTACAGGTATTCTTAACAACATTTATTATAAATGTCACCAACCAAAACATGGACAAGATTTGAAAAAAGTACATAGTCTCAATTTAGAGATTTACATCTCTTACCAGAAAATACATGATAAAATCGATTATAAATATCGATTACAGGTATTCTTATCAAGACAAAATCTATTATAAATGTCACCAACCAAAAAATGTTGGATAGGATTTGAAAAAGGAGATAAACATAGTCTCAATTTACAAACATGTACTAAAGTCTATAAAATTGGCGTGTTTTTGTAAAACACCATTATTTTATACACTATGGTATATTATTATGTAGCTGTGTAACATTATAGCAATAAAGCAAAGAAATAATACATTTCAACGTAAGCATTTTCCTAAACAAACTTAATATTCTGTCGTTACGGCTCCATATTTATTTCTAATATGACTCTATTGCAATGAAAAAATATTTTCACTGTAGCAATTTACAAAAAATTACAATGAAAACTTTCATAACTTACTTGCCCATAATCCAAGAAAGTTTTGTTTGTACATTGGGTTTATGTTTGCATTTTTCAAATTTTAACTACTATTTGTTTTGGAATATGTTTTTTGGATTGTACTTTTAATAATGAAAAATATCGAAATTGATCCAATCACATTCATTGAGTATTTGTCAATAGGATGTATGTCAGATGCTAATATATATATATATATATATATATATATATATATATATCATGGGCGCCCATGTATAATTTTATAGGGGGGGCCAAACCTGGGGGGATGGGATTCCCTCCATGAAAAGGAGGGTCTGGGGAAATTTTGAAAAATTAGGGTTAAAATGGTGAGTCTTAAGGCACTTTAGAAAATTCAAAACTTCTAATTTTTACAGGCTTTTTTGTATCGATTAATTTATTTTTTTATAGAATGAGTGAATCTTTATTCCTTAAAATACTAAAAAATGTAATAAAAAGCTTTTTTTTCTTGCGTCATTTCATTTATTATAGGATAGGATAGTAACCGACAAATTAGTTTGAGGTTGGAAGTTTTTTAAATATAGGCTATTATTTCAGTTTTATAAGTGGCTTTTTTTAAAATTTTAACCGAGGCATGACAGTCGAGTATCTGATTTTATTGAAATATCTCATTAGGTTCAGGGTGTTTGCGTGTTTCAGGAGGAACTGCTCATATAACGCTAAAAATGAGAAAAAATGCTTCGTTAGTGAGTTACGACTAGCGAAAGATTTCACCACCAATTCAGTTGCCCATGTGAAATAAATCAATAAATGTATAGGCCCTACTTAAGTAAGCAGATTCAAATTTTATCCTCCTTAGGCTTTTTCTACTAATTTGAGCAATTAGGGGTAGTTTTCACCCTTGAAAATGAATTTTTAGAGGGTCGAAATATTTAACAATTACAATTAGAGTATCAGACAATCATTATTTTTAATTCATCTGAACCAAATTTCACTCTTTTTACGCTTTTTTATAGATTTTGACAATAAGGGGTAGTTTTTACGCTTAAAAAATAAAAAGCGCCCGTCAGCATTATATAGATTTTGAAGTAGAGGGTAAGTTGAGCTTAATCCCAAATTTGTATGCAAATCGGTCTTTTCCGAAAAATTTGCGAAGTTTTTTCCTATTTTAAGCTTCGTTTCCTGGACTAATAATAAAGATAAATCAAATTAAAACGTCAATTTCTACAATTCAATTAAAGATAATGTAACACAGGCTATAACATATAATAAATTGTTAACATTAAGTTAACCAATACAGTACTACAATGTCGAACGCAGATGACATGCAACAGAGAAGAAATGCAGCGTCAGTCGGAAGGGCCTAGGTTGTTCTTCCTGTCACGTTTTCCTTATCATTGGGATAGCTGGCTCGCTGTGTCAGCGTCTAGGATATTAGTCGTGTCCTGTTTAGCTGTTTTCCTTTAATTGACGCAACCATTAACTGGTCCACATTGGCATAATCACATAACATGGATATTCCATAATTTCTGACTTAAAACCTACTTCGTTCAGTCAAGGTGTTAATATAGCAGAATCGCATAAATATACTATTTATATTGTTACTGTGAAAATTTATTATAATTAAAATATAGTTCTTCCACATCAGCTGAAAATAAAAAAGAAATATTTGTACGAAAGTCTTGATAATTTTAATTTGTATTTCTGGGAGCTAGGGGGGGCCACGGCCCCTCCCTGCCCGTGTGTATGGGCGCCCATGATATATATGTATCTGGTGTAATTATATACGAACCCGTTGCTTTCCTATTATATCTAGACAGGATAATAATAAATAGCCTATAACTTGCACTTTTTTAATATTTTATGGATTTATTTGTTCTACATCTGTCAGAGTAGGCACAATAGCAATAAATCAGTGTTATATATTGGTCCAGTTTCCAGTTTACATTTCCTAGTTATTTAATACTGTTTCTGCAACGCTTGTAAGACTCGTTGTTACAAAGCCTCAACTTTCTTTTAAATACATGGGAATAAACCTAACTATAAACACACAAATTATTTTGAAATAGACATCTTAAAATAAAATTACTTACCATAATGAAAAATAATTTACTTTTCACATCAAAGATAAAATTAAGTTAATAAAAAAAATCCAAATGTTTTAATAAAATTTGTTTTGTAGGCTACACAACAAAAAATTAAGTTTAAATCACTTTTAAAAGTACGAGTATTAAAAAAATCTGTTTACTTATAAAATTATAGCTTTTAAACATTATTACTTCTCGACCAATACTTGAGAAGAATTTTAGCAAATCTGATTTTTTCGTTTTACTTGAAAATTCATTTTTAAAAGAGACAAATATGGGTTTTCATGTCGTAAACGATAGTGTTTAAAATTTACAAAGATGTCTTGAGATTACAAATACACATAAAACTGTGTTTTAATAAACAAATCTGTTGTTTACAATATATTGTATATATTGCAGCTGCATCACATTTAGCTGCAAGTAGATTTGATTACATTACATATGGACTGGATAGCTAAACTACAAATAGATACAAAATATCTGTTAGGTTAGGTTTGATTAAATTACATTTAGATTTAATAGCTAAACTACAAATAGATACAAAATATCTAAGGTTAGGTTTGATTAAATTACATTTGGATTTAATAGCTAAACTACATACAGGTGTAAAATATCTGTTAGGTTAGGTTTGGTTAAATTACATTTGGATTTAATAGCTAAACTACAAATAGATACAAAATATCTGTTAGGTTAGGTTTGATTAAATTACATTTGGATTTAATAGCTAAACTACAAATTGATACAAAATATCTAAGGTTAGGTTTGATTAAATTACATTTGGATTTAATAGCTAAACTACATACAGGTGTAAAATATCTGTTAGGTTAGGTTTGGTTAAATTACATTTGGATTTAATAGCTAAACTACACATAGGTACAAAATATCTGTTAGGTTAGGTTTGATTACATTGCATGTGGATTTAATAGCTAAACTACACATAGGTACAAAATATCTGTTAGGTTAGGTTTGATTACATTACATGTGGATTTAATAGCTAAACTACACATAGGTACAAAATATCTGTTAGGTTAGGTTTGATTACATTACATGTGGATTTAATAGCTAAACTACACATAGGTACAAAATATCTGTTAGGTTAGGTTTCATTACATTACATGTGGATTTAATAGCTAAACTACACATAGGTACAAAATATCTGTTAGGTTAGGTTTGGTTAAATTACATTTGGATTTAATAGCTAAACTACACATAGGTACAAAATATCTGTTAGGTTAGGTTTGATTAAATTACATTTCGATTTAATAGCTAAACTACATACAGGTGTAAAATATCTGTTAGGTTAGGTTTGGTTAAATTACATTTGGATTTAATAGCTAAACTACACATAGGTACAAAATATCTGATAGGTTAGGTTTGATTACATTACATGTCGATTTAATAGCTAAACTACACATAGGTACAAAATATCTGTTAGGTTAGGTTTGATTACATTGCATGTGGATTTAATAGCTAAACTACACATAGGTACAAAATATCTGTTAGGTTAGGTTTGATTACATTACATGTGGATTTAATAGCTAAACTACACATAGGTACAAAAATATCTGTTAGGTTAGGTTTGAATGTGGATTTAATAGCTAAACTACACATAGGTACAAAATATCTGTTAGGTTAGGTTTAATTACATTACATATGGATTGGATAGCTAAACTACAAATAGATACAAAATATCTGCTAGGTTAGGTTTGATTACATTACATGTGGATTTAATAGCTAAACTACATACAGGTACAAAATATCTGTTAGGTTAGGTTTAATTACATTACATATGGATTGGATAACCAAACTACACATAGGTACAAAAATATCTGTTAGGTTGGGTTTGATTATATTACATGTGGATTTAATAGCTAAACTACACATAGGTACAAAATATCTGTTAGGTTAGGTTTAATTACATTACATATGGATTGGATAGCTAAACTACAAATAGATACAAAATATCTGCTAGGTTAGGTTTGATTACATTACATGTGGATTTAATAGCTAAACTACATACAGGTACAAAATATCTGTTAGGTTAGGTTTGATTTCATTACATATGGATTGGATAGCCAAACTACACATAGGTACAAAAATATCTGTTAGGTTAGGTTTGAATGTGGATTTAATAGCTAAACTACACATAGGTACAAAAATATCTGTTAGGTTAGGTCTGATTAAAAAAAAAAAACAATGAAAATAATGTTTACTAACGTAAAACTCATTAACATACAAGAAACTCGTACCTTTTAATATACATATGTTGTTCCAAGACCAAGAAAAATAGAGGTGACTCGTCCAAATCGACTCTGGGTTAGTTTAAATAGGATACCTAATTGTCTCTTTTATAACCAAACGTTTCCTAACTAGATATTTTGTACCTATATTTTATTATACTCGTATAATAATGTAACATAGGAGCGTCAATTCCTGAAGAATGATCTGATACAGTTGGGTTGTATTTAGCAGACAATAATCGATTTACGTTTATCCATGTCAATTGCTATATTTAAATCACTTTCTTTACTTTGAATGTATTGTAATGATCAAGTCTTTGTCAAGTGTTACCACTTCTAGAATTACAAACAACAGTAACGATCATAACAAACCAATCTGGCAACAGAAACAATAACAATATTCTGATATAAAAACGAAATATAAAATTTTAATTTTTTTAAAACCGTAAAATTTCTACATAACTTGTAGTTTGTTTCTTATTTAGTTAAAAATTTCCCATCCAAGTCCCACAAATCGGTGTTGACTTCTATGACTTTTCAAGTCGAAATAAATCCCTCCATATTGATGATCATTAGGTCCCAATAAATTATTACCTTGGCGACGAGACGTCTACAAAAAGGATGTCCACTAATTCTGTGACTTCGGTTCCAGTATTTTTTGTCCCTGACCTATGCCATGACTTAGTTATTGAAAAGCTTCAGCAAGGTATTTTCAGTTATGCCCTTGTTCCCAGTTCAAGTCTAAGGAACCAGTAGGGGTGTTTCCTTCTTTATCTCGTTTGACAGATGAACTACTTCAGGTAGCGAAATTTTCACACAATGCCACAGTTTTCCTTCTATTTCCATTATTAGTTCGTTGCTATTGTTTTTCCTTAGTCTGCGTAGTTCCACCTCCTCTTGTCCTTCTTAGAAAAGCGTGTAACTAATCGACACCTCTTCAGGACTCTGATAGAGAGAGGTGTACTTCCCTACGGACCCTGCCCACACGGTGCTACAATTTTCCCCTATTACCACTATCAGGGGTTCGCTATAGTTGTTCTTAATCTGCGTAATTTCACCTCCTCTTGTCCTTAGAAGAGCGTGTAACTGATCGACACCTCTTCAGGACTCTGATAGAGAGAGGTGTACTTCCCTACGGACCCTGCCCACACGGTGCTACAATTTTCCCCTATTACCTCTATCAGGGGTTCGCTATAGTTGTTCTTAATCTGCGTAATTTCACCTCCTCTTGTCCTTCTTAGAAGAGCGTGTAACTGATCGACACCTCTTCAGGACTCTGATAGAGAGAGGTGTACTTCCCTACGGACCCTGCCCACACGGTGCTACAATTTTCCCCTATTACCTCTATCAGGGGTTCGCTATAGTTGTTCTTAATCTGCGTAATTCCACCTCCTCTTGTCCTTCCTAGAAGAGCGTGTAACTAATCGACACCTCTTCAGGACTCTGATAGAGAGAGGTGTACTTCCCTACAGACCCTGCCCACACGGTGCTACAATTTTCCCCTATTACCTCTATCAGGGGTTCGCTATAGTTGTTCTTAATCTGCGTAATTCCACCTCCTCTTGTCCTTCTTAGAAGAGCGTGTAACTGATCGACACCTCTTCAGGACTCTGATAGAGAGAGGTGTACTTCCCTACGGACCCTGCCCACACGGTGCTACAATTTTCCCCTATTACCTCTATCAGGGGTTCGCTATAGTTGTTCTTAATCTGCGTAATTCCACCTCCTCTTGTCTTTCTTAGAAGAGCGTGTAACTAATCGACACCTCTTCAGGACTCTGATAGAGAGAGGTGTACTTCCCTACGGACCCTGCTCACACGGTGCTACAATTTTCCCCTATTACCACTATCAGGGTATTGTTATGGTCTTTCTTTACCCTTAATGTTTTTAGAAAGGAATGTAACAGATCGACAATTAATCGCCAAAACTATGATCATCTTGGTCACCTCAAAACTACGAAACCCAACATCACACGCAACAATGCAATAGGAAAAACAATGCTTTATCTGTGCGTCTACATAAATAACCTAAACAAAATGAATAACAATGTGTTCCAAACTGTACATTGTCAACTATTCTCATTGACTAAGTTTGCCAGTTTATCATGCTTTTTGCCGTTACCATGTTCAAACAGTCGTAAACGTTCTGAAGTAATAAAACCCGACCGCGGCGACTAAACACTATCTACATATAAATAGGTTGTCTGACCCTAGATTTAAATAACAATGCCTTACAAGAACATATTTGTAGGACACGGCTTGAGTATTTGCACACCGAGCAGATGCAGCAAGTAGATCAAGCCTAGTATTTATTCCTTCACCTCACTTAAAACACAATATTTCAACCGCATCTTATTATGCTTCATCGTGTACAGTTTACTAGTCGGTCAAAATATTAGTTTTATCAAATGATCAGAAATATTTAATTGTTTACTCCTGAATATAGAGTGAAATAAGTAGTAATTTTTAGATAATTTTTTCTAAATTCAAAGAAATATCCTTATAATTTGTACATTCTTATTGAAAGATATCTCGTTTAAAACCAATTTTTTGTCGAGTTTAACAAGATCTTTCTGATTTCAGACTGAATCGAATTCTGTTATTTCATAAACACAATTATAACCTTGGAGATTTACGGTATCGTTTATAAACCCATTCTAAGAACCTATGACGTACAATATTTACATGCTCCCGAATTTGTGGAATGCAATATGTACCTTTTGAAATGATCTGTTTGTTTTTTTTTATTGGAACATATACGTTTGATTTCGTTTATTCTTAGTTAATTGAAATTATGGATTTGAAAAATTATTACTCATTATTGTTTTATTTTTAATTTTTTTAATAAATGTATTATCTGTTTGTCTTACTAATTTTACTTATCTCAATAAATAAAAACCCACTAACCACAATTTTAAAATATTTTATTTCACTAAAAATTACTTTATGTACATTTCGATTACATGGTAATCATCTTCAAAAGAGCCTCAGAGAGTACTTCTGAGTATGATTACCATGTGATCGAAATATACATAAAGTAATTTTTAGTCAAATAAAAGATTTGTATATTGTGTTTAGTGGGTTTTTATTCATTGGCATAAAAGTAGTCCACAATGCTCAAGAAATTATTATTTTTGCTTATGTTAAATAATAGGCCTAATTCTTAAATGTGCATAGTTGTTTTCCTTTTTTATTTTCTTCTCTATAGCCGATACGTTGTAAAGGTACAATATTCGTGCGCGTTGATATGTGTTTTACGTTGAATGTCTAGAATTATCTAATACCAATCTCCCTGGATATTGCGTGTATTATATTTTCGAGTTAGTACCGGTTATGTGCCCCCCTATATTAATCTAGTTATTAATTCTACATCGTTTCCCATTAGGGTGGTTTGGTCAGAAAATAAACAATATAACCTTCCCTAGAGTTACAAATTTCGTTTTAAGATCACGTTTGATGTAAGAGCAATGGAAGCCAGTTCTTCACTTCAGCAATGGTTGAAACATTTTTTCAAACCAAACATAACCGGGTACTTTGTAACCATAACGTAATACAGTTAGGTATATATATCACTTTCACTTATGTACTTAAACAAGAATCTTACTTGGTATTTATGCGAGTACTTTCAGAGACTAGTAAGTGCCTCCATCTTCCGGCATACTCTTCCGGAGTATGCCGGAAGATGGAGGCACTTACTAGTCTCTGAAAGTACTCGCATAAATACCAAGTAAGATTCTTGTTTAAGTACATAAGTGAAAGTGATAAGTGTATACAAGAAAACAGTGTTGCATAATCTACAAATATATATATATATATATATATATATATATATATATATATATATATATATATATTATATATATATATATATGTATATATATATATATGTGTGTATATATATATATATATATATATATATATATATATATATATATATATATATATATATACATATATATTACTATTGGGATAGATATATATATATATTTTAAAACAACATAGGTTTTTCAAATACAAGAATATTTATTAATTTATATCCAAAGCTTTTCGTTGGTAAACAGTACCAACATCATCAGGAATGAAAATTATAATTATTGTAATTATTGAATAACCTATCTTGTTTTAAATTATTAAACAAGAAAACGTATTATATATATATATAATCGTCTAACCCACATCCGACCTTCTTAGAACAAACACCTAACATGATTTTTGTTAGATTAGGGTTTGGAGCAAATCGTTCTCTGTTTACATTTACCGGCTAATGTACGAATGTATCATAATATAGGCAAATATTCAGTCTTTCACCAACGTATTTTACACGTGATGAAATTCATCGGAGATACACGACTTATATCTTTACTACCATATAACATCCTTTACAGTAATATATACATTTATAAAAGTCATATTTAAACCCGCATTAATAGACATATGTAAAACATTTTTCTCTCGTATAAAATAAAATAGTTTTTAGGTCGATTAGTATAATTTATATACAAACTACGAAGTCTATTGTTATTTCTAAACACTAAGTGTATTGCATTAAAAATAATATGATTTTACTTTAACTGTTAATGGTATATATTTATATAATACATATCTCTATCTCCCTCTCCCCCTCTCCCTATTAGATTGTAATTAATTACATTACCTAAACAACACACAAATTTTATAATCAGTATGATTACTTATCTACATTAATCCGACAGCTTAATACATAGCTCACTTTCAAAAAGGTAAAATGTAAATTACATTGTTTCTTAAAAAATTATAAAAATATTTATATTTAATTCAGCTGCTAGGAATAGCTATATTCGTAGTTGGTGTTTGGCAACGGATCAGAGATCATTGTAAGGTTTATATTTCCAAAATGTAAAACACTACCATTTATGAATTTTAAAAGTGTAAATGCATTCAAATGTACTCATTTAAATGAGTATATCTCATTTATATAATTTAAAATTTTCTTAGAATCGATTTCCAAGCTGTGATGTAATCTTACAGAAATATTATCGAGTAGAAAAATGACCATTTCCACGTCTAATCAAATCATTGTTCATAAAGCTAACATTTTGTATGAAATCACTAACTTATTGGGCTCTAGAAGGACTTGATGATACTTAGCGTAACAAGTGCTTTCACCTGAGAGCGGACTACTCCGTTGCCATGGCAACCCTCTTGTTTACACAAGGTCCAAATCAATGAAAACAGAAAGAGCCTCTGTAATACATCTATATAAATGTTTGCTGGCCCTTGAGCGTTACCGTTTCAAAAACAATATCCTTGACACGACTTCCCAAGATTGGCAGTGTGACCTCACCCAACAGGAAATTGATCCACTGCAGTTGAAACCTGCTACATACTACCTCAAACCATTCTTTAAAAAAATACGAGCTAAAAAGATAAATTTTTTCTTATAAATTTATACAAATATTAATTTGAAAAATAGTCTGGTTTGTAGTATATGTACACTATTTGCGGTTGACAATTTTGAAAATTATATTTTGTATATGTTATGGCCGTACCGATAAAACGTGCCTTGTCACAATCAGCCACAGAGGCTTCTGTACAGTACAGCTTCTGACCGCGTAGAAGAACTGCACCGATGATAACAAATGTAACAAAAACAAGTAGGGATCAGCCGGAATAACACTGAGCAATAGAAGAAAGCTGCCCCTATAGGATGTGAAAGTTTAAGCCGAAAATAAGGCAAAAACCTAAAACTCAATGGACAGAGATAGAATATGATACCTCTGTAACGATCACTTACATAAACCAAACCTACTCTCTACTGGGTACATAAGAAAGAAGGATATATTCGATTCACTAGGGTTAATGCCCTGCAGTAAGGATGGTATAAAACAATAGGTGGGGTACAAAAAGAGCTAAAGAAAGGCGTATAAACTTCATTATACCTGTGCCTTGAGAAAGAAGTGTATAAACATTACAACAGGATGCAGTAAGACGGGTACGAAATGTTAGCTAGAAGTAATGGTACTTAAAAATAGGAGGAAATGGCGCCTCGTCTGGGTATGGTCGCTCACCTGACTTAGATCTTTTCTACCTGGCATTGGAAACCCTGATAGTGCCTGCGATTTTAATAGGATCTTAAGTGCGATATATTGTGGTGTGTGTGTGTGTGTGTGTGTATGAGTGTTGGAGTATGTGTATGAGTGCTGGAGTGTGTGTATGAGTGTTGGAGTGTATGGGTGGGGAGTGTGTGTGTATGTGTGTGAGTGTGTGTGTGCGCGCGCGTGTGTGTGTGTGTGAGTGAGTGTTGGATTATGTGTATGAGTGCTGGAGTGTGTATATGAGTGTTGGAGTGTATGGGTGGTGTGTGTGTGTGTGTGTGTGTGTGTGTGTGTGTGTGTGTGTGTGTGTGTGTCCCGCTGTTTGTTCTTAATGTATGTTGTGACCATGGTTTGACAGCACAGATAAAAGTCCTCTTCAAAATTCCCCTCAGTATGGATTTGTTTGAGAAAGAGCGGGTTATAAAGAGGAGCAGCTGCATTTTTTATAAAATGAATCCACACTCCTGGATTGATTATGAATCCAGGTAGTCCTAGTAATTTGAGTGTTACTTTTTAGTGTCTTCAAAGTTTATTCTGGGTCTTTTTACACTCGTAATTGTGTTATCTCCATCCTGTGGTTTACCTTTTTTGGCCCACAAGGCGGTATGTTTGAGTGGGAGTATTGTACTCTTATGGGACACTAATTAGCTTATAATTTGTCACTAATACGTTAGCCTAAAACTGAATTAAAGAGTTTAGCTATTAATTCGGACGTTTTTAGATTAAAGGTAGTGTTGAAAGAAGTGGACTAGTCAGGGTTTGCATGATTCTTTAATCGTGCGCAGAAGTTTATTTATGCAAAACTATAAACAAATTACTGTTTATAGGACTATAATTGAGATTTTTTGGTCCTGCATAGGGCTTTTGGTGGTTACTTATTTCTTACTGAACGTCAAAATTTAAAAATTGTAGCTAGATGCTTTAAAATTGATTCTATCGAGAATATAATAATAATAGGGTAGAAAGTTTGTTTCTTATTACTCTTGTTTGACCATATGTATAATAAATTAACAATAAAATACAATAAATAAGTACTATTACATTTCAATTCGTTTTCACAAATATGGTATTTGTGAAACAATTCAATTAATTTATAACATTTACTTAAAATGGTCAAATCTGTTTTTGCATTCAAGTAAATGCGCAAGTAAGCTGTTTGAAGCATCAGTTTTGTGTCCTAGAGCAATTACTGGCCATTTTAAGCAGAGTAAGCGGAGGTCGCTACTAGCCGTTTCACCCTCTTCTCTACTACCCAACCTAAAGACATTCTTCGTCAATTATTAACTCTCCATACCTAAGGTGACCAAATTTCTAGAAAAAACAGGACAGAACTCTCTGGGTGCTTTTTGGTTATGAAATGAACAAATCCAATAGAGCAGTGGGTCCGTGGAGATACCACTAGATTATTTTTGAAGTTAGAGAATGTTTGGTGACATACTAACTAAGAACGGTGACAAAGGTTGGTTCGCTACACGATCGCGCGCGAGCAACGTCGAAGACAGCCGAAGTGCGTACCTAACGAAAAACCCCCATTCTCTTGTCTATCCTCTGCCATAGATTAAACTTATATTAAATTGAAGCGATGCGACGTACCGACGGGAGCTGCTGCGGTTGCGTCAATCTTGGCATTATTGACTTGACAGTAAACTACGCGATAGTACAATAAAACCTACTAATAATTTGCACTTTTAAATCATTAATATGAGACCTTCAATTAAATCTTTAAATCATTCAATATTTAACTGCTCAAAATAATAAATAAATAATATATTGAAAAGGTAGTATGTCAGATACTTTTTCTGCCAATACGAGACAAATAAGCGTCCCCAGGAAGAGCGCAACTTTCGAAAAACGGGACTGTCTCGTTAAAAACGGGACGTCTGGTCACCTTATCCATGCCTAACGTGTCTGAGCTTAAGTGAGTTAGTTTGCCTAACCATGATTCATTTCACAACATAACTATGCGATTTGTTATAAAACAAACAATTGTTCTAAAGATTAATACAACAATAGCCTAATATTATACAGCAACAACAAAAATAAACCTGTTCTTGTTGATAATTCACAACAATAAGCCATTGCCTTAGGTGAGTACAAGTGACCTAAGTTATATTTTTGTTCTTAAAATTATAATATTTTATTCCGTTAAACTTATATAGCGTTAAACATAACGTCAATCAAGCAAGTCTTCACCCATAAACGTATGATACAGAGTTTTCTAAGTTAAGACAAAATGGTTAGGAAAACAGTTAATCCTATTTAAAAAGTGTAAACTGTTTAAAAGTTATGAGTTTTTAAAGGATTTCGATAGGTAAGCATTTAGACATCATCGTTAATATTTTTCCTTGGGTCGATGATTCAACACAATGTATCTTGCAAATATTTAATGTCATTGTACCCTGCCTTAAAAATAATGCCAGGTAGGTTACAGGGTGCGTGTTAGTGCCAAACTACATAATACTAATTATCCGTAGATGGGTAATATCACCTGTCCTTAACGCCAACTGTACCGTAAAATATGAATTACTGTTGTAAAAATGTGCAAAACTTGACGATTAGAATTTTATAACATTATCTTTCAAGTAAAAAAGATTCAAACCAAAAACTGTATTGCAAGTATTGTTTGTTTGAGCGCCTGTCACAAGGCGCAGTAATCAGCTGCCAATTATTCAACTTAATCATCCATGACATCTTAGATATCATCAGACCGACACCAGGGGTGGAAGCGCTACTATACGCGGATGACCTGATCATATGGGCTTCAAGTAGCAACATAAAAGCTCTCGAATCTATTTTAAACCAGGCCCTAAAAAACCTTGGAACATGGGCTGACAAAAATGGCTTAACAGTACACCCCCAAGACGGTATACCAGCGTCTTAGCCTATCAACAAGGCCAACTGACATCAAGCTCCAATATAAAGGAGTAGACCTGGAGAAGCAGGATATATCAAAGTACCTAGGCGTATCCACCGATAAGAAAATGTCATGAAAAGTACTTATTGACAGCTCGGTCGAGACAGCCATCAAGAGATGCCGCCTGCTTAAACGTCTGACAGCTTCCACCTGGGGAGCTACGCAGGGTGTCCTAACAACCACATTTAAGACATACATAAGGCCCATCCTCTAGTATGGTAGTGAAGCCACCATAACAGCGAGCACTTGTACCTCCGCTAAGCTAGACATCGCCCAAAACATTGTGCTAAGGGTAATCACAGGAGCTCCGAAATCGACACCAATCGTAGCAATGGAGGTTGAACCAATACAATGCCGTAGGGAGAAATCTGCCTTGAATATTTGGGAAAGGTAAAAAAGAATACAGCCCACGAACTATAAGCAAGCAGCGCCCCATTTAAAAACCCAGATCACACCATTGACTGTAGCACATTCTGTTAGCGAAAAATACAACATCTTGCTTGGAGATGCCGAAATATTCCCCCCGGGCGAAGAAACAGCCTTCTTCTCGCCAACCTCAGATCTACGCCTGGAAAACCACTCACTTCCAAAACATATGTCACATCAGACATCAAACTGAGGATAACTGCGCTAGAGAGGATCAACGTCAAATATCCAAAATCAGAGTGGCTCCGCATATACCGTGACGGTTCATCCATGGGAATACTGGAGCTGTATGAATCTCCAAGGCTTACCAAGACTCACAAATTATGATGGAGAGATCGCTGCAATAAATGTGGCAGCAAATAGGTTAGAAGACTTGGAACAGAACTTGAAAGCTGTATTTGTAATAGACTGCCAAGTTGCAATAATTGCACTCTCAAACAGCAAGTGCACTGATTGCAAGAAAACAACTGCGTGCTGATTGAGACTCTCCAACTTAATAGAAGGTGGCTGGACTTCACACCTGCAGTGGATCCCAAGCCATGTTGGTGGGGAAGGGAACGAAAAGGCCGAAGTTCTCGGCACTACTCTCCAGCAACCACCTTACACTCAGTCCTGCCCGTCTGCAAAGACCGCAATCAACCAAGCGTTAAACAACTGGACCAGAACACGCAACAGGCAAGCCAGCATATGGAAGAATTTTGCTAAGCTGATAGACTCTCCCATACCCCGAAACTCGCCTGGAGATGTAGCAGTAGCTGCGTTCAGAACCACCACTGGCCACGACTACCTGGCAGCCCATCTGCACCGCATTGGGTTAAGCGCAGATGCGGCCTGTACGCTGTGCCAACACCCTAGGATGGACGCAGCCCACCAACCCCAGTGTCCGGCCTTAGCAGCCAACCTAGTGGACGAAGAAAAAGACAATTACAGGGAGATTCCCTGCCTCTACTGGTCAGCGCGCCACCAAATGGCTAACCTGCCGCTACATTCATACATAAAAGGATATTACAAAACGTTATTAAATTTTGAAATAAAACCGATCTATTTTTTGAACAATTAATAAACAACCAAACCGGATTTATAGCTTTTAAATGATTTGATAAGCATTTAAATAAATGTTTGTACAGTCTCTCGGATTTCTTCTTAAATTTCTGCAAGCAAAACACCAAATTTCGAAACACTGCCTTAGCTATGAATACAGCTACTTAAACAGCCACTGCTAACGCCACTTCCAAGGGATTACAATAAACCAATAAACGTTGTTACAGAAAACACCTGACGAAAATATTTACACCGGGGCAGCTGTGAAACCTGTAACGCTGAACAAACAAAACGAGCGTAACAAGCAAACAGTGAATATTAGTCTCACCAATACAAAGGCCCGTTGTTGTCACTCCATAGACGAGTAAAGCACGCTTTACAATCGATTATAAATTCGGTGCAAAACGTATACGCTCAAACAGACGATGTTCTCAGCTGTTATTTATTCCAATATGTTTCCGCTTGTTAGTTGTTGAGAGTAAATCAGTAAAACGTCTTTTGTTGGAAAATTTCAAAACATATACCATATACGTGTTAAATAATTTTACGTAATTTAATTTAATAAACTATGAAAGATTGACAAATATTAATTAAAATAGAGAAACCATACCGAGAATACAATATGAATTTTAGAAAATAAAAGACAGAGAAAACCAAGGAAATTAATTATATTAATCACTCTAACAATAGTTTATGACTATCCGAACTTTAAATTTAGTAAATTTGTTAAAACTTACTGAGACAGAACGTTTTCGATCGCTATGTGCCGATCTTCATCAGTGTCTTCTGCTTGGAGATGTTGGGTCAAGCTGTAACGTTTTTAAAGGTAGGTTTTCGATAGTATCAAATAGTATGTGTGATTTGTATTGTGTTTGTTTGTTTAATATGTTTGTACTTTGTGTTTTTGTGTGTCTGTAAATTTCATATTGTTCTAGTGTGTTGAGATGTGGTCCTTTTTTGTTGATGTGTAGGATTTCTAGGTTTTGGTAAATATCTGTGTATTTGTGTCCCGTTTCTTTTATGTGATTGTAAAATGTTGAGTTGGTGTTCTGTTTGTGTTCCTCAACTCTTTGTTTAAAGCTGCGACCTATTTGTCCAATGTAGAATTTGTTGCATTCGTCGCAGTTTGTATACGCCTGGTGCTTGTAGTTTATTTTTGTTGTTGGTGTTGTGTTGTATTTTGTATTGTAATTTGTTATTAGTTTTGTATGCTATTTTGTATCCTATTTTTTGAAATTTGTGAGCTATTGTGTTTGTTGTTTTGTATATGTATGGTAATGTGATGTATTTGTTTTCCCTGTCTGTAGTGTTAATTTTAGACAAACTATGGTACAAAATACAAAAAACATACAGAGTCTTCTCTGACACTGATGAAGATCGGCACATAGCGATCAAAAACGTTATGTCTCCGTAAGTTTTAACAAATTTACTGAATTTAAAGTTTGGATAGTCATAAACTATTGTTTAAGTGATTAATTGTGATTCACCGAACGTAATAGACTACAAAATTCAAGAATTAATTATAATGTTTGTGATTTATAGAAATAATATATAAAACCTGGCGACTCGGCTTCCTGTTCTTTAATTTTTGAAAGGAGTAAGAGTTGGAGGGGAGATTCTGTCTCATTTTATCCACCCTTTTAGTAGTTATCATTCTGTCGTCATCGCGACGCCCTTGTCTTCTCTCTAGCAGTCGTCAGGTCCGTTAATAAGGCCGACTTGTATTCCCCGCTATCATCGTCTGTCGGCCACGACACCATTACCCCCAATATCTAATTCTCACAGTTTGTCGTGTTTTCCATAATTCAACGTAAATATATCGTGATTCGCTAAAACCTTTAATGTAGATTTTATGCATGTTTATGAAGGCTGTGCGCTTGTTTAACATTTGCTAAGAATTATTTTTTTCCAATTCCACATGTTATCGTAACCGAGGAAGAATCGAATTGTCACAAAATTGTATGGTTTTGTATTAAATTTCAATTTTGTAGTAATTTTTCCAGATCTCGTGACTATTTTTTCCCCATTACGAGTAAAATGTTAGATAGGCCCTAATAACATTCTCAAGAGACTGTTTACCTTCAAACTTGTTTACCAACAAAAACCACATACAAAATGGGGGGAAATGTATTTTGTAATAGAAGAAAGTTAACTTCTCCTTGGAAATTAAACTTTTGAAATGTTTTACTCATTTTTAATTTGTATTATTTGTTTCAACTGATTTTCCAACCCACGGAACTACCCATACTAACTGCAATACCAGTGTTGCTTGCAAACCTTTAAATCTATACTGCCAATTCCTGTATATATATTTCAAAATGGCGGCCGATCTAGCTTGAGGGAGGGAATCTGTAGCCGGTGTCTAATGAACTGTAATGTTGAATAATTGAAAACCAACCCCTTGCCTTGACGTGTCTGAACGTGCCACAGGTTGAATTATATATAATGTATGGAGCTTACGTCATTGTGTTATGACGATTTGACAGACTCTACAACATTAATTTATAAGTACATTTTTTATGTTATATACATTTGACTTTTCATAGTTGAGACAATTCTCGCTCCTCAGTTTCCGGTTGTAATCATGATATATTTCGTGGGGTAATTATCCTTTGGGCCAACTATTACAGGGTAATCTATTCATAAAATATACAGTCGAGAAGCTTTCATTCTATTTTTAAAATGTTATCATTGTTTCTTACGGAGTTGACATTTTTTTGTTTATTTAGCATTCTAATGTCTCAATTCCAAATTCATTAAAGTACTTTGATTAAATGAAAGACGATAGTATAAAGATCTTAATACAAAAAATCTTTTTATGTAAGATTGTTTGTAAAACTGTGTATTTAGTGTAAACTAGGACCACAACCATTGTTAGTGTGGTCGAAACGTCTAAGTTTAATAAAGCTTTTTGTATTATCGACCCCCCCACACTTCATCAGTGTGTTTTTATGTAGAAATGATTTCATCAATGATTTTCCAATCATTCCCCATTCGTTTTTCTCATACAATTTCTCTTCAACACGTTGATCAGCAATCTTTATTTCATTTGATTATAAATCTCTCCCTAACTTAGGCCAAAATTCTCAAATGTCCTTGAATCTCTTACAAAATACGTTAATTCCATTGGCTAATATACATATCCATTGAAGAACCCCAATACCCACAGTTCAGGTGTAGGGCTATATATTTCTTTTCCACCTTTAAACACAAACTGTAAACACGTTTAGAGCTTCATAAAAACCTTTCAAAGACGATTTAAAACCCATCGTCATGACCTACAATTATTTCATGTCCAGAATTTCATAAAAAGAGGTTTTAAGGTTAACCCGCAAAGAATAACGGCTTATTCGGTTTAGTCTTTTATCGACAAAACACACTGTTTTAAACTTCCCGTTTTGTAACAAATTTCATATTAATTTAAAACTTTCATTAGGACAACCCCAATAATGTCTTATAATTTCAAGACAGTTTTCATATAAAACCAGTTGTCCCCGAACTGAGATCTATTAATACAAATGGGTTTACGTTATCCACAAGATACTTCAGTATGCGTAACTTCGCTTGGCCACGGCTTATATGCGTGGGGAGATCGTCGCAACAGAGTATCAAGTCCTTAACAAACTTTCGAAGAATTCAGTACATTTAATATTTCGTTGTAGAATTAAAATATGTAAAATGAAAATTAAAAATTTGCTTTCAAGTCCTTGATATTTCTTGCAAGCTTTTAACCCGATTTCCTAAATAAATACAATGAACTTAAAACTGTTAAATTTTCAAAAGCTTAGAGTATTTTGAAGTGAACCCTGGCTAGTCCGTGACTGTAACCACGTCCCATCCTTTAGTCTCATTTAACCGAACCCGATTAGCATCATCTTTCTGCTCGTCGATCTGGAGATACCTTGATTAGATCGCGATAGACGTAATCATTTCGTTTCTGCTAAACGTAGAATGTGTATGCAAGTACTTACACATACGCACACTACAATATTCTCCGGAACAATTGATTAGAACCATACTCGTGACGTGAATTTGCAACGCACTAATCCTAAACTTATGAAGTAAAAGAGGGGAAATACTCCTCCAAACTGAAGAGCTAAAATTTCACCCTTACTTTTATATTCAAGCCCTCCTGTGTTTTTGTGAGACATTTCATCCAATGGTCTCCACGCATACAGAAAGTCTTTTGACTTTTCCATTGAATCGGTGTTGCGATTTCTTCTAAACTGTATCGCTTTTCTCAATTCAAATGTTTTTCTACTTCTGGGAATAATTAAACATTTCGATTATTCTTTGATTTTCATCGAATATATGACATTTCATTTGTGAGAATCATATTTTTGTGTTTAATACATAAAATAAATTGTCTTTTCAAAATGTTAATTATGAAAGAGAACTAAAAACTTTCAAAAATAAAGTTTATCAAATGATATGTTTTAAAAATGATTCACCTAAAGGTTGGTATAACGGGTCCACTTGAAGGCAATCGCTCGTTAGTTTAAATCGCTGAAATCTTTCGTTAGTTTAAAGAGGAAGCATATTATTACCAACACTACAAGAAATCCCATTACTATATAGTGAATTTATTTGCTAAATTGTATTTTACGAATTCAAAGTAACAGTATAACCCGTTAGGCCTGTTTCTATTAAATGTAAAGTTAAATAGATGTTTGATTAAATTTTAAAACGGTTATTTCTTTTACAAACACATAATTAGAAAATATATAAACTTTCTTGAACAAAGGAATTATTAAAACTAATATTATTCTTGCAAATGATTGCCTCGTGCTGAGAAAAGGGTTTTTAGAGTCATCCCTTTTAATTTTCTG
>JBAIZL010000002.1:185992133-185994633 GCA_036971475.1 Prosapia bicincta | reverse complement strand
ATGTATTGTAGGTTATCATACTTTATGAATTGCAAATTATCTTAATTTTTGTATTGTAGGTTATCTTACTTTATGTATTGTAGGTTATCTTACTTTATGTATTGTAGGTTATCTTACTTTATGTGTTGTAGGTTATCTTACTTTGTGTATTGTAAGGTATCTTACTTTATGTATTGTAGGTTATCTTACTTTATGTATTGTATGTTATCTTACTTTATGTATTGTAAGGTATCTTACGTTATGTATTGTAAGGTATTTTACGTTATGTATTGTACGTTATCTTACGTTATGTATTGTAAGTTATCTTACGTTATGTATTGTAAGGTAGTTTACGTTATGTATTGTAGGTTATCTTACGTTATGTATTGTAAGGTATTTTACGTTATGTATTGTAGGTTATCTTACGTTATGTATTGTAAGTTATCTTACGTTATGTATTGTAGGTTATCTTACGTTATGTATTGTAGGTTATCTTACTTTATGTATTGTAGGTTATCTTACGTTATGTATTGTAAGGTATTTTACGTTATGTATTGTAGGTTATCTTACGTTATGTATTGTAGGTTATCTTACTTTATGTATTGTAGGTTATCTTACGTTATGTATTGTAGGTTATCTTACGTTATGTATTGTAAGGTATTTTACGTTATGTATTGTAGGTTATCTTACTTTATGTATTGTAGGTTATCTTACGTTATGTATTGTAGGTTATCTTACGTTATGTATTGTAAGGTATTTTACGTTATGTATTGTAGGTTATCTTACTTTATGTATTGTAGGTTATCTTACGTTATGTATTGTAGGTTATCTTACGTTATGTATTGTAGGTTTTCTTACGTTATGTATTGTAGGTTATCTTACTTTATGTATTGTAGGTTATCTTACGTTATGTATTGTAGGTTATCTTACGTTATGTATTGTAGGTTATCTTACGTTATGTATTGTAGGTTATCTTACGTTATGTATTGTAGGTTATCTTACGTTATGTATTGTAGGTTATCTTACGTTATGTATTGTAGGTTATCTTACGTTATGTATTGTAAGGTATTTTACGTTATGTATTGTAGGTTATCTTACTTTATGTATTGTAGGTTATCTTACTTTATGTATTGTAGGTTATCTTACGTTATGTATTGTAGGTTATCTTACGTTATGTATTGTAGGTTATCTTACGTTATGTATTGTAAGGTATTTTACGTTATGTGTTGTAGGTTATCTTACTTTATGTATTGTAGGTTATCTTACTTTATGTATTGTAGGTTATCTTACGTTATGTATTGTAGGTTATCTTACGTTATGTATTGTAAGGTATTTTACGTTATGTATTGTAGGTTATCTTACTTTATGAATTGTAGGTTATCTTACTTTATGTATTGTAGGTTATCTTACGTTATGTATTGTAGGTTATCTTACGTTATGTATTGTAGGTTATCTTACGTTATGTATTGTAGGTTATCTTACGTTATGTATTGTAGGTTATCTTACGTTATGTATTTTATGGTATTTTACGTTATGTATTGTAGGTTATCTTACTTTATGTATTGTAGGTTATCTTACGTTATGTATTGTAGGTTATCTTACGTTATGTATTGTAAGGTATTTTACGTTATGTATTGTAGGTTATCTTACGTTATGTATTGTAGGTTATCTTACTTTATGTATTTTAGGTTATCTTACGTTATGTATTGTAGGTTATCTTACGTTATGTATTGTAAGGTATTTTACGTTATGTATTTTAGGTTATCTTACGTTATGTATTGTAAGGTATTTTACGTTATGTATTGTAGGTTATCTTACTTTATGTATTGTAGGTTATCTTACGTTATGTTTTGTAGGTTATCTTACGTTATGTATTGTAAGGTATTTTACGTTATGTATTGTAGGTTATCTTACGTTATGTATTGTAGGTTATCTTACTTTATGTATTGTAGGTTATCTTACGTTATGTATTGTAGGTTATCTTACGTTATGTATTGTAAGGTATTTTACATTATGTATTGTAGGTTATCTTACTTTATGTATTGTAGGTTATCTTACGTTATGTATTGTAGGTTATCTTACGTTATGTATTGTAAGGTATTTTACGTTATGTATTGTAGGTTATCTTACTTTATGTATTGTAGGTTATCTTACGTTATGTATTGTAGGTTATCTTACGTTATGTATTGTAGGTTTTCTTACGTTATGTATTGTAGGTTATCTTACTTTATGTATTGTAGGTTATCTTACGTTATGTATTGTAGGTTATCTTACGTTATGTATTGTAGGTTATCTTACGTTATGTATTGTAGGTTATCTTACGTTATGTATTGTAGGTTATCTTACGTTATGTATTGTAGGTTATCTTACGTTATGTATTGTAGGTTATCTTACGTTATGTATTGTAAGGTATTTTACGTTATGTATTGTAGGTTATCTTACTTTATGTATTGTAGGTTATCTTACTTTATGTATTGTAGGTTATCTTACTTTATGTATTGTAGGTTATCTTACGTTATGT
>JBAIZL010000002.1:185982133-185989633 GCA_036971475.1 Prosapia bicincta | reverse complement strand
GGCATGAACTTGGTTCTTTTAGCGTAATTGTTGTTGGTCCCGTTGCAGTTCATCGTATAATTACACCATTTAATAGAGAACTGAGAAAACGTGCTTGTTTAAAGTATCGATATAAATAAGGCAGTGAAATGTATTGCACTGTAAAGGTGAAGTCGTTCTGCCCCCCCCCCCACTGTGTAACGACCACTAGGGACGCGGAAGTATTTATTCCCTCCCTTTGACCTTGTCAGGAACTCACCCGCACTCCTCCCTCTGTCTGTCCTTTCCATTTCCTCTCCAAGGCATGCGGTTCTCTACGTAGCTTGAAATTACTGACATTCAAGAGAATCGTTTCGATGAAGGACTTCACGATTCAGTTCCCTAAGCTTAATGTTTTACGAGGTCTAAAATGTTCCTGAAACTTCGACGTTACACTAAAATCGTACACTTTATCCAAGGACAAAGAATCACTGATTTTAATGATACGCATTTATTTGAAATTGCATTGTGTTTACTAGATAAGAGTGTGTTCGCTTTATATTCCTATTTTATTATCTCCTATTAATTCTTTTCTCTTATTAATTTTTTATATTTTTTGGTTTTTATAGTTGTTCCATTTTTCTTGAAAACGTGTGTTGATACGAGAATTCTACTTATTCATTGTTCTACTAGATGTTACTTGAAGTAATTTAATGTTTGTTTTAAATTAACATTTTTCTGAATTTGTTTTCAGTATTTTTATTAAAAACAAAATTATTTCCTTAATTGTTGAGAACATTTTTTATAATATGAGAACATTATTTAAAAATACAGTTATGTATATAAATACTGCCTTACGTAGTAGTTATTCTGTTTCTTCTTCATCATGATTCGGCCAATGTCAATTTGTCGTTTTTATACTGAAATAACAATACTTTCAGTAAACATTTTGTCACATGGGTTACTGCCAACAAACGTGAAACAAGGAGATGTACTCAGATCCACTACAAGTAGCAATATTCCAGGTATTGAGAAGACCAAGATATTTTCACCCTAAGCCGTCTCCACTCATAGCGAAAATACAAGTACGTGTTTGATTGTGAGTCATGCAAAAACCACCTGTCAACTCTTTACCCTATCCACAAAACAGCACACCGTACATGCTGTGTACGACTCTAAGCCTCTACACGTTACAAGCTCGGATAGACTGGACCAAACACTTTGACTCAATAGCTCAGAAGTAAAACATGAAACCGTGCATTTCAAAGCGACTCACGGATATTAGACGGACATTCTGACGACCACCTACAAGACAAATGTCCACCGGTCATGGAATATGGAAGCTGCAAAGAAGCTCCCTTGTGCCCAACATAAGCTTTGCGGACATTACAGATGCACGCACTTCAATTGTACCATCGGAGACTATTTGCATTTGTGCTGTGAGAAATGTTTGAATTAAGAAAGATGTTGAAAAAAGAAGAGTGTATCAAGGGAGGACCCATATCGGCTCTTATCTCCCTTGCCAAAGAACACATTTGTTAGCTTTACTGTTGGGAGTTCTACCTTCCAGGTAATGATATCACTACCCCCACGAACCCAACCTCTAACTCGTGACTCCCGTCAGGCCCGAGACGGGGACCATGGTGTCACGTCTAAGGCCTTGACTGGTCACGGCCCCACCACTGGAACTAGCGAACTCACCCAGTGACAGCTGTTCGGACGCTCTTCCAGAACTACTCGGGATCAGTTAAACCTTCCAAACGAGCTGTAGCACCGGAGAGTCACACTCAAATGAAGCCACTTGAATCCCGCCGAAATATGGATGTGATGAAGCTCATTAAAAGATCTCGTAGACTCCCCCTGCTGCCTTAGGACTCAATATACCCCGCTTGGCTACTCCGTAAGTCTACACCAGAAATACAATATATATCTAGGAGAACGGCAGCCTTTCCTAAATCCTGAAAAGTTCCAACATGCATTTGAGTTAAGGGTAGATGTGCTTCTTCCTGAGATCACAAAATGAATATCAGGTATCCACCCCTTGAAGTTAAAATCTGCTGCCCTTCAAACCCTGGAGGTAAACTACGCTAAGACGGACTCAACTGTCTATACCGACAACTTCGCAATGGGCATGAACAACATTGGCAGCTACTTCTCTTCATTCCATGAGGAAACATTCCCAGGTGACCTGCTACCATAAATGCCAGTCGATAGTGAGGTAGCAGCCATAAGTAAAGCCGATGACATCTTATTAAATCAGAACGAATTGTTTTTCCTTTTGATTTCTCTTCGGCTCCTCAGGCTATAACATTGCCACTGACGTAGGACAACAATCTTGTGATTGAATGTCAACAGTGACTCCTCCAGCTGCAGTCTAAGACAGAGGTACATTTGGAATGCGTTCTTGATTGCTGTACCCTACGGGGAAATGAGAAGGACCGATTGACTTCCAAAGCTGCATGTTTCCTGCAATAGAAGAGGCTACCAGTCAGTTTCTCTTCTATCTCAAATAGGATAAAAATATCCGTCAAAAAGGATATACTGACCTCCTGGAGAGCTGCAATTGTCGCCAAGAGATGAGATGCTTACTACAAGTCCCATCCCCAGCACTCTGCCCAGGAGTGTCGCCGACGCTACCTTCAGCATGAAAAACTGATAAGACTATCTGCAGAACCAACTGCACCGAAACGGACTCGCGGATTCCCAGACCTACAATGGAAGAGGAACGACCAAATACCTGGCTATCTGTAGGACTCTGGTGGAGGAGGAGAACACAGACAGAAATTGGGAACGCTGGAAGGCTTTTAATGACCCAACAGCCAAGGACAGGCCTTGGATAGAAGGTAACTATTAATAGTTCCCTTGAATTATATGCCTTGGATAGAAGTATGTAATTATTGTACTCTTCTGCTCTACTGTACTTTGATAAAGCCCTATTTAATTGTATCGTCATTTATAATCTGTGCTTTTATACTGTGAATAAGAAGTACCTACAGAGTATACTAATACACAGCACGGAACATTGTGTGATGTGCAGTAAGTCATCATTCTTGTAAAGACGTTTTAATCGTTTTTTAATTGCATAATTAATTGAAATGACCGCTTACAAGATATATTTAAAATTATGGGTTAAAATTTTCCCCTTTGCTTAGTTATGCTTTTAAATTTCCTCTTCATGGCATTTAATTCAATTTTCACCAAGCCGTCGCGGAGGCCTAGATACAATTATATAAATGTTTTAACAATTCATCCGATTAGGACGAAGCGATGGAGTCGGGTTTAGGTTATTAGTACATTTGATGAACGGTTGAACCGTGAAATACGAAAACAGATTGAATTAGCAAGGGTGCGTGTGCGGAGCTGACCCTATTGGGGGTTGCTTAGCAACGCGTATTCTCTGTTATTGATAAATACACATCTTGCAGGTTGTCTTGATTTGATTTTACCCGCCAAATCCGACTGAATTTCAACTTGCTATCGACTTTCAGTTTTATTTAATCCTGTTCTGGATTTAAAATTTACTAGTTTTAAAAATTTTGGTTATTCAAATTATTAATTACACCAAATTTTATTTAAATTGTTATTTACTGGTGGCTTTGACAACATAAAATCAATTTTAAAGATGTTGGTACAGTGTTCAAGTAGAGGATTTTAATGGAGTCAGCATGGATCACAGATAATGACAGTGAAACATAAAACACATATATAAATGTACATTACAGTATTTAAAGAAATATTTTTGCTCTATGACTCATCGGTTCGGAGATGAAATTATGTGCTAACATGAGTTCATAAAATAGCTGAATTTATGTTTTAGGTTATGTTTTAGAACAGCTGGTTTTATGTTGTAGGTTATGTTTTAGAACAACTGTTTTAACACGTAGGTTATGTAACCTTATTTTATGTAATTTACTAAGTTAAAATGATATTATTAAATGCTTTTATCAGTTAATAAATATAATAATGTATTTATAATTCGCTGTTTTAACACGTAGGTTATGTAACCTTATTTTATGTAATTTACTAAGTTAAAATGATATTATTAAATGCTTTTATCAGTTAATAAATATAATAATGTATTTATAATTCGCTGTTTTAACACGTAGGCTATGTAACCTTATTTTATGTAATTTACTAAGTTAAAATGATATTATTAAATGCTTTTATCAGTTAATAAATATAATAATGTATTTATAATTCGCTGTTTTAACACGTAGGTTATGTAACCTTATTTTATGTAATTTACTAAGTTAAAATGATATTATTAAATGCTTTTATCAGTTAATAAATATAATAATGTATTTATAATTCGATGAGTCTTAATATAACTATTCAATTTAGTGATAATAATATGTTATATATTTTTATTAAATTTTTTAAACAAAAATTTTTTTAAACGCGTCTGACACATTTTAAGAACGATTTAACATTTTAACGAATTCAGTTAAATAAAATTTGCATTCAGTAAATATTTTAATGTTTAATAAACATTTTCTAAGAGCGACATTATCTTATTATTAACTACAGCAAATAGATTGTATTAAAAGATCTCTCAAGTACATTATTCAGTTGAATTACTCAATTGTCTGTAGGCTAGTCCCGCCAAATATTTTTTTTTTTATTCTGTATGGTTTGTTGTCTGTGTCTTACAAAACTATTATTTTGACAGTAATTTTACGACTTACATAAACTTTAACTGTATTTAAAGTAATTTTAAAACTTACTGAAACAAACCGCAATAAACGAAATTACAAATTTATCCTATTTGCTAAAATGGTCTATAACGTAAGAATTTCTGTCTGTCACTCCCACGACTGCCTATTATTGTTAGATTTTATTTCTTTAGCTTTAGTTTTATATATATATATATATATATATATTTTTTTTTTCTTTTAGTTATATATATTAAAATAACTCTAAAGAAATAATAATTAAGAACTAAATGTAAGAAATAGCAAATCAAGTGTAATATAACTAAATATATATATATATATATATATATATATATATATATATATATATATATACGTTATACACACACACACACACACACACATATATATATATATATATATATATATATATATATATATATATATATATATATATATATATATAATATGTTTTCTTGTTTAATAATCTAAAAACAACATATGTTATTTAAATACAAGAATATTTATTAATTTATATTCAAAGCTTTTCGTTGGTAAAAAGTAGCAACATCATCAAAAATGAATATTACAATGATCATAGTAATATATATATATATATATATATATATATATATATATATATATATATATATATATATATATATATATATATAAAAATAACTCTAAAGAAATAATAATTAAGAACTAAATGTAAGAAATAGCAAATCAAATGTAATATAGCTAAATAAATATATATATATATATATATATATATATATAAAGAACTAAGTCAAATACTAATTTATACAATTATAAATTTATAATTCTTGTATTTGTATTTTGACTTAGTTCATTATTAATACACAAGAATACATATTGCGATATTTTTATATATATATATATATTTTTGTAGATTATGCAACACTGTTTTCTTGTATACATTTATATATATATATATATATATATATATATATATATGTGTGTGTGTATATGTGTATACATATATATATATATATATATATATATATGTATACATACATATATATATATAAGTTATACACACACACACACACACACACACACACACACATATATATATATATATATATATATATATACACAATATGTTTTCTTGTTTAATAATTTAAAAACAACATATGTTATTCAAATACAAGAATATTTATTAATTTATATCCAAAGCTTTTCGTTGGTAAACAGTAACAACATCATCAGGAATTAATATTATAATGATCATAGTAATATATATATATGTTTTCTTGTGAAATAATTTTGAAAAACATGAAAATTGTAAGTAGCACTAAAGTATTCTTGTATTTGTATTTTCTCACGTCTATATGTAAATATATATGTAAAGATAGAGAGAGGGAGATCCCCTAGTAATATACATTTATGAAAATAATATATACATTTATACCTCCAGTCCCTAGTTAACTGGAGGTAAATGTAAGTAGCAATTGACAAACAGCAATAATTCCCATTGGCCAAAAGCAAATTTGAACTCGCATTTACCTCATGTTAGAGTAATGTTTATGAAACATTTGTAACATGTTTAACACATTATTTTCGAAAATTGAAATTTGGGCTTTGAAACTGAAATAGGGAAATTTTAACGCTTTCGTAATTTCAAAAGGCCTATGTTGTTCAAAAATACATTTAAATAGAAACAATTTTACATGTAATATAAAATTGTTAACTAAATGAACACCAAATTATATTGCATTAAACATTTTTAAAATAATTGAAGTTTTGGGGTTTTTACTTCGGTTTAATAAACTTCGCCGCTGTTACTCGGATTTATCAATATAGATAAAAGTACCGCAGGCTGTGTATAATTTAGCTTTCTTCAAAATCATACAAATAGAATCTGTAAGGAAGGCGGCAAACAAATCCAATATTGAAATAACAAATCATCAGAGGTACCTCAAAGTCTTTTTTCAAAATTGAAGATAAATATATTTCACTTAGGTAAATGAAGAATGGAAAAGCAAAATGAAAGGGTTGATTAAACATAGAGTAAATCAAATTCATTTGGGAAAGGAAAAATAAAAATTGTTTCAATTTTCATTGAAGTAGGCTATGAACTCTAAATGGTCATAACTTACTGATAATTCACGGACATTTCGGTCAGCTTGGCATCTAAATATGAAAACCGATTTAATCTTGATATTCAATCGTCATTATATTCTAAAACGAATGAACTGGTTTGGGTTTAAGGGAAAATTACAAACGATAGATTGAATAATCAATTTATCGTGTTTCGAAAAATATTCAATTTTATGATACCAATTTTCTGTAGTATGGAAGGACTGCTGGACGTTAAAGGTGGATATTCTTGACGTTATAGTCAAGCTGAGGATGTCCTGGTTGCAGAAGGTGACAAATATATAGGGATTGAAACATGATTGGAAAAGGGCTTGAAATAGAAAATTACCTTCACTAAAGAAAGGTAAATTTTAAAGCTTGGTAATTTAATCTTGTATAGACTATCATAACTACCTGCCATTCACAGTATCGTCACACTACTCGTTGACGCGTTTCAGAGGTCCTTCATCAGTCAGAACTTTATATGAACTATTCTTCCCTGCATGGGAATCGTTTTTAATCTTATCTAACTAACAACCTCTTCTTTATTTAAACCTTATCTCACATCGGTTCAGCTTATTCAAATCCCTGTCTATTGTTTAATCTGTTGTGTTTACTTTGGAATCATTTTAAATTATTAAACATTACATTCGATTCATTCTGTATATATGAATATGAATTCTAGCGGAAAAGTAAAAAAATTTTATTTTTAATGTTAAATGATTTAAACAAATAAGACAATTCGGCTATTACTCAAGGCAATCTCCTGGGGAAGAGGACAGTCGTC
>JBAIZL010000002.1:185852133-185977133 GCA_036971475.1 Prosapia bicincta | reverse complement strand
TTAACCTGTAGTGGATGACAATTAATAGGTCCCGCCGAATACAAATTTTTGATCATTAACTTCATTCTCGAAATTTAATCAAGATTATTTTGTACCATTTTGTTAATTTTTCAATTCCTTTTATTGGTTCACACTTTCCTGATATATATCTTGTGCAAATTTTCAATTTTTACTAAAATACGATTCTTATTCATCTCATGAAGTTCAAATGCATTTTTTTAAACCTATATCTATTGACAAATTGGTGTTAATTACAGTTTTTTTCAAGTATTTATTCAATAATAAAATTATAAAAATTTGGGGTCTAGGTCGGGTTCGAACTGTTTATCTTCATCTTCTAGCGAAGATATCAACAAGATTTTTAATCAAGTTAATACACTAAAGTCTTTTTCACAAAACCTAAAAGTTAAATTTAAAAATCTATAAATTAGATAAATTGCAAACATGTTATTTCAAAATTTATAATAGTAAGGTTATGTTTCTTGCTGTGATGTAGGCTATGCGTTGTATGGCTTTTCTAAAGGATAATATAATTAATATTAAAGGAAATTTTAACTATTAAAGACTTTAATAGGGTCATGTTATTTCCTTAAACACTTATTAGTGAGTTTCATAATTTTATTCTATACGCCACTCTATTTTGAATTTACATTACCAGCAATTTCTTAATGTGTTTCCTTTATCACGTTTAAAACTCATTTGTAAAACTATAATCTATGCCTCAAATAATCTAAACGCATTTTAGGTTGAAAACAAAGCATGATCAATGTGACGAATATTATGAGAAGGACGTGCGGGTTCCGGCAGTATGATCTAACGATTTTGTTTTAATCGTTATGTTGGCAACACTGTGAATACCGTGTATTAAGGTAAGACTGGATAACCGATGTGTAAATGTATTTAACTAGAGCATCTTGATTACATAAACTTCACAGATTGACACACAGATAACCATTAACGTTATTTCATCAAGACCTATTCTTATTACCTGTAGATTACGATACTTTATCTACGAGAGTAAGTCAATTACCATCCGCAATTTAGTTAAATATTTTTTTATGTTGGTAGTACTGTCGTTTTGCGTTGATAATGGATGCTTTGTTTATTTGTTGTTATGTCTATGCTTGTTTTAAGCTGCACCAAAGAGGACCAACGTTCTGTGATCTGTTTTTTGTAGTCGGAATGTATATCAAGGTCCGAAAATCATCGAAGACTTTTAGTTCAGTCCGGAAACAGTGTTTTGCCCAAATAGAGTGTCTACGAATGGGTTGATACAGTAAGATGCTTACTGCCAAACTAAAGCCTGCAATTCGAAGCAAAGGTGTTGTACTGTTGCACGATAATGCCCGACCTTACGCTTCAGAAACTCAGTTTTGAAGTCCTGGCTCATCCTCCATATAAAGTCCCGATCTTGCCCCTTCTATCACTTGTTTGGTCTACTCAAAGAAGCATTGAAAGAAGTGGTGCATATCTGGCTCGCAGCTCAACCGAAAACCTTTTGTATTAAGGCTATGAGGAAGCTTGAACAATGGATCAAGTGTGTTGAAAACCAAGGGAACTATGTCGAAACATTATGTACATATAAGTTTCCTATTTGATAACAATAAAATTTTATAACAACATTGCTGATATTAGCTGAATTACCTTTGTATATTATAAACTAAAACGTTTACCTAAAGAAAGTTATGTTGTTTCCTAAGACATAAACAGGCAATATACTTACCCGTAATATACTGACTTGATACTGACTGCAGTTTAACTTTATAGGTTAATTATTTAATAATATTTTATAACAACATTGCTGATATTAGCTGACTTACCTTTGTATATTATAAACTAAAACGTTTACCTAAAGAAAGTTATGTTGTTTCCTAAGACATAAACAGGCAATATACTTACCCGTAATATACTGACTTGCTACTGACTGCAGTTAAACTTTATAGGTTAATTATTTAATAATATTTTATAACAACATTGCTGATATTAGCTGACTTACATTTGTATATTATAAACTAAAACGTATACCTAAAGAAATTTATGTTGTTTCCTAAGACATAAACAGGCAATATACTTACCCGTAATATACTGACTTGATACTGACTGCAGTTAAACTTTATAGGTTAATTATTTAATAATATTGTATAACAACATTGCTGATATTAGCTGACTTACCTTTGTATATTATAAACTAAAACGTTTACCTAAAGAAAGTTATGTTGTTTCCTAAGACATAAACAGGCAATATACTTACCCGTAATATACTGACTTGCTACTGACTGCAGTTAAACTTTATAGGTTAATTATTTAATAATATTTTATAACAACATTGCTGATATTAGCTGACTTACATTTGTATATTATAAACTAAAACGTATACCTAAAGAAATTTATGTTGTTTCCTAAGACAAACAGGCAATATACTTACCCGTAATATACTGACTTGATACTGACTGCAGTTAAACTTTATAGGTTAATTATTTAATAATATTGTATAACAACATTGCTGATATTAGCTGACTTACCTTTGTATATTATAAACTAAAACGTTTACCTAAAGAAAGTTATGCTGTTTCCTAAGACATAAACAGGCAATATACTTACCCGTAATATACTGACTTGATACTGACTGCAGTTAAACATTATAGGTTAATTATTTAATAATATTGTATAACAACATTGCTGATATTAGCTGACTTACCTTTGTATATTATAAACTAAAATGTATACCTAAAGAAAGTTTTGTTGTTTCCTAAGACATAAACAGGCAATATACTTACCCGTAATATACTGACTTGATACTGACTGCAGTTAAACTTTATAGGTTAATTATTTAATAAAACTTTAAAAATTTGTAAGTATGATAAATTGTATAATTTAAAAATCCAAGCATGGATAATATACAAGGTTATATTTCGTTCTGTTTTTGGAACTTGCTTTTCCTATTTGGATAAAGCCTACAATAAATATCTAAGGAAATTGAACTTTAAAAAACTTAAATTACGTTATGTTGTTACGTTCTTATCTGCTTCTTAGTATTTACATGTAAATCCCAGGTTGGGATTTGTATTCATGATAAAACTTTGGTCTAAGTAAGTGACGTCATGTGAGAAACTTAAGGTTTGTTTTGTTGATTCTCTGTCTTGCAAAAATAAATTCTAAACAAATTGTGATAACTTGAAGAAACTGTGGCGTAAATTTTAATTTTAATTTAACCTCATAGCCACAAATAAAAACTTTTTATCCATACCCTATGTACATTTCAATTGCAGAGCAATTATTTACAGAAGAAAATAAATTTTAATCAAAAACCATTTTAAAAAAATTAATTAGTTTTTGTAAACATTTCCTGTGAAAATGATGGTTTTGCAATTGAAATGTAAATAACAGTTTAAATAGAAAGTTTTAATGGTGGTTTAGAGGTTTTATTTATTCAGATTAAAGAAAGGTGTGACTAAACATCTCAGCCCAGAATATTAATAATGAAACTTTTTAATCCAAGTTTTTCCTTTGTTTCCCGATACATATTTGAACTAGTACAATTTTCTATAATTATAACAAATAGTTTAGTTGAAAATTTAGTATTTTATATTTTTTTAACGCAATTTATTCGGTTTCTCGACCAAGTTAGGCTGTTAGTATAACCAAGCCTCCCTCTGGTCTTGTAAATTAGTTATGAGAGTTTTCATCGTGTTTTTGTGTATTGTGTGTTTACGGTGAAACTATTTTTGTACGTATGTATATTACAAATATAACCTAGTAACCGTTAAGGTTAGGTTTAGTTGAAATAATTTTCTTAACGTAAGCTAATCTGTTGCTGAATTGAATCCTAGATGTTTGGGAAGTTATATTTTCTAACCAATGCTGTCCTAAACGACAGTATTTTAAGATACCTGGGTAGTATTTGAATATGTTATAATTACTTTGTTTTGCTAAGAATCGTCTAGTTTATAAAGTCAATGATTCGGGTATTAACAACTATTTTTAATTTGCTAGTTTTATACCATGTTTGTCTTCTTTAAAACATATTTTAAAAGTAATTTATATGAAAATAAGAAACAAGGCTGGACAGATTTTTTATTAACTCTTATCTTTTATTATTTAATCACTTACAATTGTTTAATTTATGTGTCAAAATTTTACATATAAATAGTATTACCTAATTATTATACAATAATTATTAAATATATAATGTATTTATAAATTTAAATGCTATATAAACAGCATGTATTATACACGAATTATATACATGGTAAATATGCGAACCTTATATAGGCTCTACTGCCGACTTCGCTCTCTTGCTCTGGACTGTGCTATTTATTGAGAGTGAAGTGAGCTATGAGAATAATAATCTTTGCTTTTGTAGCAATGTGTGTAAAGAAATTGTAGGTTAAAAATAAGAGTTTTTCGTTCTTGTGAGGTAACTCTTACATTAAATGAGATCATAGATAAATACATATGTTTAAAAATACATCATTTCCTAGCAATCGTATGTAGTTGAGAGGTTAGGCCTACATATTTTATTGAGCCTATTTTTTTATTATTTTTATAATATTTCTAAAAATAAAGCAAAACAAGTATTTTTAACCCTGAAGGACGTGCGCTGTTGTAAAAAGTACAACAGTTTTAATATTTTGATTCTTGTTGAAACCTGTTGGTAGTTATTTGTTCAAATCACCGTTCTATTTTTCTATTGGTCCCCCCACTACTCTTATCAGTTGTCATCAATGTCTTTATTCTATCAACATAGCCTCAGTGTGGGATTAGTTCTGGTCAGTCATCACTGTTGTACAAAATACAAGGCGCCTTCTGACGTTTTTATTTTTTCGGTGCAATTTTTTTTCTCCACGATGGAACTTGAGTTTTTTATATACATTTTTTTAAAGAATTATGTAGTTATTTGTTTTGTTCAACATTTTTATAAATTTTCATGTTTTTAGGAGTGAATTTGGAAGACATTCCAAAAATTTTAGAGGATCTTTCTGATGAAGAAATTTATAATGCTGATTTTATTGAAAGTGACGATGATCTGAGCGACGGTGAAGCTGAAAAAAGTGATCATAACTCAGAAAGTGAATTGAAGGTGATTGGCACTCTACGTAAGAACAAACGGGAAATTCCACCAGAATTTCTGCCTAATAAAACCAATCAGCCAGGTACTTCCTTGTTTGGGTTCCAGAATGATCGAACCATGGTCTCATATACGACAAAAAAAAATAAATAAATAAAGCTGTAATATTGATTTCGACTATGCACGACTCAGATGATGTTGATGAACAAACAAATAAGCCAGAAATTATATTGCAGTACAACAGAACGAAAGGTGGAGTTGATAGTAATGACCAGCTTTGTGCTACATATAGCGTTGCCCGGAGGACAAGAAGATGGCCAGTTGCATTATTTTTTGCTCTGATAAACAGTGCTGGGGTCAACTCACAAGTAATTTTTTTATTGGTAAGACCAAACTTTTAATAACTCGATTGAAAGTTAAGGAAAATGTAGAAAACCGAGATGTATAAAATACATCTCGTCTGCAACGGACCAGGCCACCACCTACGCGCGGCGCCTTCGTCAACCCAACCGTTGACCAACGCGCGCGCGCAAGTCCGCCCACCAACGCCCATTGCAGAGCAAGAATTTTGAAACGAGCCGCTCGCAGCCGAAACCACGAACGCTGTGCAATGCTCGCCAAAATCTGCCAGAGAACAAGTCACTGGACTTCAAAAAGAAAAAACCTAACTTGCTGCGGATTCTACCCTTAAAGGGTAAGTCATCCCGGGGGATGGGTTCTTTTGAAAGACATCTAAACGGCGAAATGACCATATCAGCAGTAGGAGAGTGTAAGAAACTTGTTTAAAATAATACTCAGTTTGTTTGCAAGTTAGTTAAAAAATGTTTATTTTTTAATTTTAAAAAATTTAAAATTTAATATTACAATGCACAGTCTGCAATTTATTTGACTTAAAATATCCTTTGTGTTGGTTCTTACACAGTTAAGAAACCATACTCTGCTTATTTTAGTTGACATTAAAATTTAAATTAAGAATTTACGATTTTAATTTTCTTTCAATCGGAGTATGCCAAAGCGTAAAACTTTGCTCTACCTGACGGTCAATCTTACTTGTCGAAAATATAACCCTTTACTACCTGAAATTCTTGTTCTTATCTTCAAATTAAAAAATTCTCTTTTCCCTTAAGTGACTTTTTAGCAAGCCTTTACTGCTTGTCCTAACTTTATTTCAGTATCCCAGGTTCTCAACCTTGCAATTTTAAACGTCAATAGTTGGTTTTGTTTACTTAACTTTTTACTGAAACTTTAAATGTTACAAATTACAAATATTCGCTTTAACCTTTTGGATTCAAGCAAAGCCTTACTTTTCAACACACTCCGAAAGATCCCTACTTTTCACATTTTGTTCAATTTATTTAAACTTTCTAAACACACTACTTTATTTATGGCCATATTTTACATAGCCATGTAAATGATATAATCTTTTCTATATCTTTATCAATTTAAAATGAACATTTTAAAATTCAATTTCTATTTACTTTAGCAGGTAAAGTTTCAATCAATTTTAACAAACAACCTAAAAACAATTTCATAAATTATATCAGCTTATATAAAAACCAATTATGAAGCCCATACTGAAACAAAAATTACATATAAAACATATAGCCATATCTCCTACAAGATTATCAAAATATTTACTGAACAACAAATCATAATTTATAAAAATTGTTAAAACATCTGCTGAATAAATTCAAACACCTTCCCATATTGAAATTATAACATTTAAATACATATTTTAATTCAATCGTTTACTGAAACATATTTAAAACCTTTTTTAAAAATATCTTCACTCATTTACAAAATCTACAAATTTATTTAAATTCATTTAACCCTTTGATTAGAAAATATTTAACCCTTTGGTTACTCTTTGATTAACCCTTTCGGCATGAAAATTCACATAATGAAACTTATTAATATTTGTTGAAACATAGTTAAACCCTTTTGAACTGATCCTTGATCATTTACAAAGAAATTTACAAATTTTAAAATTTATTAAACCCTTTTTTCATGAAAATTATACACACTGAAGTTTAATTAAAATTTATTTAAAATTGATAAATGCAATTTCTGAAGGAAATTGATATTTAATAAATCTTGAGTAACCTTTGCTAAATGGCTACTAACCCATTTGCCTTTATTATAGAACTTACATTTTTAAACCAATTTGCAAAAATTTCAATTTTCTTTCTAAGTTACCCTACCACCAAGATATTATTTTTTATACATATAAATCATGAAATAAACAATATATATACTTATAATTCAAAAAAGAAAACTTATATTAACATATTTTTATGGTTAGCTAGACCCACTTACAAATTTAAAATCTCTTGGTTAACTTAACTCTTTTGTTGCACCTTTTAAAATATTTAAAATCTACACATATCAAAATCATAACCCTTTATTCTTACTCAAACCTTGGTTTGATTCAATTTATTTTATACACATATATAATTTCACCCTTTTTTAAATAAAATCAAAAGTTTACATTAAAAAGCTTCAATTTGTTATAACCCTTGTTTATTTTAAATGAGAACAATTTATGTCAATTTGTTTCATATGGAAAAATGTCGTAATGACTCCTTCTAAATAAATTACCAATTTAGTTTAAATTAATTATATGAAATAACACTCCTGTTTATAGGAGTACCTGAAACTAAAGCATAGCCTTCCAATCAGCTGTTGTAAACAATGGCCTTTTGTCCGCCATCTTGGATATTTACTTTTAGCAAATTATATTTAACTTTATTTCAACACATCTTTTATTTAATTTCTTTACACCTTCATAAGATTTTAACTCTTTAATTAATTTAAAACCCTTTATTTGATTTGTTTATTTAAAACCCTTTCCCTTTACCTAAGTTCTAACCTAAAATTTCTATTTCCCTTACATTCATGAAATACAACATAATTTCTGCTTTTATGGCATCGCCATCTTGAAAACCCCCCTCTCTTTAAAACAAAGCCACCAGTATTTACTTATAAAACTCAAAGTTTACTGTTAATGGTTTGAAATTTTATTTAAATTTTATAACATTTTCCCAATTTAGAAAAAATTCTTCAAATTAAAATTTTTAATTTGCAAAGGGAAAACAAATAGATCTGACCTGAATCCACACAAAGCATGGCTTGCTTATTTCTCCCTCTCTTCTCCTTCTCTCCCTTTGTTCTCGAGCGGGGGTGGGGAAGGTCCGGCTTGGCTGTTGCTTCGTTCCCACACCGGTATCCTTGGATGACTTCCCACGCGTTGCCGCCATCTTTGAAATCCTCCATCCCTTTGTGTGTCTGGTACGCCTCAGGTAGATCAGCTCGCTTCACCCTTTGGTTGAAATTCTCCCATCTTCTTTCTTCGATGACATTCGCACCTCTTTTAAATTTTAACAGTTACTAATAAAATTTTAGCTTGAAGCCCTTCTTTTAACACAGTTCTTGGGCATTTTTTAACACAGAAAAGAAATAGAAAAATCTTTTAAAAACGTTTATCAAGTTAGTTAAATTTTGTTTAATTTTGTTAGAAATTTAGAATCACTCTTTTAAAACTGTTTGCTAGGTTACACTGTTCACATCGCCTTGTCTTTCTAGTAAGGCTGCAACACACACATTTAACGACGCTCGCACATAATTTGATGGAAATTTATGGGGAAACCCCCTTTCGCCGCGATCTTGAAATGCGAAAGGGCCCCCTACACGAAACTCAGCGTCACGACATCTCAACGAAACGAACTTTCCCTAGCCACTCATAGTTTTTGAACTATTAACGGTAACAAAACTATTGTTCATTGTTTTACCGGAGCTACGCCCGACACCGACCTTACCCTTCGAGAGTCCTGGTTTAGCTGGGGCGTCAAGAACGCTTGGCTTTGCTCAAACAGGGAAACACCCCCTCCTTGCAGTCCGTTCCCACGAGTTGACAACCAATAAGGATCTTAAATCGATGTCGCCTGATCGGCGCGCGCACTCCTTTTGTACAAGTGCGTAACGGCTCGCAAAATTGATAGACAGATCGATTCAATCCACTTTTTCGATCAAGCCGTATAACTCTTTAAGGGTGCTTCTGATGAAATTTTATTATTCTTTATTTTTGATTTTTCTCGTCTTGCTTTATCTCTGGAAATGTCGATGGTAACTCTAGGTCAATTTTGACCATCTTCCCCTTGCAAACGGCCTTAAATTTAAGTTTCAAACCCTTCCCACGGTGGCTTGGTTTGTTTTACTTACAAGAAATTTAGACTCTTTATGTTTTAAGTTTTATCTTTTTGCGGCATGTATTCCAAGAGAATATTGCCCGCCGCACAACGCGTCTACTTACGTTAGATAAAAAGGCGCGCGTGCATGAGGGTTTTAATGTTGGTGACCGTTTTCAAACAATACAATTTATGTGATAGTTCTGATCTCACCAATTAAATTACCGTATTAATTATTTTCCGGTATAAAAAAATATTCGTGTATAAAATTACAGGCTTGTAAATGAAAGCCCTAAAACCTAAACATAAAAGGTTTATTTGAAGTATAAAGGTAGAGGTATAAAAAGTTTACTTTTCAATCGTTGTTCCATATAATAAGGTTTTGTAGAGTTCACTAGTGGTTGTAATGAGATAGATATAATGAGCGGTTAATTTGCAATCCAAAGGCTTTCCAAAGAGGAGTACGTAGGATTCACTCGAAAGGGCTTTTGTGTCACTGTGCGTATGTTTTCAGCTTATTCAGTTCTAGTTTTAAAAGAAATTATTATTCACGGTTTATTTTCACGTATGATTGAATAGAAAGCTTTATATGATTAAAATTATCAGTGACAATATCGCGTCTTAGTCTTTCATTATAAATAATTGGAGTGTAGTAATAATGTACTATCTTTTATAATAACATAACTCTAAGGTGAATATTCTTGAAATTATTTTTATTTTAAATGTTTTCATTTTACTAATTGTATTAGTTTCTTTGATTAGCTAGTGTTGTGTTAAGATTTCGGAACCTGAGGACAAGATACTGCATAACCCATGCATAGGGGAATAATATAAGATCCTCTTTGAGTGTGTGGAGGGCGGCGTTTGTGTGTACTTTACCTACAATAATCTATCAAACTTGACAAAGATTGAATCGAATCCGATATTTTCTATTTTTTACATATATTACTGAAATATACCTTCTGAAGAATAATCAAGTCACTTTAAGTATTACAGGCTATAAATTTTGATTTAAAAAATACCGGCTCAAACACATAAAACTAACAACTTGAGGCAACTGTGGCGTAATTTTTAATTAATAAAATATTAATTATAAAACATTTATTTTTTATAAATAAAACATCGACCACAAATAAACTTCTTAAATTTAAATCGTTATGAACATTTCAATGCAACCTTCGGGGAAAATTTTCACAATTTTTTTTCAATTAAAAAAATGTTTTTCATCTTTGTAATAATTTCCTTTGACTATGGTTGCTTTGTAATTGAAATGAACTTCAAAATTTAATATAAAAATAGTTTATTTGTGGTAAAAAGGTTTTATTTATTTTAATTAAATTGAATGTTTCTTTATAAAATAGAGCACTATTTTATACACGGAATATATTAAATTATTTTTTTTATAACCTACCTGTTTTACTATCTACAAACAAAGTAACCGGTTTGATTAGGTTTGTTTATACAGAAAAATAATAACAACGCTAACGGCATCGCATTATAACTTTATCGATATAATTAAAGCTAACTTACAAAATCGAAATCTAGCTTACATTTGTTTTGTATATAACGAAATCTAGCTTACATTTGTTTTATATATAACGAAATCTAGCTTACATTTGTTTTATATATAACGAAATCTAGCTTACATTTGTTTTATATATAACGAAATCTAGCTTACATTTGTTTTATATATAACTAAATCTAGCTTACATTTGTTTTATATATAACGAAATCTAGCTTACATTTGTTTTATATATAACGAAATCTAGCTTACGTTTGTTTTATATATAACGAAATCTAGCTTACATTTGTTTTATATATAACGAAATCTAGCTTACATTTGTTTTATATATAACGAAATCTAGCTTACATTTGTTTTATATATAACGAAATCTAGCTTACATTTGTTTTATATATAACGAAATCTAGCTTACGTTTGTTTTATATATAACGAAATCTAGCTTACATTTGTTTTATATATAACGAAATCTAGCTTACATTTGTTTTATATATAACGAAATCTAGCTTACATTTGTTTTATATATAACGAAATCTAGCTTACGTTTGTTTTATATATAACGAAATCTAGCTTACATTTGTTTTATATATAACGAAATCTAGCTTACATTTGTTTTATATATAACGAAATCTAGCTTACATTTGTTTTATATATAACGAATTCTAGCTTACATTTGTTTTATATATAACGAAATCTATGTTAAACGGATACTTTATTACAATTTTTCACATTTTACGTTAACATATTCCTTATAACAACTTACAATATAATTTTTTTTTTAGTAAGATCCCCATAAGTCACGTGTCGTCGGTGTCCGTATGTCGTCATAACTCAATGTCAGTTGTGCGCGAATGGAGGCCAAGTCCGTGACTTCAGCTCTCGTGTAGTTTGTATTAGGAAACCTAGTTCTTTTTTGTAATTGTAACTGAACCTGTCCTAATCTGATATTTTGTTGATATGTTTGAAAGCCGTTTGGTATTGTGGTGTAACATATGTGGTTAATACCTGAAGAATTACTTCAGAAAAAAATGTGTTTATAAAGTGAGGTTACAAGTAGCGATGGGACATCGAAAAGAAAATATGGATATTCTATATTATCAATTAAACTACTAGTGAATATCGATATCTGGATATTATAGTTAAAACCAATCGATATATCGGTATAAAATAATAATGAATTTTTTCTATTTAGGCCTATTATAAAGGAAAATGAAATGTTAAAAAAGAAATTAAAATCAGTAACCGAATGAAGAAAAATTGAATGATTTAATTATTTATTTTTAAATACACTTAAATACACGAATTAAAATTGAATTTACAAATATATAGATTTTATTGTTTCCTTTGCAAAATGAAAATTATTTTCCCCAAAGTCTGATTGGCTACCGTTGCCCCATCAACTTTTTCACGGCGACTAATCTCGAACAATTTCGTAAGTCGAAACCCCTCGCCCCTGTGCGATAGAAGTCACCCCTCCCCTTATGAAAGTATGATACATGTATGTAAGATGCTTAGTATAAAAGTATAATACATGGTACGTGTTCTTGCTCAACTTAATTTATTTTATTTCCAACAGATTTTATAAGAATAGCATCTATTAATAACAGGCGCATAATGCTTTATTAAAATATTTATTTTGCCAATTTCATTTGCATTTACGTTCACTATACTTGTAGAAATCAAAGTCAAACTGATCGATACAAAATTTCTACATGATCGAAAATCCCGAAAATAAACCGCTCTGTGTCCTGTGATTATGAAATCGTTTTAACGTCAATGCGTTTGTCGGTTTAACGACAAAACACACGCAAAAATAATTTTTGGTTTCATTATATTTCAACTGTAAATATATCGCCTCAAAATATCGATGTTTTCGATGTATCGGATTTGAGAATATCGATGAAAAATATCTCCAAACCGTCTCCGATATATCTATTTTCGATATACTGTATCTCTTTTTGATGTCCCAACCTTAGTTATGGGTATATAGTGATATTTAACAAACTTCTAACCACTATTTATTGATTGCGACACTTGATCATAAATGTAATTTTTCTTGTCCAGTGTACATTTTTTTAAGTAATGTATGTATAGAGGAAAAACTCGAAAAATCTAAATTTTTGTGGTATTACCCAATAATCTTATACTAATTGAAAAATCCCTAGAAAAAACATACCTGTAGATAGTTCACAGCTGTTTTCAACGCCTTCTATTAGCTCGCACTCTTCTGATATATATCTTGTACAAATTTTACATCGTTAATAAAATAAGTTTTTATTCATCCAATCAAGTTCAAATACATTTTTTTAAATCTATATTATATGACAATTGATGTTAATAAAGTTTTCTCAAATATTTATTCAATAATTAAATTATAAAAATATGGGGGTATATCCGAATTTGAACTATGAATCTTCATATTCAAAGTCTAGCGCCCTTTGGCACTGCACCAACTTTCCAATACCAAGAAATGAATTTCTCAAAGACGTATATAAATGTTTCCCCTAACTGGTTGTCGTCGAAACCTTCATTGTGCAACCTTAAACTGTTGCCATGGTTACCACAAAATATCATTAATAGTGCTGTAAGGTTAAAAATGAATGAAACTAATAAAATAAACAAACTGGAAGTAAGGAAACAGTGATAAAATGTTTCTTTCTTAACCTCAGTAGGAATTAACTTTAAAAAAATTGTTATATTACTTGTTTCATATAGTAAAAGATTGCATTATGGGAAAGACACACACATTTTTTCCGTTGTGTAGTTCTTGTAAAATAGAGCATTATCTAGGCTCTGGTTAGAAATTTGTTGTCCTGTTAAGCTTTTATTAATGTTTTTATTTCAAATCAGCAACAAAAACAATCGATAAATAAAGTTATATGCTTAACTTAAATTTAGCCGTTCTATTCGTATACAGATTTAATCCCATTTTATTGGTATTCGAGAGTAAGAGTGAATCGTAAAAGAACATAGGTTATAAAACTCTCTTATTACATATAATCATGTTGGATTAGCTTTTTCCGATAAATACGATGGCGCTTCCTTAAGGACATGGTGGCTAGCTGGTATGGCGAGGCCTATATAACCTGTCACAGCGTTCACAAAGATGCATCTACAGGAATGGCGATTATGTAGGAAAATGGGTAAATGTGAATATCGAAAATAAGCCGGTTTTTGCAGGTTTAAAAATATAACGAACTATACTTTTTTATTACAATACTCGGTCTGCTTGTCTATTCACGTGAAGGCTAAACATTAATGAATTTAATACACCCTAAACAACGACCCTGTTATGTTGCTGCTTCCGTACGAGTAAACATAAACCCGAAAATATCTTTATCCTTGGGAATATGTCATTTACTATTTGTATGCTAGAATCACGTGAAAAATTGCTTAGCTCAGATGGCTGGGGGGGGGGGGTTCGATTTGGCGTGGGGAGCGGAAATTTCCACAACGCGAGACTAACCTGGTAGATGACAGAACGCAGTGTGGTAGATGACAGAACGCAGTGTAAAGATAAATAAAAACTATAAGATTAAGAAATTTTTAAAAATTTATAAAATAAAAATAAATCTATAAAGTAAAATTGAGTTGGCTTTCAGAATATAATAGTATAGCTAATGTGTATTACTAGTGTGTAGCGTAATGTGGTATAAACGTATGTAGCGACTCGCCAGCAGAGAGCTTTACGATTAAAGGAGGCTGTCGTCTGTCGGCGCGTGCGCATAAGTGGCACTGTCTTACGCGCATTAAGCTTAACAATTTTTCTTGTGGTGATTCTACTATACTTGAAATTTTATTTGTATACACACACGCGCGCGCTCGCTCACAACACACACACACACACACACACACACACACACACACACACACACACACACACACACACACACACACACACACACACACACACACACACACACACACACATATATATATATATATATATATATATATATATATATATATATATATATATATATATATATATATATATATGTATGTATGTATGTATATATATATATATATATATATATATATATATATATATATATATATACATACATATATATATATATAATATGCATATAATATGTATATATATATATATATATATATATATATATATATATATATATATATATATATATATATATACATACAAATCATTTACACATTGATAAGTACACTTCACTAGAATCTTACTTGATTACGTTTGCGAGCTTCCTTTCAAAAGTGAGGTTATAATTAGTTCAGATTTCAAGTCGGAATGCAAAATAGGCTTGATAGGGTTTGGGAGAAAGACTGAATTTCTAGAAGTCCACCATGCTCTGGTTCACTAGTACTTGAAGCTAAAGCATATACATACAGTCTAATATGCAACCCCCGCTTGTTACCCTCTCTTAAACAAGACTGCAAAGAACCCTCTACTTTTTTATTGATAAACCCCCCTTAGCATGTCAATGACACAAGCATTGACTCGGATAGTTCAAAGATCCAGCACCGCTCAAATCGACCCATGTGTTTCGTATAATATTCCTTATAAAGATCGGCTTATTCTAAAGCCACGCTTATATTCTTCCAAATCACAAAAACTTCAGAATCTTGCTGTCAGAAGAGAAAGGCCCGCCGTAATGTGAAATACAGACACGGTAAACGTCGAAGCCGTCATCAGCGCTTAGCCATTCCGCCAAGGTTCATACAAACAACGTTTTCAGTTACAAAATGCCCTCTTTTAAAAATCTTTTCCAATAGTTTTAGTAAAATTTGAAAGCATTATTGCCAGATTGACAGTGTTGATCAATACTTTTACAAGCAAGCAAATAAAGATTTGTTCAACTTCATTTTTGTTAAAATTGTAAAAATGTCTTTCATATTTAATTTTATCTCACAACTGCAAATAAAAAAAAAAACGTCTTGTATAACGCCTAGTATGTGTATTTCATAACGCTACCATTCAAGTTGTAAATGTTGCTATCCTTGTTTGTTTTTAAAAATGTTTAATATAGTAGTTTTTTAAATATAAAAACAACTCTCAGAAAATAATACGTTCCTAATAATAATAAGATTCTTGTAGAAGCATACTTATTAGTTTGCGAAATAAATATTAATATATTTATCTTTCTAAGAACCCTTTATCTCTTTGCGCATAGCAAAATCTGCAATGTTGGAAAATTATTCTAACAGACTGCGCTATCTGTGAGCAATGTTTCAAACTATTTTAACTTTGTTGTGTTTTTTAGAAAGAGGAATCCAAATACTTTATTTATTTTTTGATAAAAACTTTTAACATTTTTAAAAACCTGTTTATTATTGTTTGTATACGCATTTTAATTTTTTAATAAAGCTTATTTTCGATCTTTTCAGAATTTAATACAAACAATTATATACTTTGATGGTAAAAACATATATTCTTCTAATTTGAAAGTAAGTTTATTTTTAAAATATTCTTTAATTATTTTAAACATTACCTTAATTTTTTTTTAAATAATTAAGTGTAGGGTAATTTGTTTTAAATTTGAAGATGGAATTATCCTCTAATAAAAAATAAAAAATAGGCGAGGTTTCATAAGATAAGTGCCATTATTTTATTAAGAAATGTATGTAAAACAGTATTTTAGAGAATATTTTTTCAAGTATAACCTTAAAAAAGATACATATTTTCAGGCCAGTAGTAAAATATAGAGAAGTAGTTGTTGAATAACGTGTACTTTCAAAAGTAATAAAATATACACAAAAATTCCATTATTTTAAAAATAACATGTTGAAATTAAGATGTATAATTCTTAATTACAATCAAATAGTAAAAATAATTTGCCAAACAAAAGATGTCATTTAAAACTTGTTGAGCTGTAGGGGACTTTAAGGAAAATAAGAACCTAAAAATATATATTGTTGTATATAAATACACTAATGAAGATCAGCACATAGCGATCGAAAACGTTCTGTCTCAGTAAGTTTTAACAAATTTACTAAATATAAAGTTCGGAAGTCATAAACTATTGTTTAAGTGATTAATAGTATATAAATACTTTACTGAGTATATAAGTTTACTACCAATATCACCCTTTACTTATAATTGACTATTTACCTTTACACTTTAATAAATAATAAAGTATCTTAGTAAAATCCATCTGTAAAAGTCAAAATATTTTATAAATTAAAAAAAATTATTTTGTTACAGTAGTTTGTTTAAAATTTTTGCTGTATTTTTACTCTAAATACAAAAATACTTGCACATTAAAACACTAAACATCATAAACATATTATTGTTCTGTTCTAAAATGTTCTTTTTGTGATAAACAAATAAAGAGGCATGTTTTAATAACAATAATTGTTAAGGTTGAAATATTTTTTTATTTAAAAAAATGTTTTTCGTAGTTGTAGTATCACCGACACTGTACTGTATATACCCAATTTCAATTCTAAAGTTTAACCCCTAAACATATGTTTCAGGAACGATGAGGTGCAGCGTTCCTTGGAACTTCTGGATCGAGTCCTCTCTGAGTTTGATGATCTGGAGAACGGTAACGAAGTTAGTACTGCTTCTGGCCACGTATCCAGTACTCCTGAGGACGAGAGTCCTTCTCTTGGAGGACACCAGTCTGAAGACGACGGCTACATGAGTATGAACGGACGACGAGCTAAATTTGTTTTAAACTTCCGCCCAGTCCCTGATGAGGGGCATGTATTGCAACTACCTCCAACACCTGAACCTCCTACAGGTCCGCCACCAACTGAAATTGCAGACTTCCCCCCTCCACCTGAAGAGGCAGAGAGGATTATTTCTACATTACTTCCTCGGTAAATACATAAAAACTTCATGCACAAAATAATAATAGGATGTCAAATATACTCAATTAAAATTGTACAATTTTTAACTACAATTATTATCTTTAATGTTATCGTAAATTTTATAGAGTAGAAATTCTTTCAAGTATTTGCTTTATTGAAATTTGTAAAAGTTTGTTGCACACTGTTGATCAAGAGTATAAATATTTGAAATATTTTTATTAGAATCAATAAAATATATTAATTTATTATTTATAAGACAAAAACAAATGAAAATTAGAAAAATCGTCCCAACAAGCAATCAGTGTCTGATATTACTTAATTAGGAAAATTAGAATTGATTATTAATTAAAACTCACGAAAAATAAACTGCATTAGATAAAAAATTATTTATTGTTTTGTGAAAAATCTTTGTCGTAAATAATGAAAGCTCAACATTTCATTTTTAATAGAATAAATGTGTCTTGTGTATTTATGAGGAGTAAGAACAAAAGTACTTGTCAATTTTGTCATTGTTAAACTTCATACCAGCTGATTTTGAAGAGACAAGGGAAATTAATCATCAAAAACATTAGAACACTTTTAGGACGTATGTGTAACAATAAGGTTTAGTGTTCTGGTGTGTCAATGTTTAATTTTTAAACAATCACCAGAAATAATATACTAATAAATACGTTTCTGCTGAATTAATGGAACAAATAGTAAGATTATTGTCATTTAATGTGACCTGATGTTCAACCATTTTACTAATGTTTCTGTATTAAAATGGATGTAAACCATCTACACATATTACGTTTAACATAATTACAGATACCATAATAAATGCTGAAAGGTATTAAAATCTTATTACTATTTATTTAATTTTTTTTTTTTTTTTTTTTTTGAGGAGACAAGTAAGCCTAACAAGAATAGGGAAATGTTGCTGACAATGCCTTCCCCTCACTCCACTTGATGCAGTGTCAGCCACTTCGCACACTTCTATTGACAAACTTTCCCCTCCTGACAACATGAAAGAAATACCATGCAGGGTTACTGAACTTGCATAAATGTCTCTCTGTTAGGTCTGTCTGTGTAATATAGCTAATAACTTTCTGCTACGATGTTTTACAAGATGCTTTATGAACGTAGTTTGCTGATTTTGAATTACATAAAACAGCAATGTTTTTTATCAAATGTTCAAAATTCTTTTGCTCTTATAAAATATTTCTACTATATATGTAAATCATATATATATTTACTTATTATATTTCAGATTAAATTCACTTTTATTTTAATATTCCGTGGCTATTAAATATGTTTCTGGCCCTAAAATCGTATAATGTACTTTCCTTTTCTAAGGATTAGATTCATTTAATGTTCAAGGATTTATTTACCAACATTAACAGTCTGATTTATAGAGAACATTTATTCAAACAAATTATTTCAGCAGTTTTTTAAAATCTATTGTAAATATATTTAAATGTCAAAAGGACATTTAGCCCTGCAATCGTTTGAACCCTTTAGCCCATAATGTTCTTTAATGTCAGTGTTTCTGAAAAAAAAACTGTTGTTCTAGAGAATCCAAAAAGAGAAGATATCAACATGAGACTAAGTGAAGGAAGATATTATTCAAAACTTCAGTATTGCTACAACTGTATTGTAGAGGTGGTGGCCCAAATACATATTTGTTTACTCTCCTTTTGTTAATTATCATGATAATAAATATGGTACTCGTTCTTTCTAGTACTTGTAATTTTTTTTTAAATATGAAGTAAAATATGATTCTAGATTTCAATTTTAATGATGGAAGCTTAAAGACCATGTGAGAAGGTCTAAGATTAAAGTTAAACATTTACGAGACAAAACTTTGAACCTACGTATTATTATTATAGTTTTAGCAAGCTTTTAGATGACAAAATGAATTTTAACTTAAACTATTTACTTCCTTTTACTTACCTCCATAGCTATCTAAATAACAGCAACTTTATAAGAAAGCTGAGCTAGCAGACGAAAATATCTTAATTGTACATGATACTTTCAGAGCCTCAGATATACAATTTTACTATTACAGCAAACACATCTTTAAAAATACAACCACCTTAGTTTAAATAATATATTTGAAAGAAAACTATATTAAAAAAATAAATACAAAGAAGATACACCCTGAAGCTGGTCTATAGGACCTTGTTTTACAGGTGCTGAATCCATGGTAGCCACATGACTAGCAATTAACTGTTCAAATAGATTGATACATTAAATAGATAATATTATTTGACAACTAGGTAGAAAGAAATCAATTGATAGTACAAGTTATGTACAAATTGGATCCTGTTCAGAGCATCGGCAAAATTTTTAAAAAATACTCATTTAGAAGAAATGACTGCATCTGATTAATCTTTTATGAACATATGAGTTTGCCGTGCACTGACTAAATATCTAAGTATTTAAATATTTTAATAATTTAGGGGTTTGAATTAAGTTCAGAAGTTCACAAAGGTCTCATAAAATATAAACATATCAAATAAGATATAAATAAATAAATATATATACAGTACATAGAGTCTTGATAACCCAAGTCTCAATATTTCGAGCTTCCGTTAAAAATTGAGCCTATTTCTATTGGAGCCTATTTTATCTATTTGAAAGAAAATTATGAATCGGGCTTCCAAGAAATGTTTATAGTCATATGGCATCCAAAGGAATGTCCGACTTCTGAAAAATTTGTATATTAATACGATATGCAAAGGAATTGAGTTGGGCTTCCAAGAAATGTTCATATAATTTTCTATAATCTAATTTACTGCATTTTTAATTACCTTATTATAGAGGTTCATTAAAACTCCAATTTTTTCTAATGCATAGGAACGTATCACTTTGTAATTCGAGTTTTCGGTAATCCGAGGGATCTTGGTCCCATCTACCTCGAATTATAGAGATTCTACTATATATATATAGTAGAATATAAAGTATTATTTGGATATAAAATAATAAATATTCTTGTATTTGAATAACCTGTGTTGTTTTAAAATATATATATATATATATATATATATATATATATATATATATATATATATATATATATATATATATATATATATATTAAATATGGTGATATGTTTTCTTGTAATATAGTTAATAAATTAAAAAACATTTCAAAAACAAGAATATTTTTAATGCATATACTATTCAAAGCTTTTCGCCGATAAAACAGTACCAGCATCTTCAGGAAAATAATTATCTAACAAAATATTTTTACAAAAATTAATCATATGTACTACAAAGGACCATATGTTTATAAGTATTGCACTTTATGTAATTTTTTCTATAACATCAATGACCTTATAAATAATTTGGTGCCTTGATCTCACTTGAATTTGTTCATCAATTAGTTTGTCTTTAACTTTATGCTTATAAACTTCCAATGTTTCAAATATATTCGTCTTTAATCCTTTATTTAATTCTTTTATTAATTTCATATTTTCTATTTTAGGAAATTCGTGTTCATTATTAATGCATTGAGTAACTAAATTTGTTTAAATGTTCTTTGTGTCTTTCTTTTAATTTCTTTTTTGTTTTTCCTACATATAATTTATTACAAGCTTGTCATTTTATATTATAGGTTACTTTATTTAGGTTATAGGTTATATTATAGGGGTATTACAGAATTTCAATCAATCGATTGCGCCCCAGCTTACGAGTGACCAGCTATAACTTATTATAGGAATAACATTCATTACTTATTTGTAATTATACCATAGGGCTGTTATAGTTTTACAAGAATCGGATATATTTTATACACCTTTGATAAAATAATTAATAATAATTGTCTGATATTTTAGGTAATAATGGTGCTAGTTTAATAATATCTAGTTACGTTAACTTAGCTATATTATGACAGGTTAGATAGGTGGTTGTCACTTGGTCCATTTAAAACCAATAGGATATCATAGTTTCAGTTCCTTAGGTACAATTTTCAGAACATAGAATATTCTCTCATCAATTACAACTTATTCAATTACTCAAATTTGTATTAAACCTTAACTACTTCGGTTTAACAATCATTTTTTTTAAAAAGGGTAGATTTGATAAAGGTTTTTCCTTACCCAACATATTGTCTAAAATCTATCTGAATGATTTTAACAAAATATGTTAATGAATGTTAATAATATATTCTGCATTAAAAAACAAAAAACAATCTATTGAAATTTGTTTTCAATAATGTCACCCGAATTTGAAGTTTACTTATTGAAGCAGAGTTTATCTAATGTGGGTGACAGACATGAACATGCAATTTGTAAAACGTCTACCACTTCATATCATCCAAATCTTAAGAGGTTCTACCATCTGGTATCACAAAAGGTTTCCGTGTTCAATTTTGTTGTTCACAGAATTTTAAGAATCCAACTCCAATTGATTACCGTTTTGTAGATAAAACTGTTGAAATACATAAATCAATGGGTAGAACAGTAAATTAGTTGATAAAGTAATCAGATCCATATTAAACATTATAATCAAAAATAAGCAAATAAGGGTCTAAACAGTATATAATTATTAGATATGATAATAATTTACATTACACACTTTAAAGGTTACTATAAGCTTAAAACATTACTTTGACCTCTAGACCGTAATCAAGACAGACAGGGAAGTTGCTTGATAAATTGATTTGCAGCACCAATAACAATCTCTCTTTATCGACATATATTTATAAAATCAGTTGCTCTAACTGTACCAAGCATTTTATCCGTCAGACTAGTAGAGCATTTCGAACGTCCTTTATACATTCAAAACATTTTACTTCACAGAGGAGTTACAACAAGCCTAAACAAGATATGTTTGTCTCCACAGTGGATCAATCCTCTTTCATGAAGAGGTAAAATTCATTTACCTATTATGACATAAAAACATCATACAAAGGCCTAGGTAAAACCTTTCATTTCTGTTGAGTATTAGCTTTTTACACAGTGAAGTTTGTTTTTGCTCCTTTCTGTTATTCAAATGATAGCATGGGCACAAAGAGCTGTCTTTCAAACGTTGTTTCATTTCTCTGAATTTATGTGTGTTAAAAATAAGATTTTAAAAATAAGTTATTACATTTTAAAAATTAGATATTATTTTTTATAAAATATGTTAGTTTTTAACCATTCCTACACACTTATCAGCAGGAACTGTCTTTACATATAACTGAAATACATTTTTTTTAAAAATTGTTCCTAGAAAATTTATGTTTTGTGTTCAAATAGTAAAAATGCTTTCAATATATATATATGAAGTTAATATATTACTATTGTAAGTAATTTTATCCACCATTAAGTGCAATAATTTTACCTTGAGTGATGAGGCACCTTTCGGTCACTTGACCATTGTCGAATCACTGATATTTTTCTGGTGTAGATGTTCGGTCCGTGATATTGGTATTTGTTGACGTTCACAGACCGAACATCTACACCAGAAAAATATCAGTGATTCGACAATGGTCAAGTGACCGAAAGGTGCCTCATCACTCAAGGTAAAATTATTGCATTTAATGGTGGATAAAATTACTTACAATAGTAATATATTAACTTCATAAGGTCATTGCAACGGAAAAACAATGGATAACGTTATATATATATATATATATATATATATATATATATATATATATATATATATGATACAAATAAGAGAAATACAAATACAAGAATAATTTATTGAATTTTATACAATTCAAAGCTTTTTCTTGGCAAACAATACCAACATCCTCAGGAAATACTAGAGAAAATCAAGCATATAAGTGTTAGCTAGATCCACCAAACAATGTTGCCAAATCTATTACAATCTGCCTTAACATTACATACATTGAATATAGTGGCAAATTTTGATTTTACTTGTATCTGTTCATTTATCAATTTATTATTAATATTATATTTATTTCTAAAGCTTCATGAATATTCATTCTTAAGCATATTATTAATAACAAATTGATAAATGAACAGATACAATTATAATCAAATTTTGACATATATTCAATGTATGTAATGTTAAGGCAGCAAATTAATAAATTTGACAATATTGTAATAGATTTGGCAACATGGTTTGTTACATCTAGCTAACCCTTGTATGCTTGATTTTCCTTAGGATTTTCTGAGGATGTTGGTACTGTTTGCCAAGAAAAATTAATTCAATAAATTATTATTCTTGTATTTGTATTTCTCTTATTTCTTACATTGTTACACAAGAATACATATTTTGTCATATATATGTGTGTGTGTGTGTGTGTGTGTTATAGTGAAATCCTTCAAGCTAGGAAAAAGTTTTGTAAAATATTTAAACTTGAAAGGTTGTACCACACTGTTACTAGCTATCAAAGGTCAGTTAGTTGTAAATCTTTCGACAAAAAATGGTTACTCCATGCACCTAGTATACCATAAATAATAATATTTCGAAAGGTTTCATTGTATGTAAACCAAGATGTGACTCTATCACTGGATGGCGAATTAGTTGGATATCGAGGAACCATGCAGATTTATGGAGACAAATCTCTAAAAATGCAGGGAAAGCATGTCTAGCAAACACCTGTATCTTGAGAAATTCCCAGAAATTCCTACCCAAGCCAAAGAGAAACCGAAGGAGGAAACGTTCTAATAGGGCAAACGAAAAATTAGTGGCGTAAGGTAGTTAATCAAAATTGAAGAAGGGTTAAAACCCTTATGGAAATGATCTAAAGAAAAACACAAGAGATTTAGTCCAGGCCTCCAAAAGACGACAGGTTAATTTTGGTAACAGGTTCTAAATTAAAATTTAAAAAAGTGAACTTGCAAAGTAAATAATTAGGTGATATTAACTAAGAGAGATAAACTAAAACGGTTGACTGTGTCATTGATTCACAAGAAGAAATGGATTTGACATTTCTTATCAAGAAATTTCCAGGTCGATAATAGAAAATGTCGATAATACAGATGTAAGTCAATGGACGAGTAAGAACAAACGTAAGCAGCGATAACACATCTTACAACTATTGAAATAATACAAGAAACTACTGAAAGCAGTAATGACAACAATAAAGTCGAGGGTTTGACGGAGACGGTACAAAAAGGGAAAATTAGTCTCGGAAATTGCACAGCGCTATATTGACCAACATACAGACATCACACACATATGTGTGTTTTTGGTAAGACATCTACGTGACACTGTATCTCGACCTGATAAGCAGCCTCAGAAGACACTTTATAACGTATTCCAAAAAATGTAGCAACCGTGATGAACAATGTATTTCAAAGCAACATTAATATATGTAAGTACTGTAACCAATAAAGTTCTATAAACGTATTTTGTGCATTGTTATTATAGTATTAGGGTTCATTAGAAACCCTATTTTTTCTAAACAAGAACATATTTCCATATAATCCGAGTTTTCGTTTATCCGAGGGGGTCTCGGTCCCATCTACCTCAAATTATCGAGACGCTACTGTATATATATTGCATATAGTAAATGTTTTTCATGTCACTTTGATGGTTAAAGTTAGTTATAAATTAACAATATAAATCAAATATATTACTTTTATAAATTCATTTCAAATTTATGAAGTGCTTAATAAACATTAAATTTAAGTAAATCTACAGAATGATCTTTATTTAAGAATTAAGGTTAAAGCTTGTAAGAAATAATAAAGTCTTTGACACAAACAAAAATTTTAATTTTCACAAACAATAAATTTATGAAGTAATATTGAAACTAAGAGTCTACTTTGAAAGTCTGTTCAAAACTTCCTCCTCTTTTTCAGCAATTCTCTATTGAATATAACTTATAGCAATTCTATTTAGGAAATATTTCTTTTATTTCTCAAATGTGAGGCATCACCAACATCTCCACATTGGAGTCATTAACAGACATTTAGCTCATTTATTATCAACTCCAAGGTTCCAGTTAACTCGTTTTATAAGGAAATTAACTTCAAGTTATATTAATGACTTTTCTTATGAGAATTTGAAATTATTATGAATATCGTCATGAAACTATTTAATTTAAATATTTTATTCTTAGCTGATAATATCTATAATTATTATAAACAAACTGTATATTTTGATAGATTTTGGGGGGTTATACTGTCAAAAAGAGTGTGAATTATAATGTAATTAGATGTTGAGAATATATGTTGGTGTAGCTTGAAATTTTTGCATATTTTTTACTGTTCGGTTGTATGGCATTGGTTAATTTTTGTTTGTTATCCTTCGAGAGGGCACATTCAGAGTTTTCTTCCGCTTGTATTATTATATAAGAAAATTTCTTTCCTGTTGTCAGAAGTTTATTGCGTTAGTGTGAATTTAATTTTAGTCCCGCGCGGGCAGTATGCGGAGGTTTTGTCTATAATGGCCCTTTCATGTAAGTTATTTGTGTGGAGTCCCTTGTGCACGGCTATTTACATTATAAAATACTTTGTAGAGTTAAATTATTACTGGCGTTTTAGTATCTAAGTTTCACATTTTATTGTTGTACTATTTGAAGAGGAGAGAATTCGTAGTAGTGTCGAAAAAGAAGATATTCAAGAAATACAGCCTACCGAAAATTTCGTTTGACAGTTCTTGATTATTCTGATGAAAATGAATCTCTGCCAGATGATGAACCTGACAAAGAAGCCAATGAAATTAAATATGATACAAATGAAGACAAACAATCTAAAAATGACAAAAATGACCAATTGGTTGAAATGTTACCAGATTTTGACGATATGGAGAAAATCTTGCTAAAAATCCGCCAGGAAGTGGTTACAGTGCAGTTTGACAATGGTAAAGAAGATTGTTTTTAATTATAACTAAAAAATGCTGTGGTATACTGAACCAGTAAGGGAAGAGAGGACAGCAAGGAGAAACATAATTCTCATGAGAATGGGTCATGTTCAAGCTACACTAGTGGTGACTAGCTTAGAAATGAACGATTATGAGTTGTTTTTTTTTAACAAAGACTGAAGCGACTGGCGCTAGCTAAAATTTAGAAGAAAGCGAGGTTCGAGAAAGTTCCAACATAATCAAATACAAAAGTTCTGTAATATGAAGTGGCGGCCAAATGCGTCTCACTTTAATCTCTAAGCACACAATTACGAAAGTTTAAAAGCAATAGTTCCGTACACATATTTAATAACATAGGATAATTCGCACTGAGTTTAAACACATAAATAAATAACAAGTAATTAAGCTTAGGCAGCACTTACCCTCGTGAAGAAAGAATGGGTAAAATGGAAGCGTACGTAGATTCTCGTAGTGGTAGAAATCCTGGGTACCCAGTTCGTAGGCTGCATATCCAGGCGAAGTGTAAACTAAAACTTAAATGGGTAAATAAATTGGCTGCATTTAAATTGCATAAAGTCATTTACATAAACTATGGCGCGTAACGGAACAAAGAGTCTGACGAACCGGCGACCGTAACTTAAAGTCAATAATAGGAAATAACGCATATAAAACCGCGTTTACATGAACACACTTTAACACGAATAGTTCTTGAAACTTGTACGAGGTTTACGGTCAAAACCGGCACTTTACACGTGTGGTGAAACTTTGCAAACAAGCTCTTCATTAAGGCTTGTAACAGCACGAAGGCTCCAAGACGACAGACTAGAGTAGCCACGGAAATACTAGATAAGGGAGGGGGGTCAGAGATGCCACCAAGAAAATCAATACTTGGTCAGTATATCGATTAGTGGGTCAGAAATCACGTGACCATTACTGTCCAGGCACAGCTGAGCGATTTAATAAATAGATCAAAGTAACACGTTCAAACTTCGAGCGCTGACTCGAACACTCCGTGTAAGTTTCTGCTAGTTTTATTTCACACTAGAACATGTTGTGTTATAAAGCCAATTGTTGTTTTAATCCACTAATTTGTAGGATTGTATATTTGAATTAAAACATTCCTTATTTCCACTAAATTTTTACCAAAAAAGTTCACTTATTTTTCACTACATAATTAATTTCACGCTTTTATATGCACTATCACTATGCACATCACGATACAATATTTTTAATGTTTAGACGTTGTATTACTTGATTACAGAAAAATATCCCGCAAACGCCCTTCCTGTAATGAAAATAGTATTCTAGTATACATAGCTTAAACGTTTTAACAATTCAAAATATTTTTAGAATTATGACGCTTAGAAAGTCAAAATTGTACAACATGATTTCTGAAATTGTTTACAATGTATTTATTCAGTATTTAATTTAGAAGTCACGGAAATAGAAAACTGTTTAAGTTTGAAACGGTTTTTGTGGGAAATTAACCTTTACAAGCGGCCGCTCCCATTTGAAACTCTGTGAGTCCGCTCAAAGGACAAATCCTATGTAGAATTTGTAGGATTTAATGTTGTGTTTGTGTTTTTGTGGGTTGAGGTGTTCAGTATTTATTTATGAAATATAGTACAAATATACTAAATAAATATATACTTACATAAATATTATTGTATTGTACTTCGTAAATATAATAACAAAATAGCTTGCTCCAACCACAACATCCTCAATAACAGCTTACACCCAAAATCACAAAGACATTTACAACTCCGCTAGCGCACAAATTAACTTGTAGTTTTTGCCTCAGTTTCTACATACAGGCCATACAGGAAGGTCATTTTACATGCACTATCAAGGACATATAAAAACACTCACAAACGAAAACACTCAAACTTTGTTAGATATCTCATATTCATAAACCCCAACTATACAAACATATCAAACCTACAAATTCTACATAAACAACACAAAAGTAACCAACTCACTCAACAGGGCAATACAAAATATACAACCATTTCAAGTTACATCCAAAACGTCAAAACTCAATTAGATTATAATTCACATACTATTTTTGACATCATAACTCCCAAACTCTTTTAAAAAAATCACTTAATATCCCTTTCTTTCCCCATACCCATCCGTAAATAAAACAACCAAGTGGCCAGGTACAGTCTGAGTTGGCAATAGGATACATCCCTCACAAATAACCTTTCACAATAAATATTAAGAGAAACTACTAAAGGCAAGTATGACATATTAACATATGTTCAAGGGTTTTAGTGTAAAACTAGTAGTTCAAGTTGAAGATAGAATCAAATAATATAAGTTTTATTTAAATTAATATAAGGTTTTAGTGAACATAATATAATGATTTCTCATCATGATATCTACTTTCTCCCGCTCAAGAAGTGTCATTAAATTACTTGGATTAAACCCTCTGTTTCAAAATAATTTTCTAATTTACTTTTGAGTGGGCTTGTGAGCTCAACAGAAAGTAGTTGACACACAAAAACCAAGTTGAGTTTACTAACTCTTACATAAGTTGAGTTTTTATTTGTGCCCCACTGTGTGAATAATTTTCTAGATGTATGCATAAAAATTTTGTAATCTAAGCATTAAAAATAAATTTTATAGTTTATAATGTTTTCATTGTTGCAGAGTTTCTCCAGTAAACTCTGAGAAGAGGAGTACTTCAGTTTCGGCATCAGATAGAGGAGCACGTTTTGGCAGAAATGTTTTGACATTAGATAGAAGAGTAACAACTGCAACACAAACCACTTTGGTAAATATTATAATAAGTTCTGTTTGGAATCACCTCATGATCTTCAGTAAACATTTTTTTTTTAAACCAATTAATTTTTTTTTTTACTTTTTGTGTGTTATGTCTCCCTGGTATCATCCAAAGTTATTTATTTATTTATTTTTGTATTAATAGACAAGTTTTAATCTCCACAAAATATTGGCTTATTTTTTTCTTTATATACAAGGTGTGATAAAAAAAACGGTAAATGCATTTTTATAGCAGCAACTGCTGACGATCTTGTTTATCGTGTCTGTGACGCATCATGGATTTCAAACAGCGCATTAACATTGAGTTTTGTTTTAAGTTGCAAAAGAATGTTAAAGAAGCTTACGAAATGTTAAAATCTGTTTATGGCGATAATGTGGTAACTCTGAAGACTGTGTACAAGTGGTATAACCGATTTAAAAGCGTAAATGAGTTGGTTGAAGAAGAGCAGCATTTGGGACGTCCATTAACCTCAAAAACAGACAACAATGTGCCAAATGTAGAAACAATGGTTCATTCAAACAGGTGAATGACATATCTTAACATAACCTATGGTTCTGTTTAAGCATTTTAACCAATAATTTGCAGAGGAGTGAGTGCAAAATTTGTTAATAAACTTTTGAGTGATGAATAGAAGGGAAATCGCATCCGTCTCCATAGAGTTGATGGATCATCTTCAAGCAGGTATGAACTTCATGGCCAAAATTGTAACTAGCGATGAAAGTTGGGTCTATGGATAATACCCTGAGACCAAAATGCAGAGTTCCCAATGAAAAACCAGTGCATCTCCTCACCATAAAAAGGCAAACCAAAATCGAACATCAAGGCCATGCTCATTGTTTTTCTTGATAGTGAGGGCGTAGTGTGATCAGAGTTCGTTCCAAGGGAACATCTATAAGCTCTGAATTTTATAAGGGTGTACTGAAATGTTTGCGAAATGACATACGAAGAAAGAGACCAGAAAAATTTGTGAATTGATGTCTTCTTTATTACGACAATGAACCATGACATACCTCGCTTCTCATTCGTTTTTGGCCAGAAAAAGTGTTTCTGTCTGTCCATATCCCCCATACTCACCCGATTTAGCACCATGCGACATCTGGCTTTTCCCAAAAATTAAAACTGTGCTTGAAGAAAAACGTTTTGACACCATTCCTGACATTGAGAAAGCCACGACCGACCAGCTAAACGCCCTTCCGTAAGAAACCTTCCAGAAATGTTTCCCATCATGGATTCAACATTGAGATAAGTGTATTCCCAGGCAAGGACAGTACTTTGAAGGAGATTAAATCTAATTCGATGTAAGTTTATTACTTTTTTAAATTAAAAATCCATATTTTTTCTCACACCTCGTATGTTTTGAATGAAAAGTTTATTTGTTTTAAAAGTAAATATGAGAAAATATATCCAGTAACCATAAATACATATTTATTATTGGAAAATTATTTTAATATAAATTACAAATGTATATAGCGCAACTGAAATGTAGCATTAAATCCAAATGTTTGATTTTCAGCCTAAAACAAAACATCAACGTCCTTTTGGATGGGAGAATGGACCTACAGTAGTACCATTTCATTTGCAAGAAGCTCCTGTGGATCCAGCAGTTAGATTTGGTTCTTTACCTTATGGTGGAGCATTGCAGTGGCTGTCACAAAGAGGGCCTCTACCCCCAAGAACAGTCCCCACAGTAGTAGATCGCCATAGAGAGGTAAGACGACGAGAAACAGATGTAGAAGAACCTTCTCTCAGGACACTTTCAGAAGTGAGAGATGACGACCATGCCAACTTCTCAGATGACTCATTGGAAGAACTATTACCTCCACCACCCCCAGTCTCCAAAAGAAGTAGTATTGCCTGGGAAGTTCCTTTCGATTTGGATGATGAAGCCCTTCTTACACCAGGCAGCACAAAAGTTATTGGACGAAGGCGGAGGAAGTCTACAGATCGTTCAAGTAAGATATGTCTGTATATTCTCCTATTTTAAGAAAGTTCTGTTCATAATGAATTTAAGAATTTTATCTACAAACAAATTTAATGAATAAGATGTTAGCTTGGACTACAAATCAGGATAACTATTCAAATATAAAATGATAACTAGTAGTCCAAAACTGCAATCTCTTGGAAATAAACACATATAAAAACTTAACACACTATTGAAATATTTCGATCAAAAATGATATTCATCAATCAAAAAAGAGAAAAACAAAAGACTGAAGTGAACCACAGATGTGTATAAATATCCAAATGTCACAGATTTATAGTTTATGATATAGTTCTATATGTGATTTGTGTAAATATTGTTATATGTGATTTGTGTAAATATTGATTACTTGAAACTAGATATTAATAGTCTGTCAGAAGGAAGGTAAATGGAGTTGTTAAAAATGTTATAAGTTTAGGGGAATGTAAAAGGAGTTTTATCTGATGTTGAGGTTAGGAGGCTCTCTAGATTTGGTGTACCACTGGTATGATAACTCCCATCTTCTCAATTCTGAAGGATTGCAATCAGGGGGGAAGGCCTTAATTATTTTGTTGGTATAACAATCATTGAAAGATATGATGTTGTGATTAGCAGCGTGTTGAGCGGTTGGCTTGTCTATGTTCATAGTTCCAACATCATGTCTGTGGCCATTCATTCTGATGCTCAGACCATCCGTGGTAAGGCCTATGTACTGTGCCAGGCAAAACTTACATTGCAACTGGTATATTACATTTCTGGATGTACAAGTATGATGACCCTGAATCTTGAAGTCCATATTGGTTGCTAGGCTATAGAAACTATTCGTTGGGATGTGTATTGGACATGTCTTGCATCTACGAGGGGAATCCAAAAAATAAGTTTCCGACGTGTGTGTCACCAAGCGTGAGTGACGGAGCATCTTTCCGAGAGCAGGGACTTTTAGTTTGGGTGTAGTGATACTGATTCCCGCCGCGCGCTTGAGTCACGGGCCATTCGACATGGAGACTACACTGCGATTTGCCGCCAGTTGTGAAGTGCGGAGTGTTATTCGTTTTTTGACTGCAAAAAGTGAATCTGCCGTTGAAATTCATTGCCAGTTATGTGAGGTGTATGGTGAACATCTAATGACTGTACAAATGGTTCGACGTTGGCGAAAATTGTTTTTGAAAGGAAGAGAAAATGTTCATGATGAACAGCGAGATGGATGCTACCGCTCACCAAGATGGAGTCATTTCTGCGGTGTGATATTGATGCTGACCAGCGATTGACACTTGGCGAAATTAATGGATCAGCTTCCACCAAACATTGAAATTTGCCGCGTATCTCATCACAACATCATCACTGAAGAGCTTCAGCTGTCGAAAGTGTGTGCAAGGTGGGTTCCTCGTTTACTGTCTGACGGCCATAAGCAACAACGTGTGGCAGCTGCACATTCTTTTACGGACGAAGGTGATGATCTGTTTTCAAGAATAGTCACTAGTGATGAAACATGGATTCACCATTCAACACCTGGAACAAAACGACAGAGTATGGTGTGGCTAAAAAAAAGGGGAGAAACCTCCTCAAAAAGCCAAAGTTATTCAGTTGGCAGGGAAAGTGATGGCTACAGTGTTTTGGGACTGCCGTTGAGTTTTATTGTTCAATTACCAACCTCGGGGTAAAACAATAAATGAGGAACGGTACTGTGACGTTCTCCTAAGACTTTGTTGGGCAATCCAGAACAAACGACAAGGGCTTTTGCGAGGGGTGTTTTTTCTTCATGACAATCCCCGCCCACATGCCGCTTGCGCAACAAGGGAGCTTTTCGAAAAATGTAAGTGGGATATCTTTGATCACCCTCCATACTCCCCAGGCCTTGCTCCTAGTGATTTTCACTTGTTTCCTGAGCTTAAGAATAACCTCGGCGGTCGACACTTTGCTAACAATGATGACTTGGAAAGTGAAGTGAATACCTGATTTAAAAGTATGGCGGCTGAATGATATGCAGATGGTTTGAAGAAACTGAAGCTTCGATATGAAAAGTGCTTGAATAGGGATGGAAATTATGTAGAAAAATATAATATGGTGTGAGATCATAAAATACATGTGTTTATTGTGGAATTATGTTTTTTATTTCCCCCAAAAACTAGGGAAACTTATTTTTTTGGATTCCCCTTGTAGGTCTATTGCACGGAATGGAGTCATGAGGAAGTTTAGGCGGTTTATCAGTACTTGGATCTGGTAATTTTGGATGTACTAAAATATTTTTCAAATTAAAAGGTTGTCTGAACCAAGTATGTGGTGGATTTGAGAAAAGATCTTTGGTGTAGGTGTAAGCTTGAAGAATCTTGAAGCCATCCTTTAATATTTTGTTCAGCTTCGATAGGCCTGGATGGTAATCTGTAACTAAAGACCGTTTGTTGTCTTCCATAGGTGGTCTGGGTTCATCAGATGATTGAGCTAAGCGGATTTGATCCTCAACAAGTTTGATCCTCTTTTTTGGAAAGCTAGTAAGATCTTTCTATTAAAGTCCTCCAATGCTATATCATTGGAATAAATTCTCTTGCCCCTGATTGCCTGACTCTATGGTATGGACCTTTTTATATTCATAGGGTGGTTGCTATTGAAATGTAGGTGTTGTAGATGGTTTGTCGGTTTGATGTGGACACCTGTATGAATATTCCCATCTCTGATTGTTACATCTACATCTAAGAAGGTGATTGTTGCTGTAGATTTCTCCCAGGTGAATTGAAGTGTAGAGAATAGTGATAAGTTCTTCAAAAAACTTTCCAGTGTTGAGATTCCCTGTGTCCAAATTACGAAGATATCGTCTATATATCTGTACCAACATAATGGTTGGTGTGTTCGAGTTTTTAGGAATTCTGCTTCGATATCACTAATCTACAGGTTTTCGTACGACGGGGCCATCCTAGTACCCATTGCTGTTCCTTTTATTTGCAAGTAATTCTTTCCCTCAAATTGAAAATTATTTTTTTCAAGAATGAATTTGGCGAGGTGAACAAGGAAAGGTGTAGTGGGGTAAGGGTTGTCTGAGCGTTTGTTGAGGAAATTTTCAAGAGCTGATAAACCATGAGCGTGAGGGATGTTTGTATAAAGAGAGGAAACATCTATGGTGACCAAAATTGTTTCAGTAGGTAGAGGCGCGGGTATTTGAGATTATATATAATGGTTAGTTATAGTAGAGCTTAAAGCTTATTTAGGAATTTTTTGACTAGATAGGAGACTGACAGACTTACCTAATGGCAATAGTCCAAAACTGCAATCTCTTGGAAATAAATAAATAGACACATATAAAAAAACTTATCACACTATTGAAATACAGTCGGTGCCGCTTATTGTGATCACGGTTAATGTTATCATTCGGTTATTGTTATCGTTTCATTGAAAAACAAACAACGGACGTATATTAATACATTGTAATTAGGCCGCTTATTGTAATCATCTGTTCGCTTATTATTATCATTTAATTTGCCATTCAAAATCATATGCGTCAATGTATACTAGCATAGACCAAGTAAAAATGTCTACAAAGTAGTGTAATCAGCACGTTCAACACACAATGACGCCCAATTCATAGAATATGTAAACAAAGAATAACTGTTTTTTGTTGTGTTAACATAGTTGGTCATAAAGAAAAACTCTTAATTATCGGTAAATCTAAAAATCCACGTTGTTTTCAAAGTATCAAAAAGCTACCGGTTGAATATCATTCAAACTCCAATGCTTGGATGACATCAAAAATTTTTAATGAATGGCTGACTAATTGGGATACCAGCCTCAAACGCAACATTGTCCTTCTACTAGACAACTGCACTGCACATAATGACATAAGCACTACGCTAAAACACATCAAAGTGATTTAACTTCCGGCCAATACTACATCAATTATTCAGCCATGTGACCAAGGCATAATTAAAAATCTAAAAAGTTTTTATCGACGAGAGATGCGTGCTAGAATTATAGAAAATATGGATGAATTTCAAACCCTTACCTCAAATGAATTGGCTAAAAAAACTTCTTTACTCGATGCTATTCATCTGATAGCAAAATCTTGGAATGAAGTTTCTGAAAAAACTGTGAAAAATTGCTTTAGAAAAGGTGGTTTTTTTGTTGAAGAAAATCAAGAGCAAGCTACTTCTGAGGAAGACTCTGAAGATTTGTCCGTAAAAGAATATACTGAGTGGATGGAAGTTGACGATAACATTGAAACAGCAGCGGAAATGACTGAAGACGATATTTGTGAGGTAGTTGCTTCAACATCAAAAGTTACTGAAGAAGGAGAAGGCACTGATGATGATGAAAATGATAAATGTGTACCGCAAAGATCTAAGCAGGAAGTTCACCAAGCTCTTGAGATTCTAAGGCAGTTTGTTCAACAAAAAGCAAAAAATTTCAACAAACATTATGAATATGAACAATTTATAAATAATATTTTACGAGAAGACTACAGACAGTTACATATAGAGAACTTCTTCCAGAAAAAGTAAATGTAAATAAGATTGAAGTGTTTTATAATGAAGTTTTATGTGTTAAAATGTTTTGATCAAGTGTTTTACGTAGTTCTATATACTGTATTTTTTTTCAATTATGCTAGATTCAGTGTTTAAAAAAAATCTACAGTGGAATAAAATAAACTGATATGAAATATGCCCACTAATTTTAACAAGTAGAAAACTAAATTACAGAAATTCTACTACTGTACATAAAACTGTCCAGAATAGCATCAAAATTTGGTAAGTACAGTTTAATTATAGTGTTACAGAATTAGAATTACTTGATGTAATGATAGGCTTAAAGGTAGGATCGTTCAGAACAAACAGTTGTGGCAATAATACAGTGAGTTCAATGCAGTACAGTTGTAGACTACATCGCGATTAAGCGTTCGGTTATTGTTATCGTTCGGTTATTGTTATCAAATATGCTTCTGACAAATATGATCACAATAAGCGGCGCCGACTGTATTTCAATTAAACAATGATCTTTGTCAATCAAAAAAGAAAAACAGAAAGAAGGAAAAGAAAAGAAAAGAATAGACTGAAGTGTACTTCAGTCTTTTCTCTTTTTTGATTGACAAAGATCATTGACCGAAATATTTCAATAGTGTGATAAGTTTTTTATATGTCTATTTATTTATTTCCTAGAGATTGTAGTTTTGGACTATTGCCATTAGGCAAGTCTGTCAGTCTCCTATCTAGTCCAAAAATTTCTATACATATATATATAAATGAATGTTTGTATGTATGTTTATATCATCTTATGGATGTCTAACCCACTAAACAGAAGTTAATATAATTTGAAGAGATTGTTTACCATATTTCCAAGATGGTTAGTGTGACGTTTGGTGTAGATCCATCCACAGGACTCCGCTCCAGAGGCAGAGGATGGTTAAAAAAATGGTGTGTGTATGTATGTACGTATTTTAGGGATGCCTAAACCGCTGAACAAAAGTTAATGAAATTTGGAGAGATTATTTAACATATACCTAAGATGGTTTGTGTGAAGTTTGGTGTAGATCCATCTACAGGGCTCTACCCCCGAAGGCTTATGTATATACCCCCCTAATAATCGATGTATATATACAGTAAACTCCTGATTATCCGTGGAATAATAATAGCCAGGCAACGCCGGATAACGAATTCCCCGGATAATCCGCTATGAACAAAGAATACGCAAAATGATCGATAATCGATTATTATACCATAAGTTACACAAATAATGACCCCGGTTAATGCAATTCACAAATAATCTTCAGAGGACAAAATAAATACAGAAAATAATTTAAAATGTCGATGTATTTGACGGATTATAACATGTACATTTATATGTCTAACTATTTAGAATATGTACATAAGTATATGTCAAAAGTAAGTATGTATGTACATATGTAATTTCCTTTACACATAATACTTTCACTTTTTAACAAAAAAATCTGTCACTTTCGTCTGTTTTTTTGTGAGCATTAATTTAGTTTTAATGTGCGTTCTAAGTTTCTTGAGAACCATTTTGTAGCACAGTGTCTACTTGTGTCACGTGTGTCACAAAGCCATAAAAATAGGTAATGTATATGACAGACATGGATAATGCATAAGTCACGTCCTAGACTATTTATAGCCGAGATTAGCTGACATTTGTTTACAATCTTATGATACACATTAGGTTTTCGGGCGTCCAAGCATTTTGTCATTGTCTCTTATATACAGTAGTCTGCTCGCCCCTTTTATTTCGCTGGCCCGCGTCGGGATGCTTCCCTTTCAATGTAAAAATTAGTACATACATATTTACATATCTATTCCCTTCATCTTAACTTCTACTAAGCCTTATATGTATTTACGTCGTAATTCACCGTTTGGAAATTTAAACACATGAATCTGATTGGAATAAAAATTGGAAATTTGTAAAAAAATGGCAGACCCCGGATAATCCGCAAACCGGTTAATCCGCCACGGATAATCGGGAGTTTACTGTATATGTGTGTATGTATATGTCTTATGAAAGCCTAAACAGCTAAGTAGAAGTTGATGGAATTGGGAAGGATTGTTTATTATGTAACATATTAATAGGATGGTTTGTTGAAGTTTAGTGTAGATCTATTCACAGGGCTCCACCTCAGAGGCTTAGGATGGTTTAAAAACCGATGTATATATGTATGTGTCTTATGGACGTCTAACCCGCTTAACAGATGTTAACATAATTTGGAGGGGTTGTTTAATAATATTCTCAAGATAGTTTGTGTAGATCTATCCACAGGGCTCCACCTCAGAGGCTTAGGATGGTTTAAAAACCGATGTATGTATATTGTGTGTGTGTGTGTGTGTGTGTGTATATATATATATATATATATATATATATATATATATATATATGTATGTATGTATGTATGTTTTTAAACACATGTATGTTTTTATTTATATGTATGTTTTATAAACGCTTGAGCCGCTGAAGATAAGTTAATGAATTTCGGAGGGATTGTTTAACATATTCCCAGGATGGTTCTAAGTTTGTTGTAGATCCATAAACAGGGCTCTGCCCCAGATGCTTAGGATGGTTCAGTGTACCACCTTACATAAGTCTATTAAAGTTATATTTTAATACAATAACAAAGTATACCTGTATTTCATGCACAATCATATTATTTAATCACTTTAACACTATAAATTAAGTTTCACCGAACGTAATGGACTACATAATTCAAGAACAATTATATTAATTTGTAAAGTGTGGGGATATTTGCAACTCCATCATTTATGTAACTTTTTTTTTAATACTTATGTTTTCCAGGTTATTTATGTCTTGAAGTCATTGTTTTATGTTCAAAACATAATGTTTGAGTAACATATATGAAAAAAAATTGTTGAAGTTTTACACCATTTGACCAATTATGACCAATCTTCTTTATGTTTTCGTTTCGAGTATAGTAGAAAGTTCCCATGAAGAAACCTACATATCACCTTCTATTGATCATGTTGTTAGGTCCATAAAGACACAGCACAGGTCTTCCACATATTAAGCTTCCTAAACTGAATTTCAGGTCTTAACATAATAACCCTTCTGACATAGCCATCCCTTAAAAAAACTACTCTTTACAATGTTATGAAGTTTAAGTACTCTATGAGTAACCTCAATCTCATAAGAGTCTCACAGGAGATCATAGTAGGCATTTATTATGATATATTTGTCAGAAGCATATTATTTCATAACAATAACGGAATGATAACAATAAGTGACTGTGTAATCACGATGTACAGAAGTGCCGCATTCATCTCAATGTCACAAGTGTTAACTGAACGATATATAAGCCTAGCATTACAGTAAGTCATTTTAATTCTAAAACACTACAACTAAAATGTAATTCAGGCACATAGAAATCATGAGTGATTACTTAGCAAATTTTGCAACTCCAGATAGTTTTGTAAACCATATCGCCATTAATCAATTCAGAAATTCCGACAAGCAAAAGCAATTAGAAGGCTGTAGAATTCGAAACCTGCAATGGAAATTTCTCAGTGAATCATTATGAACACCTCTAACAGATGTTATATCATGTTGTAGAAGTTCAAAATTCTCTTCCATAGTCTCTATTGAACATGTGTAATAATCATATGATTAAAGTCGGCCTTTTACTAACCATTCTTGTTGATACGCTTGTTTGGTGAAAATATTAATTAAAATGCTGACATTAAAAATTCCTTAGCGTTTATTACTTGTATATAATGTCATTTATAAGTAAAGATATGTTTTTATTTTTCAATTTTCTCTTCGTAATTTACATTTATCACGTATAGTAATTCCCTAATTCGCCATGGAATATTTTTGACATATAATGTATTAAATAAACTAATGATAATATCATAAATCTCTACTAACTGTTTGAAAAAAATGTACAGAACAATAACTACAAGCTGCTTAGTTGGAAAACTTTATAGTATCTCATTGTTACTATGACAAGGATATAATTGATGAATGATCTATAACCTTTTTTTCCTGGCGAAAAACCAATTGTGGTTATCATCACCAAACAACAGCAAAAGCAATACCAGAATAGTTAGATAAAACAAAATATAATAAAATTAAATAAATAAAACAAAATTTACTATACATAACAGTAATAATAAGAAAATAAATACGTAACAATAAATATGTAACAATAAAGAAAAACATATTAATAAATAACATAACTATGTAACAATAATTTTGTAACAATATAAATAACACTTGATGTAGAAAATAAATAGGTTAACAATAATTAAACTCTAAACACAAACTAACATGAATATCTCTATACTATAATAAATAAATATGCAAATTAAAAATTTTTAAAATGCAAATAAAAAATTTTAAATAGTATATTTAGGTGGCAAAGGAATGCGATGACACGGTCGATGGCATCATCTTTAAACACCACCTTCAAACTCCCTTGTAAATTAAACCTGTCACGAACATGCTTCAGACCACCACAATCTACCAGTAAATGACAGATTGTGATGGTATTTCTACAGAACTGACATAAAGGCGGGACCTCACAACGCATCAGATAACCATGAGTTAGATAAGAGTGGCCAATAGAAAGACGGGTAGCCACTACCTCCTCCCTACGTTTCAAACAAATAGAAGACCTCAATGGATGGACGGTATCCTTAATTTCCCTCAACTTATTGTGATTTATCTTTCCAAGCAGCAACCAATGAGTGTTTCACATAACAAACACAATCAGATGCTATAGCACGTTGTTTAGATGGCACCATACTAGTGGCACTCTTTGCCACTACATCCACTTTTGTGTTTCTGGTAGTTCCAGAGTGACCGGGAACGCAACACAATGTTATCCCAACACCCCCTAATTGAAGATTGTGTACTGCACACAAAATATCCCCAACTATTGGGAAAATACATCCTGAAGGGTCTGAAGTGCACTTTTTGTATCGGAACACAAAAGGTAATGAGAAAATGTATATTGGATGACGGTTAGAGCTTTCAAAATAGCAAACAGTTCCGCTGTGAAAACACTACAAGCTGAAGGTACGTCCCAAAGCATAAAACGCACACCGAACTCCATTGTCCAGTTTAGACCTATCAGTGAAAATAATTTCACTGTGTTGGTGAGGTCTGGAAATTGACAAAAACTCCTTCTGGTGAACCACATCAGGAGTAGCGTGTTTGATATAACTGGACAATGAGAAATCAGTACGTGGTGTTTTTATTATCCATGGAGGTAGATAGCACATTGGTTAGTTCTAATGTACTAGGAAGTACCAACTCTCAGTTATCCATTATGCATAACGTTTTTATGGCGAATGTCGCAGTTGAACGTTGATGTACATCATAATTAGGTGCATATAGGTTATGAAAGACCATTTTGAGTGCCGGATGATTAGGTTTGTTTCGAAGACCAGAAATCTACGATATTTGTAACATATGACGTCATTTTGACAAGGATGGTTCCCTAGCCTCGACAAGAAGACTAGGGATTGGGCTAGTTCTAAACCCACAATGAGGTTGATACTAATAGGTAGAGTTTCAGCATGGAGTATAAAATGGAATCAGGATCTGGTGCAGAATCCCTTGTTCACGCGAGAGCTGACTCCAATTCCCCTATAGAGAAAGGAGTGTTCAAAGGAGAGTCCCCAGACAACCCAACAATAAATGGTATTGCTTTTTCCTTCACTTTAAAACCTCTGAAATAATCAATTATAGGCTGTGGTAGCAGAAAAGTTAGAAAATGATATTCCCAGTACATTAGCAATACCACCTGTTTGTGATCAATCTTCCATCCGTTGCTTTAGCGCAATGGCTGGCAACGGAATGGAAGTACCAGAAACTGATCTTAGTTTCCTCCACACTGTGGAGGATGGAGTTGTTCATCTAATTGTGCTAATGTACTGTGCCCAAGAATTCATCCTACTTAGCCTAAATAACCGCCGTGTTTTCGCACGGAGTAGTTTATATTCCTGTAGGTGGTCATTTGTTGAGTTTCACTTAAATCTTCTTAGAGCTCTTCATCGTAGATGGAGAATTTTTGTGCATTCATCATTCCACCACGGAACAGGTGGACGGCATGTGTACACAGATGATTTAGGAAAGGTCTTTTCAGCAGCATTCAAAATAGTCTTGGTAAAACTTTTAACAATTGCATCAATGAGTGTCAGATAATCCATGTCAAGTGATACAAAATATTTTGAAAAGGCCTCCCAGTTGGCTTTTCCAAAAATCCAACCGGGATGTCAAACATAACAGGGAGAGGCGTCACATAAATTGATCCTAATGGACATATGGTTGCTTCCATACATGTCGTTAAGCACTGACCTTGTGCATCTAGTAGGCAGAAGAGGGCTGCAGATTGATAGGTCAACAGCTGTCCATCCACCAGTAGATGCTGTTAAATGAGTAGGTGAACCGTCATTTAGCAGACATAAGTCCAGTTCCGTTCTTACATTCTCCACAAGTTGACCTCGATAGTTGCTAGTCGGAGATCCCCAAGACAAATGGTGGGCATTAAAATCTCCTACCATTAAGAACGGAGTGGGTAACTGGGTTATAAAGTTTACTAAGTCACTGTGTTGCAGATTATCTTGTAATGGCAGTAGACACAACACACAGTCCTTTTATACGGGAGAGCTGTTTGAACGGCTACTACTTGTAAAAGAGTTATTAATTTTAAAGAAACAGCATTGATACAGTCACAGGCCAAGATGTCTATGCCACCTCTAGCTCGATCTTCTGTAACGAGGTCAGATCTAAAAACTGAATACCGCCTTAAATGGAAATTATGCGATTTGTGGAGATGACTCCTCTGTAGACATATGAACATTGGATACACATCTCGCACGAGTACTTTAAGATCTTCTATGTGACTCCTGACACCATTGACCTTCCATTGTATCACTGACTTGCTAAGCAAAGACATTTATCAAATTAGCAATGGATTTCTCTGACATCCATTGGTTCTCTCTCGTTTGCCAGTGACATTCCAAAACTCAAGCTTACATTCCTCAGATTCCATATCCACCCGTTCAGGGAGGGAATCTGAGAAAGTTTTGGGAGGAGGTTTTTGCTTTCCCTCCTTTGCTAACATTTTTTTAATACCCGATAATGACGGTGGCAATGTGGTCTGATGTACCATTGGTCTATGTGTTTTTTGTTTCAACCTCTTGGGCACAGACTGGGGCACTGCGTACGCCAAACCCCTTAGTAGGTGTAGCTAGTCTGCACCCCCTGCTGGTTGATCTATAACCTTCAGTATTCAGTATACAATGGGTTAACCATACCAAAACAAAAATTTCTTGAAGTCAAGGTCTGTCATTCAAACCCCCAAGTTGTACTCCATTACAGAAATGCTTATCCTGACTTTCACCACTATCAGATTATGGGTAATGATACTTAACATGGCATTTGTTAAGTCTGATTCTCTAGTAGACTTTTCCTTTTATTATTCCAGTACCCATTTTCCTTGTTACCATATCAGCAGCTCTTCAATTACCTGAGGTTGAGTGAATTTAAGGGTTGCTAGTTTCTTTAAAACATGAGATGTTTTTTATAAATATAAACACTAAGCAAACTTTTTCAAATGTAACTTTTAGAAATTTTTGTAACACAAAGGTAAATTATAAATTAATTCTATTGTATTTATGTAAATAAGAGTAGTGTAGTAATTTTTAAATCTTTCTTAAACACAACATCCGTTATAAAATATGTATGTAACTGCCTGTCGGAGAAGAAGGAAAGATACATTCCTTCCTCGTTATTACAACTCAATGCGCACTGAGAATAGGCATATTTTGACACAAAGATGGTGGTTCGAACCCCACCTATTACAGCAGTAGTCCTAAACGTCCCAAAGTAAATTACTTTCTGTATTCACTTTGTAGTTTTTAGTATTATTGTGTAGTTATATTACATTTTATAGTAACAAAACAGTGCAGTGGTCAAATATACTTTAACTAGAAGCACTGTAATCCACACTTTTGAGATATCAATCACAAGAAAGTTTTATAGACAAAAGAAGGTTTACTTTGCTTTTAATCAGGCTTGCTAATAGGAGATCAAAGATTACATTAAAATATATAAAAGTAATGTAATCAACTTTTAAACATAATAACTAAACAAGAGACTTTTTAATGGCAATACACTAATGGAGAAACTTGATTTAGAGTTTAGTAGGCGCACAATTTAGAGTTTAATCAGCATGATCAACCTCTTCTTTTGGTTTCATGAGAGCTGAGAGTGGTGACAGCATTCATGACAGTATCATTTCTTAGCAAGGATCATCAAATTACTGTGGAGTTACAGAAATTGCTATCAACCAAACATGAGTGAAAAGTATATTTTTAAAACAAATTGTTTGGGAAAATAAACACTCACTGTCCTTTTAAAACTGTTTTGTTTGTAAATGCTCTATTTTGTATGCATACTCAATCATATGAATGATTAACAACTTTTTGAATCTAGCTTTTTTAAGGGCAATTCATAAAATAAGGTTCTCGTGATTTTTTTAAAGATAGACAGCTTTATTTTTGTTCTTAATTTAATACATCGTTTTAAAGCTTAAAACTTACTCTATTTTTCTACATAATCACCATTTCTGTCCAAACACTTTTGAAAACGATGCTCCAACTTTTATATCCCCCATGTTATACAATTCTGCCACCAAACCTTTGAGGAATCGAGTAACCTCTTCCTTGACTTCATCATCAGTACTGAATTGGGAATAAATGATAATCCCTTGGGGCTAGGTACGGTCTGTATGGGTGGGCACAACAGTACAGCTAAAATCTGTCAGCAGGTCTTGAGTTTGATGTGAGACCTCAGGTCAAGTGTTGTCATGGGTAAGCCTCCACCACTGGTCAATCTTCCTCTCCAGCGGTTCTGGATCGCATGTCTCAGTTTTTTTTAATGTGTTCCAATATCTGTTGGAGTTAACTGTTGTTCCATAAGGCAAAAAGTCGATTACAAGCAGGCCCTTCCTGTCCCAAAAGATGGTTGCCATGACTTTCCCAGCAGACTGCGTTTGTTTAAACTTCTTCGGCTTCGGCGAAGTTAAGTGACGCCATCCACATGATTGCTGCTTGGTTTTGGAGGTAAAGTGAAAGGCCCATGTTTCATCGCCTGAATGGAATCCAAGAATTCTTCTTTGTTGTCTTCACATTGTTGCAAAAACTGCTGGGGACACTCGACACATTGCTGTTTGTGGTTTTCTGTATGCATTCGCGGTACCCACCGCACACACACTTTGTGATAGCATATTTTTTTGATTAAAATGTAATGAATTGTGGTGTTGGAAGTCTCAGGAATACGCAAAGCAAGTTCGTTAATGGTGATCCTCCGATCTTCAAACAATATTCTTTCAACTTTATCAATAATTCCGTCTGAAACTGAAGGCCGTCCGCTCTGGTCTTCATCATGAATTTTCATGCGGCCTTCACTGAATTCTCTACAACATTTCCGAACATGTTGAACAGGTAAACACTTTTCCCCATAAACTTCGATTAAATGACGATAAATGTCAATAGGTGAAAACCGTTTTACATTTAAAAAACATATCACAGCATGAATTCTGCAACTGCGGTATCAGCGATAGGAAGCTCCATCTTCGAAGGCTGCTAGCCCGGCACTGAGTAATGTAGCAAGGCGGGAGTGGTGGGGTCAGAGAGAGGGGGACTTGATAAGTAAGACAGTGTTACCAGATTTCTCCTACCACGTCGCATTCTTTCTTAGCACCATAGGGAATCTTATTTTACGAATTACCCTTATATGATAAACTAATGTAATTCTTCTATTTTTTAAAATATTATCTATTTAAAAACAAGTTAGTTGATTTTATAAGATTACTAAAGTAGATTTTTATTTCTTTCCTGGTATTCTCCATGGTGTTTTCAATAAGACATTGTTAATTATTACTTTTAATATTAAAAACAAGTATCATAGCACACTTGTGCTTTTAATATTGAATTCAAAATAGTTTTCTACTTTAGTCCCATTCTGTTAGACAACTCATTATAATTGTAACTAGGCAGTATCTTATTTCATTCATTCAATTTTGTAGGTCTTTTTTACTTTTCTGGTTGTCTTCTCTTCAGTCATGGTGTAAAATAAGAACCATCTTTTGTCTGCTTCAAACTAGAGCTCAGTGCCCTGTGAATTATACAATTTCTTTTCCTTACAAAGAGTTATCTGAGATTATTTATTAGAAAGATTATTTTTCCAGTTGAAAGTACCTACCATTCACACCATTCACCTACCTGTTAGTTGGATATAAATAATGTTTTTCTGTAGTAAATAAGATCTTAAATATGCAACAAGGGATGTTAAATAGAATGCTTAAAAATATTTGGAAACGTTTACACAGATACAATAAGCTCGTAAACGGTTTTTCAAACGTTTGTTGCTTGTGAATGATCGAAATCGCAATTTGTGAATGTGAAAAATATATTATATTATGTTTGTGAAAACAAAACAAGCTAATGTTGAAGGATTTATTATACAGCCACTACACATTATGTATTTATATATTTATTGAAAATTGTATCCTGCATACTGTAAGAAATAAAATATACTGTTTTTATACTGTTCATTAAGGAACAGTTATGTATTTGTGAACTTGTATCAACATTGATATGTGAATAACTTGGTAATTTTTGTTTGTGTTTGTCTTTTAATTTTGAATTGTGGAAAAAATCTTCACCAGTCTCTACACAAAAAAGTTTGTTCAGCATATTGGACTAAGCTCTAATAATTTGTTTTATGCCGACTATCACAGAAGTTGATTCCAAAATAGATGGAAGTCGTTTCTCTAGTTGAATATATATTCAACTATATGTCGGAATGCCGACATTCTATAAAACGGGTTTTAGTAAATGTCGACATTTACTAGGTAATGTTGGCAGATCCTGACTTTACCTGAAAGAGAGCAATCAATCTCAAAAGATAGAACTTTCTAAGGAAAATTTTGTTTCACTTCATAAATTATTCATTTTAAATTTAGAACATTTACAAGGAAATCTAGATTTTTATTGCAAGTGGAAACTACTTTTTGCTTTTTTTCTTTTTTTTATGAACAAAACCATTATTAGTATTGGCTAAATAAAATGAGTTTTTAACTCTTTTTTTAATATTTTTTTAAACTTTTTTGTTTGTATAGTTGACTATTAACATTACTACAAAGCATCAAACACACATACATTAAAATGTGTATTATTATAAAATATGTACCAAATGGACTGTCACATACAATTTATACCAAGTACATGCTTCACACATTACTAACAAATGCAATACATTTTCCTATTTAACTTGCACATGATTGTGTGTTTTTAACCTATGTTCAAATTTGAGAAACAATTCTAGAATAACTTCTTCAATATTGTGTTCCACAATACTATCCAATTAACAAATGAAATATTTATTTTATTACATATTTGTCTTAAGGATTTTGGTGTTTATTAAAGATCATGAGCAAAATGTTTACTTTAGAATGTAATGAAATAATGACTTGTCAAACATAATTTAAGTGAGTTTATAAACAACATACTGAACATAACGTTTCTAATGCCTTATTGTTATTCATAAATATGTTCAAACATAAATAATTTCCTTAATAAAAATAAAAAATTAAATTTTTAAAATTAATTTAAAAAAATAACTTGCTTTATCCAGTAATACTATTAAGTTCTTTCTGAAAAAAAAGCAGAAAATCGTTTTCAGTCCTAATAAAAAATTTTGCATTTTCGTGTTGTTCATCTTGAGGTTTTTTAAACTACTATTTTTAGTACCTTAAAGTTCTACCTTCCGATTTTGATTGGTCTCTTACAGGTAAAGTCTAAACTGCTGACATTACCTAGTGAATGTCATCATTTACTAAAACGAGTTTAGGGAATGTAGACAAGCCCAGCTTTCTGACATCCTGTAACACTTATACACTGTATGTGAATTTTTCCTTATACTGCATCTTATATTTGATTTAAAATTTCTCTGCAAATATTCAATGTTTCTGTCATTGTATTTGCTAAAACAATTTACTTGTAATAATTTTATATGTAGGTTACTGTAAATTGTAAAGTGATTGGAGTAATCTTCTTGTAAGGGATTGGAGTAAGAGAGCGTTGAAGTTATCTTTTGCTAAAGGATTCCTTTTTCTACAACTACTATAGATTGTGCATAGTAGTACAATCAACTGGAAAACAATTATTGTATTCCATATTTTAAGTAAATTACCATCAGTATTGTAATTATAAATCAGTTTTTTATCATGTGTTTTTTATCATAGGTCTTTTTTACTTACTTTATTGGTAATGACGCTCCTGTTTTATTATCATACAGTAAATCTGTGACATTTTTTCTGTATTTTAGGGTTTCTTCAATGTTTAATGAATGTACATTCCCTTCATTTCTACTTCTAGTTAACAAATTTTGGAAACTTCTATATAGTGTCAAGGGGTTCTGTTTTGTCACTAGTTGTCACTTGTTTTTAGTTTTATTTCCCATTTTACTTTTTACATTGAACTTAGATCAAATTTCATTTTTTCCCTGAAAAGGTTTATTCTCAACTCTGTACTAATCTCAAATCCTAGACAGTTACTTTGCCCAGCTTTTCCAATGTAGCTTTTTATACTTTCCTTTTGAATAATGTTAGTTTATTTATCTTTCTTTCTTGTCACTTTATCATAAAGTAGGGAATTTTTAGCATTTGTTTTCATTAGTAAACAGTTAATACAAAAATATGAGTTTTGAGATAGTTAGCAGATAATTATACTAATCTAACATGTTCAGCACATGTCCCTTAGGAGGCACAGAGAGCGTGCCGGTGCACTCCCAGCTTATTTTCTTAGAGACGGCGAGCTCATCGGAACGCTCACTCCCAGGCTAATTAAAACTTCTCTAGTGTCAAGAGAACAATGCCTGAGTCATTTTTAAATTCTACCATCCCAAGTTAACTTTTGATGCTTCAACTGAAGCTTCAGGGAGTGTTATGAAAAGATTTAATTTGGTTTAACTTTTATATTTTATTGTTTTTTTTTAGTTTAAACCACTTAACGCTGCAAAATATCCGGTAAAAACAACGATCATAAAAATAAACTAAGCTTTCTGAGCTAACGCAAGAATAAACAATAACTGTCCTATTAGAGTGAATGAACCAAATCGAGGTGGGAACAGACTATTGTTAAAATATGATTCATTGACAAAATGCTTGGACACCTGAAAACCTAATGTGTCAACACAAGATTGTAGTAAACAAATGTCAGCTAATCTCGGCTATAAATAGTCTCGGATGTGACATATGTATTATCTATGTCTCTGTTTACATTATCAATCTCTATGGCTTTGTGAAACACATGGAACAAACAGAAACAAACATTCCAAGTTAAACGTTGAGTGCTTATTTTAGTATGTAGTATATTTTAGTATTAGGGTCTTTAGTTTTGTATGTAAATTATCTTTTTTCTCTGTCTTTTTAATTGTGTTTTATTATTTGTCATACAGTAATTTATCATTTGTATTTATTTTTTTAAATTGTGACCCGATATATAAAACAATATTTTAGTGTCTAATATACTGTTCTGATGTCCCCAATAAACCTGTATATGTTAGAAATAAAATTGTTGAGATGAAAACAACGGGCTAGATAATTAGATGCTACAAGCTATGCAACCCGCATAGCGTTCTACTGCCGTCAGAGGTGGAAGTTAACGAAAAACAGACAGAAAAGACAGAAAGTGTTAATCACAATATATTGAATAATACATCAAATAATATTGTCTTCTTGTATATAAGTTTTTAAAGTTTTATTACCCATTAGATAATAGAAATAAAATATATTCCATTAAAGTTATATTGTGTATAAGTATATTATGTGTACTGCAGGTACTGGATCAACTCCTCGCTTAAGGGACCAAGACGATTGGCCTGATCCACCTACAGGAACTGAAGATGGTTCTTTGTCACCCTTCAGTGATTCTTCTCATTGGGATTCCTCAGCAAATAAACTAGATGATTATAATTTCTTACCTCCAGAACTGTCTTCATCTGACCTAAGTGCGAGTGGAACGTATGTGATACGAAAAGGCCGTCGTAAAGAAAGAACATCTGTACAGAAAGTAGAAAATAAGCAGACGAACAATACACAGCATCATGAAAAACCTAGTGATCTTAAACGGTGCAGTTCTACATTTGATAACATCAAGTCATTGTTAAAAGAAGGACTAATTGAAGGTCTTGATGATGCTCCTCCTGATTTCCAACCACCTACACCGCCATCTATAGTGCGAGTTGTTTCCCTACCTACTCTTACAATAGATGAGACTTGCCAGACAGAAATAGAAGATATTACTCTTAATCAACAGTTACAGGAATTAATCACCTCTGAAGATTCAAAAAGAAGTAAAGATCCAGTAGCAATACAACTTCATGATGTTGGAATCCAAGTAATGGACGACCTTCCATCTACTAACTTGCCAGAAAAACATACAGAAAGTGTGGAAGAAAGCACACAGGTTTCGTTAGAGTATAGAGAAGTTATAGATGTCAGCGAAAAGCCTGTCAATCATTTACAGGAATTTGAAAAAAATGCCAACAAAACTGATAATTTATTGATTATAACTGAAGATTCACCAAGTGCTGACATGCCTCCAAAGTTGGAAGTAGCAACAGAAACAGTTACCCAGGATCCATGGCTGATGGCAACAGAAATAAGTCAAGTGCAAGTAGTTCCTGTAGTAGAAGACAGAGCAGACGATGATAGTGATAAGCCGCCAGGTGATTTTACCGTAATGGTGCAAGTATTACAACATGAGTTTGGACCTCTCCCACCATCACCTGTTGAAGAAGATGATGATGAATACTCTGATATTCTCCGTGCTAGTCCTCCCAGGAATAAAGTAAATGGCTCAGCAGAACCATTTTACCGTTGCCTTGAAACTCCAGGAAGTGATCCAATTGGTGCAAGATTTTTAAACAGACCGTGCCCTGAACCTCCTCCTCATCGAGAACATACATCTAGTCTGAAAACTCGTTCTATGGATGCTGGATTTAGTAGAAATCATAGAAATCAACACTCCAGTTCAAGAAGAGAAGTAAGTATTTAAGCTGTTAGTGATAATTTTACTAAGTTTCTAGTTATATTTTAATTTATAATAATGGATATTGAAACATTCAATTTATTCTGAAACCTCATAGGTAGCTTTATAAAATGGCTCCTTCCAAAATACCATTATTTAAATTTTTTATTAACTTTAGGATTTCAAAAATAAAATTACCATTTTGGTATTCTGAAATATTTATTGTAATACGTAAAGCTTGCCTGTAGAATTCTAACATACTTTAAAACTAGGGGTGGGGCAATACTTAAAATTTTCGATTTCGATTCTAAAAATTTTCTTCCAGTTCTTGATTTTTTTAAGTCTACATGATATTTTCTAATAATGAATTTGGTAACGTCTTGGTTGTATGGTGAAGCCTTTTAAAGTAAATGGCTACATTAAATGTTCATCCTTGATTTATGAGTAGTAATTTCTGAAAGTAAGACAAAATATCGGATAATAATAATTTAAAATTACAAATATGAACTTCAGTCACATTTACAATATAAATTCAGTCATAGCCATTTCAGTTTGTATAACTAGAGAAATTGGAACTACCTTTTCTTTGTATTTTGTTTTGACATCATTGAAGTAGTGGCGGAGTAGTAGCCAGATACGGGGAGAGAGAGAGAAATGTAATGAATTAAAGAAACTACACACAGAAGTACTGACTATCTGGTTAATAGCTTATTTTCTGAATCAAATCTCAACAGACATTTACTTTTAAAAATGTCTGAAGTAATTCAGACAGGATTCAAAATACAGGATTCAGCAAAGAAGTTAGTTGGTTTTGAAATCTAAAAAATGCAAATCGAATTTTTTTAAAGCAGAATTTTATTACAGTATAACAGAAACAGACTGTGAGATACCATTTTGATATATTTTATCATTTTTCTATACTTTATTTTAATTTAAAAGTTATATCTGTGAAATTTCCATTGAAAAAGGTCTCTGAAGTTACTAGTTACTTGTCCGAATATTTCCTCATTAATATATTTTTTTAATGGTGGAAAAATTAATTTCTGACTACCTGGGGATTTCAGATAACCATTCAAAAAATAATTCTACATAGACAGATTATGTAAATTTTAAAACAAGAAATATTACTGTTCTAATATTGATTTTTATCTTCCTAATATTTCTTTTATTTTTTAAAAGATACCTTCTGAACGACGGACATTACCATCTGAACTTCCTGGTCCATCAAGGCGAAGAACATTTCAGAAACGAAATGGACAGTCACCTAGAGAAGAAAGTCATATGCAAGTATCATGTTCTTTACCTGAGACTCCAATCTTTGCACGAGGTTGTGACATTCCAAGAACACCTCACAGAAGAGCACCAGATATTCCAGGAAGTACTCGTACAGCACCTCGTCCTGGAGGCCTACAAAGTGGAAGTTACCGGAGAACAGTTGGTGCTGGTCATGGAACTGGCACTAGTGTCAGTCTAGGTCAAGCAATGGTAGGTGCAGAGCTATTAAGGTTAGCAGGTGGTCCTGGTAGAGGATGGTATCCTCGACATCGACAGCCACGACCTGCCTCTGTTGAAAATCTTGATCACTTAACTCAACCTGGTCTTAGTCCAGGGCTCAGTAACTCAGGACCATGGGAAACCTCTAGAGACTGTAGGAAACCTCTCACTCTACCTCCTAATCTCACACCAAAATTCTTTCATCGTTCTCCAAGAGAGGCGTTACGCCGGGTTACAAGTCTTCTCATAAGAAAAGGTAAGTTAACAAAATATTTTTCCAACTTAGATATAATTATGCATGTAAAGATTAATTTGTATTTTATGTGATTAATACATTCATACATTAATACATTACTGCTAATACAAAGTAATAAACCTACAATACAGTGATGGATTCATCATTGCTCTTATGCATTGTCCAACAGCTTTACCCTTTCCATTGATATATAAATTATGTTGCGAGTCATACTTTTATTTGCCAGTTTGACTGTTGTCGGGACATATTCTTCCCACCCATTTGAATGTTCATTGCCATCCATTTCTAGCATAGTTGGAACATTGTAGGTTGCACTATAGTAAACATTAGATGTTTGTTAGATCACCAAAGGTTGCTGGTAATTTTCATTTATTACTTTTAATTCTACTGAATACTTTATTGTTATAAACGTAAGATGCTATTTGTGTCTTGCTGGTTAAAATTATATTTACCATTTCAAAATAAAACATTAGAATAAAATAATGTAATTGATTGTTTTTAAACGTGCATACTGTTGACAATAAATGTTCCAATGTAAATAATGTATTTAGCATGGAATGTGATGCTAAATGAAGGGAAGAAACAAGAACGTTGATTACCAAATCCTACAAAAAAAAATTGGCAACAGACTTCCAACTGATGTTCTTTCCCACAAAATTCTGTTGTAATCAATAAATACAAGTTTCAAATCACATTTTTGCAAAGAGTCTGCCATAAAACTAATGGAACGCACTGACAATTTGGTCAACACTAGGTTATTTGCAATACTCCCAATGTAGTTTTCCTTCTTAGTGGTGTTTAGGACATACATTAACCAAGCCAAGATACTGATAAAGGTGTGCCTTTGCCTCAATCATTTCAAGCAAGAAAAATCAGAAATTCATTGTTAGAATTAGGCCTAGATGTAGACAGCAAAGAAGTCATTTTCGGCATTCCAATTAATAAGTAAATCATACAGAACTCTGCTATTACATATGAAGCCCATCAATTCTAAATCGGATTAAAACAGCATTCCAAGAGCTTAGTGTATTTAGGAAATGTTTAAGAAACATAAAGTATTTCAAATAAAAGACTTGAACAACAATAAACATTGTTGTAAATCAATATGATTTTGTACTTTACTTACTACTTCTAAGTAACATTTTTGTAAATTAATGAGATTTCTGCAGACTACTACCTAAAATCTGTAGCTTACTACTGCAAAGTAAGTTATTATTTAATTCACTTTTCAGCTAGGCTTGTGAGAAAACATAAGCTGCAAACATGCAAAATACCTCGCAAAATACATTATAATATATTAATCACTTTTACATTAGTTTATGACTATCCGAACTTTAAATTTGTAAAAACTTACTGAGACAGAACGTTTTCGATCGCTCCATTGCAATCTTCATCACTGTCTAAAATTTTCCACTTGGAGTTGTTATTTTAAGCGGTGACAATTTTAAAGGCAGGTTTTCGATAGTATCAAAGAATATACTATCGGTATCAAAGACTAGAAGTATAGTTTTGTTAATGATTTTTTTAAAATATATTTGTAAGATTTAATTTATTTTGCGTGTTTGTTGCTTACATGATTTCTTTTCTAAAACATTAATTTCAAGTAAATTTTGTTTACTGTTTGTCAAAGTAGACTATCAATAAAAGGTTCTGTTTAATGTAGTATACAGTAACGTTAATATTGTGATAGTAGTTGCTCTTCCTACACAGTCTGTATTCAGGCTCGCCCAGAGAAATTTCGGGGCCCTGGGTAAACATGAGAATGGGCCCCTGGGCAAATATGAGTACAGACCCCTTCATTACTTCCAACATAGGCTTATACAACCCTGTATTTTGCACGACATAAATAAATTATTGTTTCTGTGTTAAAGCCAACTAGCCCTACTGGATGTAATCTATGTTTGTTTAGTTTTATTGAAATAAACTGCTGTTACAGCAACTAAGACATTGCATTATGTGTAAATATAACATTGCATTTATTGACTATTACTTTGCCATTAAAAACTTGAACGATTGTACATTGCAATTTTATACTTTATTGATATAATGTTTTTATCTCTTTTATGGATCACTCGCCATACGAGTAATTAATTTTGCAGTAAAAAACCACCAACCCAGCCTGGCCCCTGGGTATTTGCCCCCTTGCCTCCCTCTGGGCGGTGTCTGTATTAACCACATTATGTTCATAAACAACTCTAGGCCAAAACATTTGAAAGATTAAGATTAAAAAACACACACATTGGTTGAATGTTAATTCATGATACTAGCTATTTAAGTACATTATTCTAGTATATCAAGACCATATATTTTCAGCAAATTTTACACTTATAAAATTTTTACAGAAATTTAAAATTTATTTGTAGTTTGTGACCTACTACAAATGAAATTATTTGATTATCAAAGATATAAGTTATGTAACAGAATTCGTCAAGCATGAACAAAGTATAAAAACCAATATTATTAATTATCGTTGCACACTTACTTGCTAACATGTTTTGAAACAGTCATTTCATTGACTAAGCTTACCTGATACTCTTCGTCTTGAGTAAATAGTTTTCACTTAGCTACTCAAATAATTACTTATGATAAAATAACTTATTTTCAGCTTGAGCAAGCCTTTTTATTATAATTGTAAAATAATTTTGGTGAGCTAAGACAACTCCTCCAACCACTCCTTAGAGTTGCCCTACTTTTTGCCTGAGAAATAGTCCAAATTAACATCTTGCTCACCTTACAGGATTGAATATTATATTTGTCTTGGTAACAGCATTTGCACTAGTTCCAGCAATTTTAAATATTAAGCTAGGTCCACACCAAGAGAGCCTTGCTGAATCATAGCTGTCCAGCATAGACCATGTGGTAGGAACTGTGAATTATATATTCAGAGCTAAGCAAATGAGAAAAAAGAAGTTAAGCAGCCCCTGTCGGTACCTCAAAGAAAATTGTTCATGTGCATTTGGTGTAAATGGTTTTTTAAATACAGTAGAACCCCTCAAATCCGAAACCCAGAAATCCGAATCCCCACGAAATCCGAACATGATTTGATGAAACCAAATTTTTCTAAAATTTAATGATGTACTGAAAGTTTCCTACGAAAAACAGGACCGAGATATGTAATATATTGGAATTGACACTGTAAAAACATCATATAATACAAAGCCCTATACTGTACTACTCTGTCACTTCATTAACATAGAATTTATTGACAGAAAAATAAAAAAAGACAAACACTAAACTATGTTTCACTTAAAAAGAAAAGACACAAATACTTAACGATATTTTTCACTTAAAATCAGTAATTTTCATCTGGCGAAGAGACATAAACCTTCCCGAGAATGCGATGTTGCACCACCGTCCATTAGCATAACATCATTTGGTGTTGCAGCCGCATGTTGTTCTATGTAATGCCACGCGATGTCGAGAGCGGGGGCATCGTCTGCACGAATAACAGCATTCGTAGAGACATCATTTTCCATGCTATCTGCTACACTGTCATCAAGTTGATCATGGACCATAGACACCATGTCATGCTCAGTATATTCTTCATTGTTATCTAGTGCTGTCCACTCTTTCAGGCAGCTTTCTTCAGCATATTCACATCCTAGTACTCTTTGAATGAGCTGAAGGAGCTCAGTTTCATCATCCCGTGTTCTAAGTGGTGTTTACACAAATTTGAGGCTAGGCCAGAGTTTTTGCCAAGATTTCTGCAGTAAAGTGTTACTGATATTATTCCAGGATTCAGCTACCCAGTAAATTACATCCTTTATTGTAATCATCTCAAGTTTTTCTGGAATAGAAATAGAACAAACTTCTTCAATTAATGTTTGCAGAAGCTTTTTTCTGTGGCTCAGTTTTATGTTCTGCAGCACACATTGATCCATAGGCTGAAGCAACGATGTCACGTTAGTGTTACTGCAAGTTAAAACTGTGAAACACTGTTTGCTCGTTTTAAAGCCTGGCACAGAAGATTCCTCTTTAAAAGCAAGACTTTTAGTTGGAAGGGCTTTAAAATTCAATCTAGTCTCGTCCGCATTATACACTTGCTGGGGTGAGTAATTTTCAGACGAAATCAAATCTGTGAATTCGTCTAAATATTTTTTTGCAGCAAGATTATCAGCATTAGTTGTCTAATTCCGTGCCTTCTCTTTAATCTATCCTATCATCCATTGCTAGCAGTAAATTCAAAATCACCCTTCATTAATTTGTTTAACTGTAATGCCATTTCTTGTATTAATGGACCACTAATAGGAACTCCTTTCTGCCTCTCTTGTGTAAATCATAAAAATAGACCTTCCTCAATTTTTTTCATTCACAGAAACTTTCATGTGATGATGTTGCTCCAAAGACTTTTCACTTGTAGCACTTTAAAACTGTTCAATTTTTGCACAATTCTTTTCCAGTCACTTATTGTAGCCTTACCAACACTAAATTCAACACCCAACTTTGTCAAACTTTTCTCTTTGTCTATTCACATTAACACTTCAAATTTGAAAAAAAATCTTGAAAAAAGGTCTACAGTGCAGTATTGATACTGAAATATATAATGCTCTAATATTGTTCGTTAATAAAAAAAAACTTACTTCAGCAAATCCAAACTTTTTCGGCAAATCCGAAATTTTACAAATCCGAATGGGCTATAGCCCCAATTAGTTTTAAGGGGTTTAACTGTATATCGAACATAGTCTGAAATCATGGAGTTTAATTCTTTTAGTTGAAAGAATTGTGGAATTGTATACGGCTTGACATGAATTATCAATTATGATTATTAAAGTGATTTTGATGTTAATATTTATAAAAAAATTTAACAAAGTAGGCTAAATAATCAGATCATTTGTACATTGTTTGGTAATTGTTAACAATGATTGGTACAACATAGAGTTTTATTCATATTTACATATGCTTCGCAAAAATACATTGTGAACAAAAAAAGTTATTTCAAATGTTATAAAATACAAATCATAGTTAAACTTCTGTTAATACAATTCAAACATCACTTTATATTAGAGACATTAGTAATTGTATTCTTGATAATTCAATCAAGTAAAACCTATCCTAAAATCATATTTTGTTTCTAAATTATTAAATAGATGTATAATAATTGAATATTCTATAAAATAGTTTTGGTTGTATAGTGAAACAGTTTGTAAAATTTCATGTGTTTATGCATTGAAAATATCTTTAAATTTTTAAAAATTTCAATTACTTTTATGATTTTTAGCATTTAAAATAAGTACATAAATAATCAAACTTACTCCAATAATTTTTAACAATTATTATATGAGAACTTTTAAAACAACTATACAGAGTCATAAATACCTAGCTTTATTCAGTGCTATTGTTTCACAAATTTACATGGTTCTGGTATGTTTGAGGCTGCTTGTTTCAGCTCAGAATATCATGGAATGCTTGGTGTGGACCACATTTAGGTTGTTTTGAATGTAAACACTGGTACAATTTTTTCTATTCATCTGTTCTAATTATTGTAATAATAGAGAGATAAATTTACCAAGGTTAATTAAATTAACAGAGGACTATTCATATTTAATTAAAGTATTGTGAGATTGCAAGTATTCCGAAGAGAAAACAAAGAAAAATACAAACAAGTCAAATTAACAAACATGCACACTTAAAAGTTAAATACAATTTGAAAAATCGTTTTGGATTTGTAGCAGTGTTCTTGGGAAAATAGGTATTAGGAAAGTGTATTTCCAACAAATCAAACCTATCTGCTCATGTGTACGATAATAAAATATTCAAAATTTACAAGTTTGGCGACATAACTCGTGTATAATAATTATTTATCAATGCTAGAAGAGATTAAAGGAATGAAAATTGACCAAAAGAAGGAGATGAATTTGAATTTAAAATAAAAGAGAGGAGAAAGTAAAATATACTCACTAACTCTGAAAATTGTTTAAAGAGAGAGGAAGGTAAAGTAGCTCACAAAGACTTAAAGAAAGGAATGTGTAGCCTTAGAATTATGTTAAGTAGAGCCAGTGATTACAGCGCTGATTTGAATGTGTGATTAGAAGATGGAAAACAATGTGGTCAAAAATTAGAACTATGGATTCAAGATTTATCAGTCAATCAATAAATTAGCAGAGGTGCAACAATTCAGCACATCACATTTGTTTCTTGTCAGTATGTCAAACATAGATTAAGTTTTTGTATAGTCAGTCGGTCTAACAGTCGTGTAGATACTATAAGTAACTATTGCGTAACTAAGTGAATACTTTAGAACTTACCTGCTGACTCATTTCGAAACAATCGTTTCTTTTACGAAGCTGACTCTACTGGCAGCGGTTGAATAGATAGTCGTTTTTTGGCTTGAATGTTGGTTAAACATACACAATTCTATCAGAGAGAGTGTAAGTTAGAAGAACAACAGATAGAGATGTAAGCAAAAAGTTTAGCAAATGGATAGTGCCATAGACTTCACCGTAAGGAATAGTCTACAGTTTCAGAGGAACCGCCTTGCTTTTGGTCTTTAATGAGTTGATGATAACAGAACCATTCACTTCATAGTGGTTGCAAATCCAGTCGATGAGGATTACCAGAGCCTCATATCCAATCATGTAATTCTTGGACGAGACGGGCAGTCCTGAGATGATGTCTGATGTACCACTTTAAAGTTGACATAGACTTTAACTGTACCTGAGAAATGAGCGACAGAGAAAGAAGACAAGCCAGTTGATAAGTTTGTTAGCAACTTCTCTTTTGATAGATTTGATACATTTAAAAATCAATGAGTAAAAGATATTGTTGATATTTTGTATTAATTTTATGACCCTATAAATTTTTCCTCCCATCAGGGTACCATGTATAAGTTCTTGAGTTATTTCAAACTTAAACTATATGCTGTGAATCTCCTTATCACAGCTTCAAAACAGAGTCATCACCTATGATGCACAATATTTGTTGTAGGTCAGGTATCAATACGTTGTGTCTTACTTCACATTACTCTAAAATTGATTGTCTTACTGAATTTAAAGTTAAAGTAGAAATAGAAACAAGAATTTAGTTGAACCATCAAAATACTTAGTTTTTCTGAAATTTAAATTAAATGAAATTTTGAAAAATTGTGAAATTTCCAATGAAAGTAGTGTCTGAATAATGAAAATTAGAAAAACAATGAATTTGAAACTTAACTTGACTTAATTAATTATTTAAATTATACTAAAGATTCTTTGTAATAGTAGGGGCCTACTAAATTAATATCTTAGAGTTCACAACAGTGCACTTTTTAGGTATAATTTTCACTGTTTATTTTTACACTGTATTTTTAAATATGTAATGATTATTTTTAAATAAAATAAAATAAGAAATGTTGGTATATATCCTGACTATAACAAATATAAAGTGCATAAAATCACAGTTTACTTTACATTTTTACTGATATAAAGTCACACAATGCCTTTAAGGAGACATTACGAACACTATTACATGCTAACAATGCACAAATCATGCGGTTTTAAACAAATATTTATATCGGTAGAAGCTGAACCAGTATTAGTAGATGAACAAAAAAATGAAACATAAAACATCCTTTTTACACTAACGTTTTTATGAGGCAACGATATCTTATATAGTAGGTGTCACAACGAGCGAACATCTGTTGTTCTATCGTTTACTCCATCTGGAGTAGACAACAGATTTCTAAATCTGTATTCTGATGACAATTATTACATCAATCATACGAAACAGATTACAGTTACTTGGTTCATTATTCGAAAACCTGGGACACGATTTGAAAAACATCACACTTGAATATACAAATGTTATAACTTCAGTCATCTTTTATACAATATGTTTCTGTAAATGAAATAAACATGATGTTTTTGTGGTTGAATATATAAATAAAAAGGCATATTAATTTCTTCTTCACTATACTTTACTTTGAAATTTAATTGCTTTTGTAGAAACTGAAAATATAAATTAGATTATAATGTTCAATTGCAAATTTTGATAAATAACTATAAAAGGTTTCAAATTATCATATCTCCTTGCTATATCCAATTCTAAATTAAATACTAATGCTTTTGTTTACCCTTTTTTCAAAATTTGCTTTAGGATTGATAATTAGCTCAAGCAGACATTTTTAGTGTGATAAGTAATGACTCAACTTATATATATTACGTTATCCATTGTTTTTCCATTGCACTGACTTTATGAAGTTAATATATTACTATTGTAAGTAATTTTATCCACCATTAAGTGCAATGATTTTACCTTGTGTGATTACCAAAGGTAAAATCATTGCACTTAATGGTGGATAAAATTACTTACAATAGTAATATATTAACTTCATATATATATATATATATATATATATATATATATATATATATTACGTTGTCCATTATTTTTCCGTTTCGCTGACTTTATGAAGTTGATATATTACTATTGTAAATAATTTTATCCACCACTAAGTGCAATAATTTTACCTTGTTGTGATGAGGCACCTTTCCGTTACTTGACCATCGTCGAATCACTGATATTTTTCTCGTGTAGATGTTCGGTCCGTGATGTTGGTATTTCTTGACGTTACACACATTTTCTCTTGATCTGCGTGTATGATGTTTTTATCACTCTGGTGATTCGACAATGATTAAGTGACCGAAAGGCGCCTCATCACACAAGGTAAAATCATTGCACTTAATGGTGGATAAAATTACTTACAATAGTAATATATTAACTTCATTTATATATATATATATATATATATATATATATATATATATATATATATATATATATATATATATATTATTAACTTCGCAACACTGTTTTCTTGTATTCACTTAACACTTTCACTACATGTACTTAAACAAGAATCTTACTTGGTATTTATGTGAGTTAACTTTGAAAGATTGATAGTACCTTCATTATCGAGCCTCAACTGAACATCAGTTGATGCTCGGCAATTAAGATACTATCAATCTTTTGAAAGTTAACTCGCTTAAATACCAAGTAAGATTCTTGTTTAAGTACATATAGTGAAAGTTGTGTATATATATATATATATATATATATATATATATATATATATAGATTTTTTGGACTAGGAGACTGACAGACTTACCTTGGTAAGAGTCCACTCTGTAGTCTTGAAATAAAAACACATAAAAGCACTTTAACAATGATATATTTCAACCACACAGTGGTCTTTGTCAATCAAAGAGAAAACACAAAAAGAAATATGAGAGAATGAAATAAAATAATTATAAATTGTAATCACAGATTGTGTAGAAATCAGATGTCACAGATGCACAGATTAAAGATATATATATATATATATATATATATATATATATATATATATATATATATATATATATATATATATTGTTTCCATGAGCATATGAGTGATTATAGTTTATTTAAGTCTGTCAGGGGAAAAGAGATTGGAGACGTCTGAGGCTATTAGGGGGAAAAAATGAATGGATTTATCTGATGTTGAGGTTAGGGGATTCTCTGGACTTGGTATACCACTGGTATGATAGTTCCCATCTTCTCAGTTCTGAGGGATTGCAATCAGGGGGGGGGGTGATTTAATTATTTTTGTGGTATAGCAGTCATCAAAAGTTGTGATGTTGTGACTCGCAGCATGTTGAGCTATTGGCCTATCCATATTCATAATTTTAACATCATGTCTGTGGCCATTCATTCTGATATTCAGACTATCCGTGGTCAGGCCTATGTACTGTGCTGAGCAAAGTTTACATTGTAGATGGTATATGACATTTTTCGATGTACAATTATGATGAACCTGTATTTTGAAGACCATTTTTGTTGTTTGGCTGTTGAAACTATTTGCTGAGGGGTGTATTGGACACGTCTTCCATCTAGGTCTATTGCATGGAAAGGAGCCATGAGGAAGTTTGTGTGGTTTCTCTGCATCAGGGTCTGGTAGTTTAGGATGTACTAGGATGTTTTTCAAGTTGGGAGGTTGCTTGTACCAAATTTGCGGTGGATCGGTGAAAAGATTTTTGGTGTGGACGGAAGCTTGAAGAATTTTGAAGCCATCTCTCAATGTCTCTCAATGTTTTCTCTTTGATTGACAAAGACCACTGTGTGGTTGAAATATATCATTGTTTAAGTGCTTTTATGTGTTTCTATTTCAAGACTACAGAGTGGACTCTTACCAAGGTAAGTCTGTCAGTCTCCTAGTCCAAAAAATCTAAATAATCTTTACCAACCAAAACTAACCTAAATATATATATATATATATACATTACCGTAGAGTCTCAATATTTTGAGCTTCCGTTAAATTCATGCTAGACTTCAAGTGGACTAAGCGTTTAAAAACATTTCCAAGTCAGCATTGCTGGTTTCATATAAGAGCTAAAGTGCTGATTAGATGGATAGAGAACTAATCAAATCCTGACTATTCAAAAACTAACTATAAAATACTGAGTCATAATGAAACTGTTGGCTATGTTATACATACCCATAATTATTAAGGACTGAACAAACTCAACATGATAAAATACATTGCCCATGGAAAAGGATACAAACAAAAGCTCATAGACAACATAATACACTAAAAACAACAATAACAAACAAAAACAAAAGTACAAAAAATAGCTTCATCACTCCGAAAACTCAAATACGAAGTTACCTTCAAAACAGCTAACACACCAAAAATACCTACAAAACACAAACACACTCCAAATAAATACGACAGAGGAGTATAAAAGATCATTTATAATGATTGCCCTAGCTTCTACACAAGTTAAACAAGAAGAAACTCCACTACACGGTACAAGGAGCACATATACATCGAAAACACACTACTCAAATCAAATTTTGTTATGCATATAAGAACTCACTACACTTATGCACTAAAAGTACAAGGGGTACAAGAAAAAAGATTTTTTTTAGAAAGCTATTTATTCTCAATTTTTTTACAAGAACGACCTTTTCTCCTTTAAAATAGTCACCATTTAAACTAATACATTTGTCCCACTGGTGCTTTCACTGTTTTAAACATTTTTTTTGCAGTCATCTTTAAAAATTCCTGATAGCTCCTCCTTTGTTATTTTCTTCACCTCTTCAATCAAATCAGCATTCTTTTATGGCCTTTTTCATGCATGGAAACAAAGAAAAAACGCATGAATCCAGATCAGGTGAGTAAGGTGCGTGGGACAGCTTAACCATGCTATTTGTAACCAAAAACTGTGTAACAGAAATGGCTCTGTGAGTAGATGCATTGTGGTGGTGGAAAAACCAGTCTCCTGTCTACCAAAAATCGGGGTTCTTTGAAGAATCTGTCACACAATCGTTTTAAAACTTCTAAATAAAAGGTATGTCTGGGGGAAACAAACTCTGAGTGAACTTTGCCTTGGCGTTAAAAAAGCAAATTAGCAATGTTTTGATGTTTCATTCCACAACATTTTTTTGGATGGAGTGACAATGACCTCTTCCATTGACTTGACTGTTGTATTATTTCCGGGCCGTAACCATAGCACCTCATTAATGACCTTTGACTGAAAATCTAGATCAGTTCAAGTTGTTTCAAAGCACGATATGTTTCAACTCTGTATTCTTTCTGATTGTCAGTCAGAGCCCGAGGAACAAACTTTACCTTTTCATTCCTAAATCACCCGTTAAAATTCGCAGAACAGAGCTTCAAGATAACCCAATACTCTCTAACATTTGATCAGTTACCTATTAACGGCCTGTAAGCACAATCTATATAATTTTTTCAACATTTTTGTTGATTTGAGCAGTTGATGGACACCCAGAATAAGGTTTTTCATCAATCGCCATGTCGCCATTTTTAAACTGAGCAAATCACTCCAATACTTGTGCTTTTCCTATAGCGTCATCGTTGTAAGTTGACAACACAGGCGGCACTGAATTGGCTATCTACGTCTAGCAGCAAATAACCATACTACACAAGCCCTGTCCATAGCAATGCTATTCTGTATTTTTTTGGTATCCTTCACACATAACATTAATATATCATGATAACACATCACAATAAATAGCTTTATAATTCTGAAAACATCCAACAATGAAAAATCACCTACGTAACATAAAACACTCCAGAACAAGAAAAACTGAGTAGAAGTATACACGATCACATGAATAAACTACCTTTGTTTCTACATAGGTCAAACAGCTAAAAATTTCACCATATGATACATGGAACACATCAAAGACAAAAACACACAACCTAAATCAAATTTTGGTATACTTAACAGAACACGCTACACATATATACCAACATTGACACAAATATAGCAGTTCTACATTTCATAAAGAAAAGCAATAAACTAAACACAACAGAAATATACAAAAACTTACAATAACTCATTCTTAACAATAAAACACACTTACAATCAAACAATATATTCCCCCACATAATTACTAACTTCACTATGAACAACAACACATCACAGAACACCAAAACCCACAGACGTGATACAACACACCTGAGCAACAGGCTTCTCCGTGACTCACAGCATTGAACAATGCACTGATCTAGTATAAACTAGATCAGTAGTATAAATAGATTACTGTGAAAAACATCAGTAATTATTGGTTGATTCCATCTACAGGTAAGCTACTAGTTTTCACTAAACACTTGTAAATATTTACAAACTTATACAATATCAAGAACACAGTGGTACAATATATTACAAAAATATAGGTGAAAAAACCCCAAAACCACAAAAATTAATCAAAAAATAACTAAAATAAGTTACCTACGATTAAATCCTTATGTACATTTCGATGACAAAGTCATCATCTTCAGAGGTTCCTATTACAAAAGTACAATCTATAATACAAAGAAATTAACAAACTAGACTGACACCGACCGCTGTCTGCTGAGGCTTATATAGGCGTGAGCTAAGCTCCGCCCACTCCACTTCCCACAACGGCCGGCCATTTTAGCTGCATAAGCCACGTCAAACTAAACTGTGATAAAATAATGTAAAATACGCTTAGTAAAAAATCAAAACATCATACAATTATATGTAAAATTAAATAATATTTACAATAATGAATACAGAGGGGAGATAGGGATAGGCTCTTTATCTGTATTCATTAATTTATTACTTGATTTATGTATAAAAATACTTTCGTAGCTGTTGAGTAATTTTTTAGAGCTGACACATTTAATTAATTTTACATTTTTTAACAAAAAATCATTTCGGGAGATGTGTCCCATTGTCAACTCAGACTGTAACTGATCTGAAGGTTTACGTAGGTTAGGGTATTAGGATGGGGTGGCATATTATAGTGGTGTGGGTGTATTTTGTGAGTATTAGGAGTTATGATGTCAAAAGTGTGTGTTAGCTGTAATGTAATTGTGTATTGAGTATGTGTGTAGGGTGTAGTTTGAAGTGTCTGTATATTTCGTATTGTTCGGTTGTGTAGCGTTGGTTATTTCTGTGTTGTTTATGAAGAATTTGTAGGTTAGATGTTATGTCTATGTAGTTATGTTTTGTGGAGTTGAGATGATCGTTGAAGTTTGATTGGTAATTATTGTTTGCTAGTGCTTTTATATGTTCTTGGTAACGTGTGTAGAAGGACCTTCCTGTCTGGCCTATGTAAAAACTGGGGCACGAACCGCAAGTTAGTTTGTGAACTCCAGTGGCTTTGTAAATGCCGTCGATTTTGTTGTTGGGTTTTAATTGTTTATTGAGAGTGTTGTGTGTGGAGTAGGCTATTTTGTAGTTATCTTTTCAATTCTTCTATAATTTTTGTGATAGAAACAATTAGGAAGGAGGGTCCAGACATTCTTCTTGGTTAGATAAATTCATACACACAAACAAACACTTCATTGACAAAAACAAAAATAGAATTTTCTTAAGCCTTATAATTTTTTATTTGTTTATAAAAATGTTTACTTTCATTTCAAAATTTCAGAGTTGTTTTAAAAACTCATCCTCAGTGAATGAGGGGCTATATTTAATTGATTTGTTTAGGGCAACTAGTAAGTAGTAGGTCTATAATTCTTTGCCTACTGGGCTACTTCTTACCATGTCTTGTGTTTCCCAGTTTTTCTAAAAATATCTCAATTATTTATCCATGTTCATTCATTTTCCATATATCAGGGTATATGCAATAAAAAGAGTCAAATTTATTACTGAAATTTTATTCAATTGAGAAAATGTAAATTGAGGAATAAAAATCATGTTGTAATGTATAGTTATTAGCATTAAATATGTAAATACAATTTTTGCTAATGATTTTTCTTCATATTTCAAAGATTTGAAGTCATCAACTGACACCATTTATTTCTGATATTTTCTGTTGAAACTGTTCTGTACCAGTCAAATCTTCCACTTGTCTCAGATCAGAACTAGTAATAATTGTCAGTATCAAAGAAGAAATAAAAAATAACTCTTGAAATATTAGGAATAAATTATACACCTTTCCTGTATGTTTTTAGTGTAGATGCTTAATTGTTGACAGTTTTATGTAAGCCTAATATTTAGGTTTACGTTACATTATATAAGAAACATTATTTTAATAACCGAGTAGTAATTTTTTTTTATCCAACTAACGATAATGTATAGTTAGAACAGTTTTGTAACTTTCTTGATAAATTATATAGATGCACAATTAAAAATCTGATGCCGATAATATTGCTGTACAGTGCTGCGACCTATATGGTATGTGATGAAGTAAAGTCGTGGGGGCCGATCGACCTTGCCGGTTGGGGTGTGGCGCTAGGGGGGGGGAGCTGTTGCAGATGCTTACTTTGGATTTGTTTGTCTCACTTTGGATGTGAACCATATACTTTAGAACAAATGCTAAAATACTTATTTTTCATTTGGATTACTTACATTGAAAAAAACATATTTAATGGAATTAATATGAATATTGCTTTCCTTCAAAATTTTGTAATCAACATATAAACCTTTTAGAGAAAATATATTTGCAATTATTTTAAATTTCGGAACAATGTGTCCATAATTTTTAAGATTTGTAACAGTTGTAACTCGTAGTTCGGCGTAAACAAAGTAACCTCATTTCGTTTAAATTATGCTTAGACAGCCTATTCTACGTTGTGTCAACACACTCCACATCACCTTACATTTATCGAAATAATGCGTAGGCGAACCTACCTTCCAATATTTTATTTTTAAAATTCGACTGTAATTAAAAGCTAAAAGGTACTTTTGCACCCCTAAATAAATCTTTATTAAATAGAGATAAATTTAATAACAATGTCGACAGTTGATTCATGCTTTATTGAAAAACCCGGGTAGAGCAAACGCCCTGACCAAGCAAGACTCTCCAAATGCTCATTATTATAAGATATTTTTGCCTATACACAATTACTTTAACCATTCCATGCGCAATATTGTGTATTTATTATTCATATAGAATTGTAATTGCCTTTTTCAGCAACGTATTTGTTTTAGCATGTGTGAAACCGGATTGTGTAGTTTCATTTTATTTTTACTCATCTCTGAAACAAGATTATACTTTTCAATCATCCTATTCCAGACTTCTTATGCTAGACGTGTAAAATTAGCCTATAGTCGTGCACCAGGAAGGAGTGAACTGTCATGTGACGGAAATCCTTCGGTTTTTCCATCTTTCGCTTCTCACTTCTGTTCTAGACTGTTCACACACAACAGAGTTTTAACATTTTATAAAATCTATTAGCAAGCAAATGTATTGATTTAATTTTCATCTGTGCGCGCACACAGCCTCGCTTCTTACGATCGATGACAGACGGTAAGCAAACAAGTTATAGTTAGAAAGAACTTCCAGACAGATCGAAATGCTTTCTTTTTTAACTGGATTAATTATTTTATTAATAATTCACTCTGATCAACAAACAAGCGCACTCTTCACTAAAATGAGATTACTCTCTGAGAAAGGCGAAAGAAACGGATGTAAAGCGTGTATTTTGAGCCAGAATTGTACCTTTCTCCCACATGTATTAGGGCTATAAAATATTCCACTCTTTGTACTGTTGCTGAACATTTCTGTGTAAAATAAGCATCAGTACAGTTAAAAATCAATTTCTTTTTTTAAACATTCTGCTGGAAGAACTTAATTGGTCTATTATTACATTTTACATTTCTGTTTTAATATATATGTTAAGTTCTGGTGTATTTTCTTTGTGGCTTCCTTAATGTAGAGATACTAATAAACGTGTTAACCAGAGAAATGTTGAAGGATAAAAGTACTTCATACCTTTTTTTCTTATAGACATTGTACTTTCTGTAACCTAGTTAACAACCAAAAAATTACCGTTTCATTTACTAATGTAACCATTACAAATGTAGATAGATAGGCTATATTATTAATCATAATAACAAGCCAGAATATTCAAAGAGAAAAATTAATTTCTTGGCGATATTGGGCCATTACATTAATTGTTTGCATTATTATTTTTCTAATTAGATTTAATATTTTCAAATCAGGGAGGCAATTGGTTCAATCATTTTACCTTAAAATAATTGAATGGCGGATGATTAAAAATAAAAAGATAAAATACAGTAAATGTAAATAGTCTTGTGCAACTTGTTAGAAGCCTTCCTATGTTAAAAATAATTAGCCACCATCCATGTTTATTTTACCTTTATGAAGCTTATTGCATGTAATACTATAATTCAAGAAATTTATTAATAAAACTGGAGGCAAATTTTCGTAATTCATCAACAATTTGACCAAATTATACTCTATTGACTTAATTGAGATTGGCTCTTTCAAATTCTCAATTGACTTTTTTATGGATAGGAAAATACATCATGTTTGAATCGCAGATTAACATGATTCATTTTTAGCAGAATTTATTTGCAACTTGCAAATGCCAATTTTGCATGTCGTTATAATATCATGAGATCCGTAATGTCGTTGTGATCCATAATTTTGCAAGAGAAGACTTTGAAATTATTGTATCAGTTCATTGTATTATCTTTTTATATAAAAACTTATCAAAATAAATTTCTTTTGCAGGATAGTTCTGCCTATTGAAGGCTGGCTTCCAAAATACACATAAAGTAAAAACACCGAGTCGCAAATTAATATTTTAAACTTTTTTATGAAATTTCATTCTTTTTTAATTTAAAGAAGTAGAAAACTATGAAAAACAATGTGAATAAACAAGGACATCTCTTACATTTGTTGTGAATTTTCACTGCAAATTTTTAACTGAATATAATAATTCCTCTTATTTTTTCAGTAGATTCATGAAAGAATAATACCACCAGGATATGTTAATATACTCCTCAGCAACATGCTTTATTACATTCCTTAGTATGGAGCACCTTCCTTAGTAATTTGAGTAACAGTGAAGGTATTTTACTTAATTTAGAACAAAATTTCCCTTAAAAATTAACAGAAGACTTTACTTCTGTTACATTTATTGGTTATGCTACAATATTGCTTCAACTTTGTCCTTACATTTAGCTAACCCATTTCAGTTGATATAATACCCTCACTTTTAAACAATTAGCATTTTTCTGCATTAATCTTACATTATTTTCATTCAATGGGGAAAATGTTTTCTTTAATGTTTTGCAGTGGTCTTTGTTTGAATTAGTTCCCTCAGGTATGTCATTAAACATTATGATTACACTTGTTTGTATTATCTTGGCAAAAAACCACTACTTACTGATGTATTATTTTTTTGCCAAGATAATACAAACAAGTGTAATTTCTATAAAAACCTCAAGGTTTACAACACAAAAATTTCATATTATGATTACATTGGATATATCTGCAAGAATTTTTCTGTTGTCTTCCATTAAATGGCAGGCGTTGATGATATACTAAATGGAAGTATGTTCATTTTTTGTAATCCCTAATAGGTACTAATAGCAAGGTTTTTCTTGTCCTCTTCTCTTACTTCAATATGAGTGAAGGTTTGTGATTTATCAGGTTTGGAATAAAATTGCCTTTCAACCAAAATGAGATACCACATTACACTTAAAATAGATGGTCAACCACAAGGATTGGATTAATACAAGGGTTAAATACAAAATAACCTTGTAGCATATAAACACATTTTTTCCTTAACTATAGGAATTACAGGATTAGCAAATTCTGAAAAGATACTTTTGTTATCACATCTTCTCTTTCTAATCTAGTAAACTCCTTTAATTAATAAAACAATAATAACTAATAGACATTTATCAATAACAACTAAGACAATTACCATAACCTAGAAATCCTACACATCAACAAAAAAGTACCACATCTCAACACACTAGAACAATATGAAATTTACGGACACACAAAAACACAAAGTTCAAACATATTAAACGAACAAACACAATAAAATCGCACATACTCTCTGATACTATCGAAAACCTACCTTTAAAACACCTACCTCCAAACAGAAGACACTGATGAGAATTGGCACATAGCGATCGAAAACGTTCTGTCTCAGTAAGTTTTAACAAATTTAAAGTTCGGATAGTCATAAACTATTGTTTAAGTGATTAATAACTAATATTCGGTTAGTGGTAAAGACCTTTTAAATATTCTTTCTATAATAGGTAAAACTCAAATCTGGCAGATCGCCAGAACTTGCTATTTAGTAGAAGTTTATCATTATCTCAGAAACTGGGGTTTGTGTCTACACGGAAATCAGCTGCGCCGGAAGTGTGTTAAGGTCAGTTCCGTCCGTTTCCGGTTGACAGTTTGATAAGGAATTCATCAGATATTGTGCAACTGGCTGAACATTCCTAGCATTGAAACAATCTTTAAGTAAAAAAAACTTTAATAAACATGTTTTCTGAAATCTTACTATTTTATAAATATATTAAATCACTAGTAGGTAGGTCCGCCCTAATAATAACTTAGTTCTAATTGCTTTTTAAACTTTATAGATAATTATTTTGGAAAAAATCTTTATTTGAAAACAAGGTAAAATATTTTTGGGAAATAGACTACTGTTACTAGAAAATCACAGTTTATTTCCAAAATTCCCGTCAGAGCTCACTTCTCTTTAGAGTTTAGAGAATAGACCTATAGTTTAATTTAAAACAGAATAGGATTCTACGTAGGTGAAATTGGCCAGATGGAGTGGGGGTAGGGAGTGCGCCATCTGAGCGAATAGGAGGTTCACATCTTGCTGTGTGAGTGAGCCTTGTGGCCAATTCGATGTTAAAATTCCGTTCGTCACTCAGTTTCATCGTAGCTGTGATGGAGTAATTTACTAGTGTAGCTTGCTTCGTTCTGCCGCTGGCGTTGGCGACTTGAGAGTCACAGCGTTCAAACTGGCAACACCGCATCCCTACCTTGCCACAGACCCATTCCTATTCTACTTTAAATCAAAGTATAGTAAGGATTTGAAATAGGTGCTCTAAAAATCCTTTGTAACACCATCCTTTCTTCAAGCAGTCTTAAGTCTGTCCCAACTCCTCTTGTATTCTTCTGTTGAGTGTCAGGGATATAGTCTACTCTTTGTTCTAGATATATACAGTATATTTTTTTAATATCTACACATGATATTATTTTTTCCTTCCATTTTTAAGGCGATTTGTCATTATAACTGTTATTGTATACAAAGACAGGTTTGAAAATGCAGATGCGATTAAAATGGGAACCCCCTTGGTAAATCTGATTAGGAAGACATTATGACATTAAGAATACAAGATCGCGCACTCTCTGTTGGGGTTATAAGGACTCTTATCTAGATGACAAAAATGTTATCTTTCATATGATTAAATTTGAAAGATATATGCTATTTTTTTTTTAAATAAAGAAATAAATAGGCCTAGATACATATATAATAATTAGTATATAATTTTATACTAGTAATTTAATTTTTAAGAAATATATTCCTACAAAAGGTTTTAGCCAAAAACATTGTGTTTAGAGTTAAAATATATGTAATGAGAAACGAAAATTTGGTAAAAATTATTAGGCCTACTTAACATTGCTATTCGAAGAATTACTTATATTCTGTAAGTAATTATGCATTATGTCTGTTATCAGGAGTAATCTTAAAGTCTGAATCTTAAAGTAATCAGTTTAATTGACGAACCCTCGAGTTATCGGAAACATGTGCAATTTAAATAAAATGAAGTACAATAAGTTTAAGAAATATCATTTATTTGGCCGTAAATTTCAAACAAACGCTATTTCTTACGGGTTATTTTTTTATTGGGCTAACCTTATTAACAGGTCAATCAACGAAGTTGTCAAGTTCCTTTTAAATTGGTAACTCCATAGATTCCAAATACGTAAATTAAACAGAGTGAAAAGGAAAACATTTCATCGTTAACTTGACTCTGCCTTTCCATATTTCAACCGACACAAAGTTTTACGTGCGTGCCTTAATAAGGAAGACTGATTTATTTCCACCGCCTCCTTGATCTGTGGCATTACTAAATTAAAAAATAAACTCCGAAAAATGTATCGAAATACAGTTACCAGTCTTCCGATAGATTAAAAATTTGATAGATTTGTTGAGTGTAAGTATATTTCGAAAATATTAAAGTATGAAATGTATGAATCAGCTGTGCACGATGTAAACGGGTGTGTCCAATGACTCACAGTGGAAGCTTATCCACTCATTGCGTTTCTGTGACTAGTACAAGGTGCAACGTCACCGTCAGTTATCAAAGTACTAATTCAAAGCTTGCACTGGAATTTTCTTTTTATTACTTTTAAATATACAACTTTTTTATTATTCCATACAAACATTGGATAAAAAACATTTTGTAACCGTAGATCTCACTGTTGTAATTTTCTTTAGTAGCAGATAAATTGTTCGTTCTTTTGAGCCGTTTTTTTAAAAATACCTAAATAGTATATTTGTAGCCCAAGCCAACAAGTAAATGGTTTTACTGTATTCAGAAAATCCACCACTATATATTATGTATATATAACTTCAGATTTTTTAAAATTATTTTTTTGGGTATTTTGCGTTATACGACCTCATTTCTTTAAACGTTTTCTACGTTTGGTTCTAATTGTATAAATGTAACCATTTAGGTAATGTATAAAATTAAAACCAAATCTAACCTGACTGGACACTTTTTAGGTATATCTTAATAGACCCCATTTTGGCTTAATTTGTATACATATATTTAAATATACTTATAAACTCTCCAGTTGGGATAGATTTGGTTTTAAATTTATACATTACTGTATACCTATATTAAAATATACCTAAAAGGTGTGTCCAGTCAGGTTAGATTTGGTTTTAAATTTATACATTACTGTATACCTATATTAAAATATACCTAAAAAGTGTCCAGTCAGGTTAGATTTGGCTTTAATTTTATACATTACTGTATACCTATATTAAAATATACCTAAAAAGTGTCCAGTCAGGTTAGATTTGGTTTTAAATTTATACATTACTGTATACCTATATTAAAATATACCTAAAAAGTGTCCAGTCAGGTTAGATTTGGCTTTAATTTTATACATTACTGTATACCTATATTACAATATACCTAAAAAGTGTCCAGTCAGGTTAGATTTGGTTTTAAATTTATACATTACTGTATACCTATATTAAAATATACCTAAAAAGTGTCCAGTCAGGTTAGATTTGGCTTTAATTTTATACATTACCTAAATGGTTACATTTATAAATTAGAACCAAACGTAGAAAACGTTTAAAGAAATGAGGTCGTATAACGCAAAAGACCCATTTTTTTCATGTCCCATTTATTATAAAAGTTTAAATGCTCAATCCTACACCTTCAAAGTAAAAACCAATAAATTAGTATAAAAACTTAATTGGAAAAAGTATCATATTTCTTACTTCTGTATATTTAAACCATTTTATATATAGTTACATAATTTCGAACATAATTTTAATAAAAACTTTATGAAAATTGTATTGTAAAAAATGACTATTAATAATAATATACGTATATACACAATTAGGCTTATTACAATAATAGGTAAAAGTCATTCTAAAGCAATTTGTTTATGTATTTATTTTTAGTCCATAATTGATTGAAATTTCAATCAGGGCAAACCGAACCTAGACACTTCATTTTTAAAAAAAATTGAATAAAAACTATAACGGCATGAGCCTACAATAATTAGCAGAAGAAACAAGTTCATTTGATCAAAAAAACCTCTTGGAAATTTAAAAATATGTAATTTTCTCTAACATGGCCCTAACTTCTAAATATGGTGGGCTATAAATTCTTTTTTTTTATCTCTTATGATTCATTTTTATAGTTATTAATTATTTTGGTCTAATTTTAACCTTTAGTCAGTTTGCTGGCCCCGCAGTCAAGGTTGTTGGAAGATTTGTGCTTAGTTTTTGGTAGATTTGGCTGGAGAATTCAGATGCTGGGGGAAGAATTAAGCAACACATCTTCGCTTTTGTTTAACCATTGTTGCGTTTTTACACTTTAGTCTTGATACACTTAATTCCCTGCTTAAACACTTTACCTTTTTTCAAACCGTTAACAATTAACTTATTCCTGTGGATTTTATTTTCCTTGACCATCTGCGAAGCATTTACGTTTGAACTTAACAAACTAACGACTTGCCAAACTTATAACAAAAGGTATTGAGGTAAGGGCTAAGGTTTTCGCTTGCACTTAAGCAATCTTCATCAGGTTTTCTCACATGCATAGAAACTGAAAAAGATCGCAGTGCTGTCAAAAACGTCATACTTCAATAGGCCTACCTATTTTCATAAACTTACTTAAATTATAAGTTCGGTAGATCGTTAAGTTCGAATATATTCTACTTATTGTTTAAAATTAACTCCCACTTTTTCACTGTACGCTTACAAAGCTAACTCGTACGGGTTCTTTCTATGCATCCGGGTCTGATTCCAGATGACGTGGCGGCTGGTTCTGACGAACTAACTTCTCTAGGTCAGGGGGTTTTCAAACAACGAACAGAGGACGAACATCGACCTTAATACGGCTTCAGCTTTTATTTTTTTGGGTAGGCACAGTTTAGGGGAGTTGTGATTGGGGGGGGGGGGACTAGCGTCTTCCTCCAGAGATTGTTTAAAGTTTAAATGTTGTGTTTGAGGGAATTTTTACTTTTTAAGATTTAATAAGATAAACAAAAGAGCAATTATTTGCCATTTTATTGTTGCTTGGTGCATTCTAAATTTCACTATAATATTATGAGCATTTCTTTAATCTCAAATATATATATATATATATATATATATATATATATATATATATATATATATATATCATTTACCTATTTAGATTATCGTCAATTAAAAAGGATATATATATATATATATATATATATATATATATATATATCATTTACCTATTTAGATTATCGTCAATTAAAAAGGATTTTAACAATATATAAAAGTTGGGTAGGCCCGGGTCTACCTGCTGGAGCCGCCACTGTATTAATAATTGACTTACAATCCTATTTAATCGATTCTCTTTTGTAAACAAATGTCTTTAAGTAGTGTAAAATTGTAAAAAAATGAAACTCGCTAAATAAAAACATTAAAATTAACTCTCTCATCTGTGATTAATCATAACCTCTTTGATTAAAGTCGTATTCCTTCTCTTTTATTTTAAAAACAATCACTTCTAAATTCCACTATTTATTAATTTGTAATAATAAAGTAAAATTTAATACTCAAGCTTCAACCTCTAATATTTGTTTATTATTCCTTTACAAAAAAACTATTGTTTTCAATAACGTCTGCTTTAGTTGAAATGGCACACTCAACCTAAGTCACGTAGCCACATTCCATATCCTTATCTAAATATCAAACTTTAAACAGATCAACAGCGAGTAGCCTCTAAGACGTTTATATTTTTGTGTTCTTGCCTAAATTGTATTTGCAAAATTTCTTTCCAGTCATCCTGTAAGATATTTTATACTTCACTTATTATAAACCGATACCATTAAAAACCGAACCTTGACCATTGCCATTAAGATTTCGTCGTCATTGAAGACAGTTATTCTGTTTGAGGAATGCGAACATTTGCCGGCACGCAGCTCTATTTTTAGACGTCCTATTAGAAACGATTGTAATGAAACAAAATTTTACTGTAACGAGTAACGTTTGTCTTTGTCCAGTTTGGGAACAAGAAAATTCTATGGATGAATTGAGTTTTATTTAAGTTAATCGAGGGTATAAAATGTTTACCGATTCTTTGCTTATTTTTTCGTGAACTTTCCCTGTAACTTTGTTTTATACACGAAAATACTAATAAAATAATTAAATTAGGTAGTGAAGTAGTTTTACTAATTTACAATTTATGATAATAAAGAAAGACGTGTTTCTTCAATATTTCTTAAAAAAGTAACTAACCTTACATTTTTTCCAAGGATGAACTGTCTGCCGCTGCATTTGCAAAAAGTAATTTAAAAAAACAATACGAATAGGCATCGTATAGAATCGAAACATAACAAGAAGTGTCAGCGCAATGGCCTTAAAAGGCAATAGTTTAGGCACTAATTTTAACACTAAGCACTAGTATCGCTACTTAAGAGGCATCAAACAAGTTAATAAATGTTGCCAAGTTTAACAGCTGAATATGGGCTTCCTCTTTCCATTCTAAAGGGCGGTGAGTATGGGAAGAGAAGTTCACAACCAGTGATTCAATCTGGCAACATTTACTCGACGGTAGCGACTCTAGGATCTAGTGATTGAACTAGCGTCACAACGATTGTATTTTAATACAATTGTGATATATTTCGATTGTATGTGGTAGGCCTACTGATTTTTCTTAATGTGACCATAAATTGTTTTGAATGTGAAACTCCAATCGTCGATAGCGGAAGCTCATCGGTCGCCTGGACCACGCTTCGAGCAGTTTAAAACAAAGTATAATACGATACAGTAAAAAACCTTGCGTTGGAGTAAAAGTTATAACTATTTTAATAGTTTTATGAATATAGCGCCATGGATTGGACTCCAATAATAATTTTACAGTTATCTATATACGGGAACTATTTTAATAATTTTATGAATATAACGTCAAGGATTGCACTCTAATAATAATTTTACGGTTATCTATATACGGAAACTATTTTGATAATTTTATGAATATAACGTCAAGGATTGCACTCCAATAATAATTTTACTGTTATCTATATACGGGAACTATTTTGATAATTTTATGAATATAACGTCAAGGATTGCACTCCAATAATAATTTTACTGTTATCTATATACGGGAACTATTTTGATAATTTTATGAATATAACGCCATGGATTGCACTCCAATAATAATTTTACAGTTATCTATATACGGGAACTATTTTAATAATTTTATGAATATAACGCCATGGATTGCACTCTAATAATAATTATACTGTTTTCTATCAACGGGAAAATTATTAATAACGTATGCCTTCAGGACATAAATAACCTACTTAATAATGCAGTCTATTATTAAACCTTAAAAAAACAAAATTAATGGTAAAACCGAGGACGATGAATATTTACGTCAATCTAACGGATCCTCAAATTGGAAGAGTCCGTCAAACATATAAAAGCATGAGTTATTGAAACTAACGAACGAACTAGAGAAATTAAAAGGATAGAAATAGCTACACAAGCTTTTATTAAAATGAAAAGATTTCCATGCTACCGACCATCAACTAAATTTGTGAGTGCGGGTGTTGTGTTGTTTTCTCCGTCTTATAATACGGAAGCGTGGTCTTTAAAGCACAGAAACGTTAAAACCATTCAAACATTTGAGATTAAGAGAAATCAAACATTTAGGATTAAAAGCAATCAAAGATTTGAAATTAAAAACAATCAAACATTTTAGATCAAAAGAAATCAAACATTTAAGATAAGGAGCAATCAAACATTTAGGATTAAAAACATTCAAACATTTGAGATTAAAAGCAATTAAATATTTGAGATTGAAAATATTCAAACATTTAGGATTAAAAACATTCAAACATTTGAGATTAAAAGCAATTAAATATTTGAGATTGAAAATATTCAAACATTTGAGATTAAAAGCAGTCAAACATTTAAGATGAAGAACAATCAAACATTTGAGATTAAAAGCAATCAAAGAAAAACATTGAAACATTTGAAATTAAAAACATTCAAACATTTGAGGTTAAAAGCATTCGAATATTTGAGATTAAAAGCAATCAAACATTTAAGATTAAAAGCAATCAAACATTTGAGATTAAAATCAATCAAACATTTGAAATTAAGAAAAATCAAACATTTTAGATTAAAAGCAATCAAAGATTTGAGATTCAAAACATTAAAACATTTGAAATTAGAAACATTCAAACATTTGAGGTTAAAACTATTTGAACATTTCAGACTAAAATCGTTGAGATTAAAATTATTCAAACATTTGGATATGTAAGGGTTACAGAAATTTATAGGCCTACGGAGACAATGTAAAATATCGTAGGCAGTAAAATATATTCGTCATTAAAAGAGAGTCAGAAAATCTGGGACATATTATAATGAGAAATAAAAGAACACAAATTACTATGGTTCAAAACACATTACGTTGAAGAGATATGTTGGAGTTAGAAAGTATTATTAACCTTTAAAATCTTTTTTTAAGATAATTTAACAGAAAATCTCAAAACCAGACATTGGCCTACATTGCAAACAGTGATACTGATTTTAATGAACGTTGGATAAATTGTGTAGAATAAAACTGGGAACTGTTCGTTTACGACTGAGATTATGATTCATGTGCTCCAATCAGACGCGCTGTAAACTTGTTCTCGTAAACATTGCTTGATTAGAGCCGTCCTCTGCTTGGTTGTATTCCGTTATATGCCCTCAAATGCTAATCAATTGTCACATATACTTCAGGATAGAATATACAGTAGCTACAAAGTATCAGGTTAGCATAAGTTTCGTTTGAAAAATATAAAATAAAATTTCCCAACAGCGATTAGCGTACGTCGTAATATCACAACCGTTGTTGCAAAACTGGAAAACTAGGCCACTTCTTCAACTCAGCAATCGGTTAGTGTACGTAATAAAACCTTTTTTTTAAACTAGATCTATCCCAAAAGCTCTTTTTTAAGAGTCCCAAAAGGATCTTTTTAACAATTATTTACTTGTAAAAATATTTTTTCTCAAATTCTCTATAGGCCTACACTTGTTACGCTGGAAAAATGTAAGTTCAGAACACAATCTTGCCTCTGTCGTATAAATCAAACAAGATTCCTAACGCGCAAAATTCAGATAATTTTGTTTCTATTTTCTTACAACCTCTTAGATTCTAGCGTAGATAAGGATCAATGTCCGTGGCAATCCAATTAGAAATATTTCACTACAGAACATTATGAAATAGGATAGAAAATTTTAGTTTGTTTAGGCCTACGGATGTCTTTAGATATAACTTGACCAATGGAACCTCAAAACTGTCTAACCAATACAGGAAGTACTAGTAGCTTATCAATTTCCGGTGGTTAATTTTAAAACTAATGTTTAAAAAAATCTCAAGTCAGCTTTAAAAGTAGCTTTTCTTGATTTTTTAAATTTGCTATTTTAACTACTTGCTATAAAGTGTAGACCTGCGTAGTCTATCCCAGTTATAAAAATGCCTCGGTCAAATTTCTGTACGTAATAAACTCATTGATGATGCATCGAATTTTTTAACTTTTACACTCCCATTTTTTTACTTGGTATCTAAAATGTGTTTTATAAGAAAATAATAGACTTTTTTTGTAATGTTTAGAGTACTTTATTCCTACGTATCATTCTTCTTAAAAAAAATATTGTACAACAATCCTGAATATTGTTCAGCAATCAAAATATTGTACAACAATTATTATTTAAACTATCCTGAATAAAATTTCTAAAGCGTTTAGCTTTAATTAAATTTATACTCTTTATAGTACTTGAAAAATTGGTATAAAATATTAGTTAATTTAACCCTAATTAGAAGTTTATTAAGATAGGCGTCTAAATATATTCTTATCGCAAAGGTACTTCATTTGGCCTCTAATGCCAAAATACTGTGAGTTCAGTTCACGCCTTTTTATCGTTTTAATCTCCTACCCTAACTTTGTACTATGATTAAAGTTTTACTCTTTCTTCACCCCTATTTAAAGCAAGTCTCCTTCAGGTGAGCGACCCACCCAGGGGATGCCATAGTTTTCCTCTATCTCCAGCAACTGAGGACCATTATGTCCTTAACTTAGCCTTATCTAGTGTTGTTTACTCCTTCACTTCTTCTTACAAAGGCTGTAGTAGGAAGACACCCCTTTATGACCCTTCAGAGAGTATGCCTGCTAATACACGGCCCTGCTCACGTGGTTTCTTGACCCCCCCCCCATACCTTCTACCAGTGCGCTTCATGGTCCTACCTTAAACCTATCAATATTCACTCTATCCTATCGTCCTAGGAGATACCATTAGCTTGTTTCGCCTATAGGTGCAGCAGCAGTTTCACATATTGGCTGGATCGCCTTATCGTATTAAACCGACATTCTCTCTTTACGTGAGATATAGGAGTTTCTTGCGTAAAAACGCTTTGGTTAATACGTTAAATAGTCGCTTAAGAATATTCGACTTGCAAAGGGTTAGTAAAGTTGTGTTTATAGCGAGCGGATTGCCTTGTCAGCGAAACGCATGCGTGCTGTACTTTACTGGAACGGTAAAACGCTGTGTAAACACTTCTTATAAACGGCTTCTGCCCGTCAGCACTGTCAAAGTAATGGATTTATATTGGAAATGTTTACTCTCTTTGACAACTCTTGCGTTTTTCCTGGTAACAATAAGTGCAGTTCCCCTATAACTGTAATATGTCACTACCTGACTTGCTCTACTTTTCACAAAGATTTATTACATTGGTTGGTTACAGTACGGTGAATATTCCTTACTTATATTACTCGTCGTATAAAATCGAATGTGCCGTCTGATGTTTTCTTTTCCCTGAACATTTCTCATATTCATTATTTCCTTCCGATGTTTATTTTGCTTTCTTCTTGAGCAAATAATAACGAGTTTTCGCCTGTTCTTCTCAATCATTTTTTTCTAACACAACTACACTAACAGTTTCTTTCGTTCATTTATGTTCCTGGAATCTACGAGATCATTTGGGTCTTGTCATATGGAGGCTAGAAAAATTTCGGTCGCTGCAGCAGATTCAGAGTTTCCAGGACGGACCACTTGGAAGCCTGCAACCTTACATCCTTATAATATTTTCGAGCCTGTTTTTAATTTAAGATAACAAATATTTCTGTGTAAAAAAGACATCACTGACTCATTATCAATGTAGTGCCTAAAGCAATATAGACTTGAAAACTTTGAGTATAGGGTACATTCGCTTCCTACTGTAAAGTCTCAATAAGAAAAGATTTTACAAAATTGTAATATTAAAGCGAAAAATCGCGATACTGTTGATTTAAAAATCAAGGTAGAGCATAACCTCAAAAAGTAGAAACTTGAAATTTTGTCAGTATCTTTAATTCATATTCTAGGTGTCCGCCTTCAATGGAACGATTTTTAATAAAGAATTATGATGCATCCTGTAGAGTAAAAAGGTAAAAGAAAGTCAATAGACTATAAGGAGCATTATAGGAATTTGAAAAAATTGTTAACCTACATTGATGTTGAAAAATGTTAATATCTCGAAAACATCAATATGGGATTTAACATCGCCCTGAGTCACAGATTTCATTTTCTACTACGCCATGATGAGAAAGTTTTTTCCCTTACGAAATAAAAATTCTTTCATATTGAGATTCTATACTGTCACTATATTATCCTAGATGATGCTTATTCTGAGTGTATGTTTCAAAACAAACATTAAATATTCGCTTCATTTATCGACTAAGGATTTCAGTGGCATTTTTGTTAAGTTGGCAACGCAAGATCTATTTAAGTTGTATTAGAAGTTCTCATCAAAATTAAACTACAAACCTTTGTTTCTTTTAAAAACGTATAAGATCGGAGAAGTAAGACAGTTAAGGCTTCTAAATGGTTTCATAGAAATTTGTCTAAATTGATAACTGATTGTCAAGAGTGTTACGCTGTGACTCACCGGAAGTTGTCATTGCTGTCTTCCGGGATTTCTGATTGTGTCGCATGTGCTCCAAAGTGATTATGTATCTAAATAGGCTAGTACAGACGATAGACATTTCTTTTTAAATGACATATGATAATGACGCTGTTTGCTGGAAATTTATTCAAATAGAGATTTTGAACGCCTGCGCAGGATAACATTCTGGGGATATTTTAGAGCAATTTCAATATCACATGTTTAAAGATGGATTGATAAACAATTATTTCAACCCCGCTTACATACTTTAAATGTATAAGATATTTTTGTTGTATAGTAACTAATTTATGATAGGAAAGTCGATTTGTAGGACTTGAGAGGTATGGAACGTTTGCTTTTAATGCCCCAATAATGTACTGAGCGGCACTTTATTATTTAGTATTTTAATATTTTACTATAGTAAAATGTAATTAAAGAATAAATATGCTACAACTCACAAATATAAAAACTTTATTTTCATACGCGTTTCAACGACAATTTGTCGTCATCCTCAGTGATGCTACACAAATCAAATTAAGCTTAACTAAAAAAAAAAAACTCAAACATAACCTATAAATGTTTAACAAAAACAAAAACCAGATCTGGTTTTAACAATTTACTTTTGTTAAAACTTTATAGGTTATGTTTAGTGTTTTTTTTTTTTTTAGTTAAGCTTAAATTGATTTGTGTAGCATCACTGAGGATGACGACAAATTGTCGTTGAAACGCGTATGAAAATAAAGTTTTTATATTTGTGAGTTGTAGCGTATTTATTCTTTAATTATAACTTTCACTCACAAGCCAGCTCGAATATTATTTATATAGTAAAATACTTTAGTATTTTATGTTAAGTCGGAAAAATCAAAATTTTAATCGACTACCATGAAATATCAATTTGTTACATCTTTTGGCTAGATGTATTTAATACATTCGTATTCCTCGATCTAATTTTTAATTCGTATAGAATCTAATTTTGCTTTAGAACTGAGTCAATATATACCAAAATATCTCGGAATAGAATATAGACAAAGGAAAACAGTTGATAGACACTTTTGCCCGGAGGGCTGTATTTAATTATACAGTTGTAAACTATGGTTATAGTTTCATAGGTATAGTCAACAAAAGTTAAACTTTAATGACAGATGTAATTAACAGGTTTACAGATATAAATTAAACCTAAGAAAAATAAGATGTTTACGTTCAATATTGATTTTAATAAATTTTCAGAGTATCAAATTGTTTTAACGAATTTAATTAATTGCAATTAGGTATGTGTGAAATAATTTAGCCCTTCAAACTTTAGCACTTTAAGTAGCCCTTAAAATATATTTAACTCATTTTAAAAAACCTAAGGTTAATAAATAAATATTCAAGTCGTTTATACAAATAAAACCCCTGTTTTGAATACACAAATACTAATTTGTATTTAAAACATAATTATTTTCAGAAAACAAATTTAAACTTACCGAAAACGAGCAATCGTGGGTTTTTTAGACATAGTTTGACTTTAAAATTATATAATTTGTTACCATTATATTGAATTCGTTGCAGTAAGTATGTATTGAAGTATAAATTTCTTTTTCGAATAACTGACTGATAACAGTTCACTTAATAATCTACGATGTAGAAAGTAACATAGCGTATGAGTAATGAAAACTTGTGTAAGAAATCATAAGTTAACGTTTAATTTAACGCCGATTTCAAAAAATAGCTAAATATTATTGAGTAAATCTTTAGTTTTTCTCTATTTGGAAGTGTCGTACGCGTCTGAAGGAGTTTTTTATTTCAAATTCGCTTCATTTCAGGGAGTAAGATATTACTTCAGGAAGATCGGATTCCTTTCAAATAAGGAATTTAAAAAAAGAGATTGAACTATTTGGCATTAAAGAAGTAGTTTACTGAAGACTATATTGAGAGGAAGGAATAGAAAGGACCAAGACAGCAATACAGGGCAATAGAAGACATTGGTTGCTACAAGTAGCCTACCACTAGATCGTAAGGACGGTAGAAGCATATGGAAGTAAAACCTATCTACAGAAGACGTTAGTTGCAGTAAATACCGCTAGATTGAAAGGACGATAGAAGGATATCGAAGTGAAAGAAACCCATGGATTGACGACAGAAGACGTTAGTTGGAGCAAGTAGCACTAGATCGAAAGGACGAATGAAGCATACGGAGGTCAAAACAATCCATGGATTGACGGGAAAAGACGTTAGTTGCAGTAAGTACAGCCAGGTCGAAAGGACGGTAGAAGCAAATGGAAGTGCAACCAATCCATGGATTGACGACAGAAGACGTTAGTTGCAGTAAATCCCGCTAGATCGGAAGGACGGTGGTAGCATATGGAAGTCCAAATAATCCATGGACTGACGACAGAAGACATTATTTGCAGCAAGTACACTAGATAAAAAAGACGGTAGAAGCATATGGAATTCCAACCAATCCATGGATTGACGACAGAAGACGTTAGTTACAATAAATCCCGCTAGATCGAAAGGACGATAGAAGCATATGGAAGTCCAACCAATCCATGGATTGACGACAGAAGACGTTAGTTACAATAAATCCCGCTAGATCGAAAGGACGATAGAAGCATATGGAAGTCCAACCAATCCATGGATTGACGACAGAAGACGTTAGTTACAATAAATCCCGCTAGATCGAAAGGACGATAGAAGCATATGGAAGTCCAACCAATCCATGGATTGACGACAGAAGACGTTAGTTACAATAAATCCCGCTAGATCGAAAGGACGATAGAAGCATATGGAAGTCCAACCAATCCATGCATTGACGACAGAAGACGTTAGTTACAATAAATCCCGCTAGATCGAAAGGACGATAGAAGCATATGGAAGTCCAACCAATCCATGGATTGACGACAGAAGACGTTAGTTGCAGTAAATCCCGCTAGATCGAAAGGACGATAGAAGCATATGGAATTCCAACCAATCCATGGATTGACGACAGAAGACGTTAGTTACAATAAATCCCGCTAGATCGAAAGGACGATAGAAGCATATGGAATTCCAACCAATCCATGGATTGACGACAGAAGACGTTAGTTACAATAAATCCCGCTAGATCGAAAGGACGATAGAAGCATATGGAAGTCCAACCAATCCATGGATTGACGACAGAAGACGTTAGTTACAATAAATCCCGCTAGATCGAAAGGACGATAGAAGCATATGGAAGTCCAACCAATCCATGGATTGACGACAGAAGACGTTAGTTACAATAAATCCCGCTAGATCGAAAGGACGATAGAAGCATATGGAAGTCCAACCAATCCATGGATTGACGACAGAAGACGTTAGTTACAATAAATCCCGCTAGATCGAAAGGACGATAGAAGCATATGGAAGTCCAACCAATCCATGGATTGACGACAGAAGACGTTAGTTGCAATAAATCCCGCTAGATCGAAAGGACGATAGAAGCATATGGAAGTCCAACCAATCCATGGATTGACGACAGAAGACGTTAGTTGCAGTAAATCCCGCTAGATCGAAAGGACGATAGAAGCATATGGAATTCCAACCAATCCATGGATTGACGACAGAAGACGTTAGTTACAATAAATCCCGCTAGATCGAAAGGACGATAGAAGCATATGGAATTCCAACCAATCCATGGATTGACGACAGAAGACGTTAGTTACAATAAATCCCGCTAGATCGAAAGGACGATAGAAGCATATGGAATTCCAACCAATCCATGGATTGACGACAGAAGACGTTAGTTACAATAAATCCCGCTAGATCGAAAGGACGATAGAAGCATATGGAAGTCCAACCAATCCATGGATTGACGACAGAAGACGTTAGTTACAATAAATCCCGCTAGATCGAAAGGACGATAGAAGCATATGGAAGTCCAACCAATCCATGGATTGACGACAGAAGACGTTAGTTACAATAAATCCCGCTAGATCGAAAGGACGATAGAAGCATATGGAAGTCCAACCAATCCATGGATTGACGACAGAAGACGTTAGTTACAATAAATCCCGCTAGATCGAAAGGACGATAGAAGCATATGGAAGTCCAACCAATCCATGGATTGACGACAGAAGACGTTAGTTGCAGTAAATCCCGCTAGATCGAAAGGACGATAGAAGCATATGGAATTCCAACCAATCCATGGATTGACGACAGAAGACGTTAGTTAGAATAAATCCCGCTAGATCGAAAGGACGATAGAAGCATATGGAATTCCAACCAATCCATGGATTGACGACAGAAGACGTTATTTAGAATAAATCCCGCTAGATCGAAAGGACGATAGAAGCATATGGAATTCCAACCAATCCATGGATTGACGACAGAAGACGTTAGTTACAATAAATCCCGCTAGATCGAAAGGACGATAGAAGCATATGGAAGTCCAACCAATCCATGGATTGACGACAGAAGACGTTAGTTACAATAAATCCCGCTAGATCGAAAGGACGATAGAAGCATATGAAAGTCCAACCAATCTATGGATTCACGGGAGAATACATTAGTTGCAGCAAGTACACTAGATGAAAAGGACGGTGGAAGGATATGGAAGTCCAACCAATCTATGGATTCACGGGAGAATACATTAGTTGCAGCAAGTACACTAGATGAAAAGGACGGTGGAAGGATATGGAAGTCCAACCAATCTATGGATTCACGGGAGAATACATTAGTTGCAGCAAGTACACTAGATGAAAAGGACGGTGGAAGGATATGGAAGTCCAACCAATCCATGGATTGACGACAGAAGACGTTAGTTACAATAAATCCCGCTAGATCGAAAGGACGATAGAAGCATATGGAAGTCCAACCAATCCATGGATTGACGACAGAAGACGTTAGTTACAGTAAATCCAGCTAGATCGAAAGGACGATAGAAGCATATGGAATTCCAACCAATCCATGGATTGACGACAGAAGACGTTAGTTACAGTAAATCCCGCTAGATCGAAAGGACGATAGAAGCATATGGAAGTCCAACCAATCCATGGATTGACGACAGAAGACGTTAGTTACAGTAAATCCCGCTAGATCGAAAGGACGATAGAAGCATATGGAATTCCAACCAATCCATGGATTGACGACAGAAGACGTTAGTTACAATAAATCCCGCTAGATCGAAAGGACGATAGAAGCATATGGAAGTCCAACCAATCCATGGATTGACGACAGAAGACGTTAGTTACAATAAATCCCGCTAGATCGAAAGGACGATAGAAGCATATGGAAGTCCAACCAATCCATGGATTGACGACAGAAGACGTTAGTTGCAGTAAATCCCGCTAGATCGAAAGGACGATAGAAGCATATGGAAGTCCAACCAATCCATGGATTGACGACAGAAGACGTTAGTTGCAGTAAATCCCGCTAGATCGAAAGGACGATAGAAGCACATGGAAGTCCAACCAATCCATGGATTGACGACAGAAGACGTTAGTTACAGTAAATCCCGCTAGATCGAAAGGACGATAGAAGCATATGGAAGTCCAACCAATCCATGGATTGACGACAGAAGACGTTAGTTGCAGTAAATCCCGCTAGATCGAAAGGACGATAGAAGCATATGGAAGTCCAACCAATCCATGGATTGACGACAGAAGACGTTAGTTACAGTAAATCCCGCTAGATCGAAAGGACGATAGAAGCATATGGAAGTCCAACCAATCCATGGATTGACGACAGAAGACGTTAGTTGCAGTAAATCCCGCTAGATCGAAAGGACGATAGAAGCATATGGAAGTCCAACCAATCCATGGATTGACGACAGAAGACGTTAGTTGCAGTAAATCCCGCTAGATCGAAAGGACGATAGAAGCATATGGAATTCCAACCAATCCATGGATTGACGACAGAAGACGTTAGTTGCAGTAAATCCCGCTAGATCGAAAGGACGATAGAAGCATATGAAAGTCCAACCAATCTATGGATTCACGGGAGAATACATTAGTTGCAGCAAGTACACTAGATGAATAGGACGGTGGAAGGATATGGAAGTCCAACCAATCCATGGATTGACGACAGAAGACGTTAGTTACAATAAATCCCGCTAGATCGAAAGGACGATAGAAGCATATGGAAGTCCAACCAATCCATGGATTGACGACAGAAGACGTTAGTTGCAGTAAATCCCGCTAGATCGAAAGGACGATAGAAGCATATGGAAGTCCAACCAATCCATGGATTGACGACAGAAGACGTTAGTTGCAGTAAATCCCGCTAGATCGAAAGGACGATAGAAGCATATGAAAGTCCAACCAATCAATGGATTCACGGGAGAATACATTAGTTGCAGCAAGTACACTAGATGAATAGGACGGTGGAAGGATATGGAAGTCCAACCAATCCATGGATTGACGACAGAAGACGTTAGTTACAATAAATCCCGCTAGATCGAAAGGACGATAGAAGCATATGGAAGTCCAACCAATCCATGGATTGACGACAGAAGACGTTAGTTACAATAAATCCCGCTAGATCGAAAGGACGATAGAAGCATATGGAAGTCCAACCAATCCATGGATTGACGACAGAAGACGTTAGTTGCAGTAAATCCCGCTAGATCGAAAGGACGATAGAAGCATATGAAAGTCCAACCAATCTATGGATTCACGGGAGAATACATTAGTTGCAGCAAGTACACTAGATGAATAGGACGATAGAAGCATATGAAAGTCCAACCAATCTATGGATTCACGGGAGAATACATTAGTTGCAGCAAGTACACTAGATGAATAGGACGATAGAAGCATATGGAAGTCCAACCAATCCATGGATTCACGGGAGAATACATTAGTTGCAGCAAGTACACTAGATGAATAGGACGATAGAAGCATATGAAAGTCCAACCAATCTATGGATTCACGGGAGAATACATTAGTTGCAGCAAGTACACTAGATGAATAGGACGATAGAAGCATATGAAAGTCCAACCAATCTATGGATTCACGGGAGAATACATTAGTTGCAGCAAGTACACTAGATGAATAGGACGATAGAAGCATATGAAAGTCCAACCAATCTATGGATTCACGGGAGAATACATTAGTTGCAGCAAGTACACTAGATGAATAGGACGATAGAAGCATATGAAAGTCCAACCAATCTATGGATTCACGGGAGAATACATTAGTTGCAGCAAGTACACTAGATGAATAGGACGATAGAAGCATATGAAAGTCCAACCAATCTATGGATTCACGGGAGAATACATTAGTTGCAGTAAATTCCGCTAGATCGAAAGGACGATAGAAGCATATGAAAGTCCAACCAATCTATGGATTCACGGGAGAATACATTAGTTGCAGCAAGTACACTAGATGAATAGGACGATAGAAGCATATGAAAGTCCAACCAATCTATGGATTCACGGGAGAATACATTAGTTGCAGCAAGTACACTAGATGAATAGGACGATAGAAGCATATGAAAGTCCAACCAATCTATGGATTCACGGGAGAATACATTAGTTGCAGCAAGTACACTAGATGAATAGGACGATAGAAGCATATGAAAGTCCAACCCATCTATGGATTCACGGGAGAATACATTAGTTGCAGCAAGTACACTAGATGAATAGGACGATAGAAGCATATGAAAGTCCAACCAATCTATGGATTCACGGGAGAATACATTAGTTGCAGCAAGTACACTAGATGAATAGGACGATAGAAGCATATGAAAGTCCAACCAATCTATGGATTCACGGGAGAATACATTAGTTGCAGCAAGTACACTAGATGAATAGGACGATAGAAGCATATGAAAGTCCAACCAATCTATGGATTCACGGGAGAATACATTAGTTGCAGTAAATTCCGCTAGATCGAAAGGACGATAGAAGCATATGAAAGTCCAACCAATCTATGGATTCACGGGAGAATACATTAGTTGCAGCAAGTACACTAGATGAATAGGACAATAGAAGCATATGAAAGTCCAACCAATCTATGGATTCACGGGAGAATACATTAGTTGCAGCAAGTACACTAGATGAATAGGACGATAGAAGCATATGAAAGTCCAACCAATCCATGGATTGACGACAGAAGACGTTAGTTGCAGCAAGTACACTAGATGAATAGGACGATAGAAGCATATGAAAGTCCAACCAATCTATGGATTCACGGGAGAATACATTAGTTGCAGCAAGTACACTAGATGAATAGGACGATAGAAGCATATGAAAGTCCAACCAATCTATGGATTCACGGGAGAATACATTAGTTGCAGCAAGTACACTAGATGAATAGGACGATAGAAGCATATGAAAGTCCAACCAATCTATGGATTCACGGGAGAATACATTAGTTGCAGCAAGTACACTAGATGAATAGAACGATAGAAGCATATGAAAGTCCAACCAATCTATGGATTCACGGGAGAATACATTAGTTGCAGCAAGTACACTAGATGAATAGGACGATAGAAGCATATGAAAGTCCAACCAATCTATGGATTCACGGGAGAATACATTAGTTGCAGCAAGTACACTAGATGAATAGGACGATAGAAGCATATGAAAGTCCAACCAATCTATGGATTCACGGGAGAATACATTAGTTGCAGTAAATTCCGCTAGATCGAAAGGACGATAGAAGCATATGAAAGTCCAACCGATCTATGGATTCACGGGAGAATACATTAGTTGCAGCAAGTACACTAGATGAATAGGACGATAGAAGCATATGAAAGTCCAACCAATCTATGGATTCACGGGAGAATACATTAGTTGCAGTAAATTCCGCTAGATCGAAAGGACGATAGAAGCATATGAAAGTCCAACCAATCTATGGATTCACGGGAGAATACATTAGTTGCAGCAAGTACACTAGATGAATAGGACGATAGAAGCATATGAAAGTCCAACCAATCTATGGATTCACGGGAGAATACATTAGTTGCAGCAAGTACACTAGATGAATAGGACGATAGAAGCATATGAAAGTCCAACCAATCTATGGATTCACGGGAGAATACATTAGTTGCAGCAAGTACACTAGATGAATAGGACGATAGAAGCATATGAAAGTCCAACCAATCTATGGATTCACGGGAGAATACATTAGTTGCAGCAAGTACACTAGATGAATAGGACGATAGAAGCATATGAAAGTCCAACCAATCTATGGATTCACGGGAGAATACATTAGTTGCAGCAAGTACACTAGATGAATATTACGATAGAAGCATATGAAAGTCCAACCAATCTATGGATTCACGGGAGAATACATTAGTTGCAGCAAGTACACTAGATGAATAGGACGATAGAAGCATATGAAAGTCCAACCAATCTATGGATTCACGGGAGAATACATTAGTTGCAGCAAGTACACTAGATGAATAGGACGATAGAAGCATATGAAAGTCCAACCAATCTATGGATTCACGGGAGAATACATTAGTTGCAGCAAGTACACTAGATGAATAGGACGATAGAAGCATATGAAAGTCCAACCAATCTATGGATTCACGGGAGAATACATTAGTTGCAGCAAGTACACTAGATGAATAGGACGATAGAAGCATATGAAAGTCCAACCAATCTATGGATTCACGGGAGAATACATTAGTTGCAGCAAGTACACTAGATGAATAGGACGATAGAAGCATATGAAAGTCCAACCAATCTATGGATTCACGGGAGAATACATTAGTTGCAGCAAGTACACTAGATGAATAGGACGATAGAAGCATATGAAAGTCCAACCAATCTATGGATTCACGGGAGAATACATTAGTTGCAGCAAGTACACTAGATGAATAGGACGATAGAAGCATATGAAAGTCCAACCAATCTATGGATTCACGGGAGAATACATTAGTTGCAGCAAGTACACTAGATGAATAGGACGATAGAAGCATATGAAAGTCCAACCAATCCATGGATTGACGACAGAAGACGTTAGTTACAATAAATCCCGCTAGATCGAAAGGACGATAGAAGCATATGGAAGTCCAACCAATCCATGGATTGACGACAGAATACATTAGTTGCAGCAAGTACACTAGATGAATAGGTCGATAGAAGCATATGAAAGTCCAACCAATCTATGGATTCACGGGAGAATACATTAGTTGCAGCAAGTACACTAGATGAATAGGACGATAGAAGCATATGAAAGTCCAACCAATCTATGGATTCACGGGAGAATACATTAGTTGCAGCAAGTACACTAGATGAATAGGACGATAGAAGCATATGAAAATCCAACCAATCTATGGATTCACGGGAGAATACATTAGTTGCAGCAAGTACACTAGATGAATAGGACGATAGAAGCATATGAAAGTCCAACCAATCTATGGATTCACGGGAGAATACATTAGTTGCAGTAAATTCCGCTAGATCGAAAGGACGATAGAAGCATATGAAAGTCCAACCAATCTATGGATTCACGGGAGAATACATTAGTTGCAGCAAGTACACTAGATGAATAGGACGATAGAAGCATATGAAAGTCCAACCAATCTATGGATTCACGGGAGAATACATTAGTTGCAGCAAGTACACTAGATGAATAGGACGATAGAAGCATATGAAAGTCCAACCAACCTATGGATTCACGGGAGAATACATTAGTTGCAGCAAGTACACTAGATGAATAGGTCGATAGAAGCATATGAAAGTCCAACCAATCTATGGATTCACGGGAGAATACATTAGTTGCAGCAAGTACACTAGATGAATAGGACGATAGAAGCATATGAAAGTCCAACCAATCTATGGATTCACGGGAGAATACATTAGTTGCAGCAAGTACACTAGATGAATAGGACGATAGAAGCATATGAAAATCCAACCAATCTATGGATTCACGGGAGAATACATTAGTTGCAGCAAGTACACTAGATGAATAGGACGATAGAAGCATATGAAAGTCCAACCAATCTATGGATTCACGGGAGAATACATTAGTTGCAGTAAATTCCGCTAGATCGAAAGGACGATAGAAGCATATGAAAGTCCAACCAATCTATGGATTCACGGGAGAATACATTAGTTGCAGCAAGTACACTAGATGAATAGGACGATAGAAGCATATGAAAGTCCAACCAATCTATGGATTCACGGGAGAATACATTAGTTGCAGCAAGTACAGTAGATGAATAGGACGATAGAAGCATATGAAAGTCCAACCAATCTATGGATTCACGGGAGAATACATTAGTTGCAGCAAGTACACTAGATGAATAGGACGATAGAAGCATATGAAAGTCCAACCAATCTATGGATTCACGGGAGAATACATTAGTTGCAGCAAGTACACTAGATGAATAGGACGATAGAAGCATATGAAAGTCCAACCAATCTATGGATTCACGGGAGAATACATTAGTTGCAGCAAGTACACTAGATGAATAGGACGATAGAAGCATATGAAAGTCCAACCAATCTATGGATTCACGGGAGAATACATTAGTTGCAGCAAGTACACTAGATGAATAGGACGATAGAAGCATATGAAAGTCCAACCAATCTATGGATTCACGGGAGAATACATTAGTTGCAGCAAGTACACTAGATGAATAGGACGATAGAAGCATATGAAAGTTCAACCAATCCATGGATTGACGACAGAAGACGTTAGTTGCAGCAAGTACACTAGATGAATAGGACGATAGAAGCATATGAAAGTCCAACCAATCTATGGATTCACGGGAGAATACATTAGTTGCAGCAAGTACACTAGATGAATAGGACGATAGAAGCATATGAAAGTCCAACCAATCTATGGATTCACGGGAGAATACATTAGTTGCAGCAAGTACACTAGATGAATAGGACGATAGAAGCATATGAAAGTCCAACCAATCTATGGATTCACGGGAGAATACATTAGTTACAGCAAGTACACTAGATGAAAAGGACGGTGGAAGGATATGAAAGTCCAACCAATCTATGGATTGACGACAGAAGACGTTAGTTGCAGCAAGTACACTAGATGAATAGGACGATAGAAGCATATGAAAGTCCAACCAATCTATGGATTCACGGGAGAATACATTAGTTGCAGCAAGTACACTAGATGAATAGGACGATAGAAGCATATGAAAGTCCAACCAATCCATGGATTGACGACAGAAGACGTTAGTTGCAGCAAGTACACTAGATGAATAGGACGATAGAAGCATATGAAAGTCCAACCAATCTATGGATTCACGGGAGAATACATTAGTTGCAGCAAGTACACTAGATGAATAGGACGATAGAAGCATATGAAAGTCCAACCAATCTATGGATTCACGGGAGAATACATTAGTTGCAGCAAGTACACTAGATGAATAGGACGATAGAAGCATATGAAAGTCCAACCAATCTATGGATTCACGGGAGAATACATTAGTTGCAGCAAGTACACTAGATGAATAGGACGATAGAAGCATATGAAAGTTCAACCAATCCATGGATTGACGACAGAAGACGTTAGTTGCAGCAAGTACACTAGATGAATAGGACGATAGAAGCATATGAAAGTCCAACCAATCTATGGATTCACGGGAGAATACATTAGTTGCAGCAAGTACACTAGATGAATAGGACGATAGAAGCATATGAAAGTCCAACCAATCTATGGATTCACGGGAGAATACATTAGTTGCAGCAAGTACACTAGATGAATAGGACGATAGAAGCATATGAAAGTCCAACCAATCTATGGATTCACGGGAGAATACATTAGTTGCAGCAAGTACACTAGATGAATAGGACGATAGAAGCATATGAAAGTCCAACCAATCTATGGATTCGCGGGAGAATACATTAGTTGCAGCAAGTACACTAGATGAATAGGACGATAGAAGCATATGAAAGTTCAACCAATCCATGGATTGACGACAGAAGACGTTAGTTGCAGCAAGTACACTAGATGAATAGGACGATAGAAGCATATGAAAGTCCAACCAATCTATGGATTCACGGGAGAATACATTAGTTGCAGCAAGTACACTAGATGAATAGGACGATAGAAGCATATGAAAGTCCAACCAATCTATGGATTCACGGGAGAATACATTAGTTGCAGCAAGTACACTAGATGAATAGGACGATAGAAGCATATGAAAGTCCAACCAATCTATGGATTCACGGGAGAATACATTAGTTGCAGTAAATTCCGCTAGATCGAAAGGACGATAGAAGCATATGAAAGTCCAACCAATCCATGGATTGACGACATAAGACGTTAGTTACAATAAATCCCGCTAGATCGAAAGGACGATAGAAGCATATGAAAGTCCAACCAATCTATGGATTCACGGGAGAATACATTAGTTGCAGCAAGTACACTAGATGAATAGGACGATAGAAGCATATGAAAGTCCAACCAATCCATGGATTGACGACAGAAGACGTTAGTTACAATAAATCCCGCTAGATCGAAAGGACGATAGAAGCATATGGAAGTCCAACCAATCCATGGATTGACGACAGAATACATTAGTTGCAGCAAGTACACTAGATGAATAGGACGATAGAAGCATATGGAAGTCCAACCAATCTATGGATTCAAGGGAGAATACATTAGTTGCAGCAAGTACACTAGATGAATAGGACGATAGAAGCATATGAAAGTCCAACCAATCCATGGATTGACGACAGAAGACGTTAGTTACAATAAATCCCGCTAGATCGAAAGGACGATAGAAGCATATGGAAGTCCAACCAATCCATGGATTGACGACAGAAGACGTTAGTTACAATAAATCCCGCTAGATCGAAAGGACGATAGAAGCATATGGAAGTCCAACCAATCCATGGATTGACGACAGAATACATTAGTTGCAGCAAGTACACTAGATGAATAGGACGATAGAAGCATATGAAAGTCCAACCAATCTATGGATTCACGGGAGAATACATTAGTTGCAGCAAGTACACTAGATGAATAGGACGATAGAAGCATATGAAAGTCCAACCAATCCATGGATTGACGACAGAAGACGTTAGTTACAATAAATCCCGCTAGATCGAAAGGACGATAGAAGCATATGGAAGTCCAACCAATCCATGGATTGACGACAGAATACATTAGTTGCAGCAAGTACACTAGATGAATAGGACGATAGAAGCATATGAAAGTCCAACCAATCTATGGATTCACGGGAGAATACATTAGTTGCAGCAAGTACACTAGATGAATAGGACGATAGAAGCATATGAAAGTCCAACCAATCCATGGATTGACGACAGAAGACGTTAGTTACAATAAATCCCGCTAGATCGAAAGGACGATAGAAGCATATGGAAGTCTAACCAATCCATGGATTGACGACAGAATACATTAGTTGCAGCAAGTACACTAGATGAATAGGACGATAGAAGCATATGAAAGTCCAACCAATCCATGGATTGACGACAGAAGACGTTAGTTACAATAAATCCCGCTAGATCGAAAGGACGATAGAAGCATATGGAAGTCCAACCAATCCATGGATTGACGACAGAATACATTAGTTGCAGCAAGTACACTAGATGAATAGGACGATAGAAGCATATGAAAGTCCAACCAATCTATGGATTCACGGGAGAATACATTAGTTGCAGTAAATTCCGCTAGATCGAAAGGACGATAGAAGCATATGAAAGTCCAACCAATCTATGGATTCACGGGAGAATACATTAGTTGCAGCAAGTACACTAGATGAATAGGACGATAGAAGCATATGAAAGTCCAACCAATCTATGGATTCACGGGAGAATACATTAGTTGCAGCAAGTACACTAGATGAATAGGACGATAGAAGCATATGAAAGTCCAACCAATCTATGGATTCACGGGAGAATACATTAGTTGCAGCAAGTACACTAGATGAATAGGACGATAGAAGCATATGAAAGTCCAACCAATCTATGGATTCGCGGGAGAATACATTAGTTGCAGCAAGTACACTAGATGAATAGGACGATAGAAGCATATGAAAGTTCAACCAATCCATGGATTGACGACAGAAGACGTTAGTTGCAGCAAGTACACTAGATGAATAGGACGATAGAAGCATATGAAAGTCCAACCAATCTATGGATTCACGGGAGAATACATTAGTTGCAGCAAGTACACTAGATGAATAGGACGATAGAAGCATATGAAAGTCCAACCAATCTATGGATTCACGGGAGAATACATTAGTTGCAGCAAGTACACTAGATGAATAGGACGATAGAAGCATATGAAAGTCCAACCAATCTATGGATTCACGGGAGAATACATTAGTTGCAGTAAATTCCGCTAGATCGAAAGGACGATAGAAGCATATGAAAGTCCAACCAATCCATGGATTGACGACATAAGACGTTAGTTACAATAAATCCCGCTAGATCGAAAGGACGATAGAAGCATATGAAAGTCCAACCAATCTATGGATTCACGGGAGAATACATTAGTTGCAGCAAGTACACTAGATGAATAGGACGATAGAAGCATATGAAAGTCCAACCAATCCATGGATTGACGACAGAAGACGTTAGTTACAATAAATCCCGCTAGATCGAAAGGACGATAGAAGCATATGGAAGTCCAACCAATCCATGGATTGACGACAGAATACATTAGTTGCAGCAAGTACACTAGATGAATAGGACGATAGAAGCATATGGAAGTCCAACCAATCTATGGATTCAAGGGAGAATACATTAGTTGCAGCAAGTACACTAGATGAATAGGACGATAGAAGCATATGAAAGTCCAACCAATCCATGGATTGACGACAGAAGACGTTAGTTACAATAAATCCCGCTAGATCGAAAGGACGATAGAAGCATATGGAAGTCCAACCAATCCATGGATTGACGACAGAAGACGTTAGTTACAATAAATCCCGCTAGATCGAAAGGACGATAGAAGCATATGGAAGTCCAACCAATCCATGGATTGACGACAGAATACATTAGTTGCAGCAAGTACACTAGATGAATAGGACGATAGAAGCATATGAAAGTCCAACCAATCTATGGATTCACGGGAGAATACATTAGTTGCAGCAAGTACACTAGATGAATAGGACGATAGAAGCATATGAAAGTCCAACCAATCCATGGATTGACGACAGAAGACGTTAGTTACAATAAATCCCGCTAGATCGAAAGGACGATAGAAGCATATGGAAGTCCAACCAATCCATGGATTGACGACAGAATACATTAGTTGCAGCAAGTACACTAGATGAATAGGACGATAGAAGCATATGAAAGTCCAACCAATCTATGGATTCACGGGAGAATACATTAGTTGCAGCAAGTACACTAGATGAATAGGACGATAGAAGCATATGAAAGTCCAACCAATCCATGGATTGACGACAGAAGACGTTAGTTACAATAAATCCCGCTAGATCGAAAGGACGATAGAAGCATATGGAAGTCTAACCAATCCATGGATTGACGACAGAATACATTAGTTGCAGCAAGTACACTAGATGAATAGGACGATAGAAGCATATGAAAGTCCAACCAATCCATGGATTGACGACAGAAGACGTTAGTTACAATAAATCCCGCTAGATCGAAAGGACGATAGAAGCATATGGAAGTCCAACCAATCCATGGATTGACGACAGAATACATTAGTTGCAGCAAGTACACTAGATGAATAGGACGATAGAAGCATATGAAAGTTCAACCAATCCATGGATTGACGACAGAAGACGTTAGTTGCAGCAAGTACACTAGATGAATAGGACGATAGAAGCATATGAAAGTCCAACCAATCTATGGATTCACGGGAGAATACATTAGTTGCAGCAAGTACACTAGATGAATAGGACGATAGAAGCATATGAAAGTCCAACCAATCTATGGATTCACGGGAGAATACATTAGTTGCAGCAAGTACACTAGATGAATAGGACGATAGAAGCATATGAAAGTCCAACCAATCTATGGATTCACGGGAGAATACATTAGTTGCAGCAAGTACACTAGATGAATAGGACGATAGAAGCATATGAAAGTCCAACCAATCTATGGATTCGCGGGAGAATACATTAGTTGCAGCAAGTACACTAGATGAATAGGACGATAGAAGCATATGAAAGTTCAACCAATCCATGGATTGACGACAGAAGACGTTAGTTGCAGCAAGTACACTAGATGAATAGGACGATAGAAGCATATGAAAGTCCAACCAATCTATGGATTCACGGGAGAATACATTAGTTGCAGCAAGTACACTAGATGAATAGGACGATAGAAGCATATGAAAGTCCAACCAATCTATGGATTCACGGGAGAATACATTAGTTGCAGCAAGTACACTAGATGAATAGGACGATAGAAGCATATGAAAGTCCAACCAATCTATGGATTCACGGGAGAATACATTAGTTGCAGTAAATTCCGCTAGATCGAAAGGACGATAGAAGCATATGAAAGTCCAACCAATCCATGGATTGACGACATAAGACGTTAGTTACAATAAATCCCGCTAGATCGAAAGGACGATAGAAGCATATGAAAGTCCAACCAATCTATGGATTCACGGGAGAATACATTAGTTGCAGCAAGTACACTAGATGAATAGGACGATAGAAGCATATGAAAGTCCAACCAATCCATGGATTGACGACAGAAGACGTTAGTTACAATAAATCCCGCTAGATCGAAAGGACGATAGAAGCATATGGAAGTCCAACCAATCCATGGATTGACGACAGAATACATTAGTTGCAGCAAGTACACTAGATGAATAGGACGATAGAAGCATATGGAAGTCCAACCAATCTATGGATTCAAGGGAGAATACATTAGTTGCAGCAAGTACACTAGATGAATAGGACGATAGAAGCATATGAAAGTCCAACCAATCCATGGATTGACGACAGAAGACGTTAGTTACAATAAATCCCGCTAGATCGAAAGGACGATAGAAGCATATGGAAGTCCAACCAATCCATGGATTGACGACAGAAGACGTTAGTTACAATAAATCCCGCTAGATCGAAAGGACGATAGAAGCATATGGAAGTCCAACCAATCCATGGATTGACGACAGAATACATTAGTTGCAGCAAGTACACTAGATGAATAGGACGATAGAAGCATATGAAAGTCCAACCAATCTATGGATTCACGGGAGAATACATTAGTTGCAGCAAGTACACTAGATGAATAGGACGATAGAAGCATATGAAAGTCCAACCAATCCATGGATTGACGACAGAAGACGTTAGTTACAATAAATCCCGCTAGATCGAAAGGACGATAGAAGCATATGGAAGTCCAACCAATCCATGGATTGACGACAGAATACATTAGTTGCAGCAAGTACACTAGATGAATAGGACGATAGAAGCATATGAAAGTCCAACCAATCTATGGATTCACGGGAGAATACATTAGTTGCAGCAAGTACACTAGATGAATAGGACGATAGAAGCATATGAAAGTCCAACCAATCCATGGATTGACGACAGAAGACGTTAGTTACAATAAATCCCGCTAGATCGAAAGGACGATAGAAGCATATGGAAGTCTAACCAATCCATGGATTGACGACAGAATACATTAGTTGCAGCAAGTACACTAGATGAATAGGACGATAGAAGCATATGAAAGTCCAACCAATCCATGGATTGACGACAGAAGACGTTAGTTACAATAAATCCCGCTAGATCGAAAGGACGATAGAAGCATATGGAAGTCCAACCAATCCATGGATTGACGACAGAATACATTAGTTGCAGCAAGTACACTAGATGAATAGGACGATAGAAGCATATGAAAGTCCAACCAATCTATGGATTCACGGGAGAATACATTAGTTGCAGTAAATTCCGCTAGATCGAAAGGACGATAGAAGCATATGAAAGTCCAACCAATCTATGGATTCACGGGAGAATACATTAGTTACAGCAAGTACACTAGATGAATTGGACGATAGAAGCATATGAAAGTCCAACCAATCTATGGATTCACGGGAGAATACATTAGTTGCAGTAAATTCCGCTAGATCGAAAGGACGATAGAAGCATATGAAAGTCCAACCAATCTATGGATTCACGGGAGAATACATTAGTTGCAGCAAGTACACTAGATGAATAGGACGATAGAAGCATATGAAAGTCCAACCAATCTATGGATTCACGGGAGAATACATTAGTTGCAGCAAGTACACTAGATGAATAGGACGATAGAAGCATATGAAAGTCCAACCAATCTATGGATTCACGGGAGAATACATTAGTTGCAGCAAGTACACTAGATGAATAGGACGATAGAAGCATATGAAAGTCCAACCAATCTATGGATTCACGGGAGAATACATTAGTTGCAGCAAGTACACTAGATGAATAGGACGATAGAAGCATATGAAAGTCCAACCAATCTATGGATTCACGGGAGAATACATTAGTTGCAGCAAGTACACTAGATGAATAGGACGATAGAAGCATATGAAAGTCCAACCAATCTATGGATTCACGGGAGAATACATTAGTTGCAGCAAGTACACTAGATGAATAGGACGATAGAAGCATATGAAAGTCCAACCAATCTATGGATTCACGGGAGAATACATTAGTTGCAGTAAATTCCGCTAGATCGAAAGGACGATAGAAGCATATGAAAGTCCAACCAATCTATGGATTCACGGGAGAATACATTAGTTGCAGCAAGTACACTAGATGAATAGGACGATAGAAGCATATGAAAGTCCAACCAATCTATGGATTCACGGGAGAATACATTAGTTGCAGCAAGTACACTAGATGAATAGGACGATAGAAGCATATGAAAGTCCAACCAATCCATGGATTGACGACAGAAAACGTTAGTTGCAGCAAGTACACTAGATGAAAAGAACGATAGAAGCATATGAAAGTCCAACCAATCTATGGATTCACGGGAGAATACATTAGTTGCAGCAAGTACACTAGATGAAAAGAACGATAGAAGCATATGAAAGTCCAACCAATCTATGGATTCACGGGAGAATACATTAGTTGCAGCAAGTACACTAGATGAATAGGACGATAGAAGCATATGAAAGTCCAACCAATCTATGGATTCACGGGAGAATACATTAGTTACAGCAAGTACACTAGATGAATAGGACGATAGAAGCATATGAAAGTCCAACCAATCTATGGATTCACGGGAGAATACATTAGTTGCAGCAAGTACACTAGATGAATAGGACGATAGAAGCATATGAAAGTCCAACCAATCTATGGATTCACGGGAGAATACATTAGTTGCAGCAAGTACACTAGATGAATAGGACGATAGAAGCATATGAAAGTCCAACCAATCTATGGATTCACGGGAGAATACATTAGTTGCAGCAAATACACTAGATGAATAGGACGATAGAAGCATATGAAAGTCCAACCAATCTATGGATTCACGGGAGAATACATTAGTTGCAGCAAGTACACTAGATGAATAGGACGATAGAAGCATATGAAAGTCCAACCAATCTATGGATTCACGGGAGAATACATTAGTTGCAGCAAGTACACTAGATGAATAGGACGATAGAAGCATATGAAAGTCCAACCAATCTGTGGATTCACGGGAGAATACATTAGTTGCAGCAAGTACACTAGATGAATAGGACGATAGAAGCATATGGAAGTCCAACCAATCTATGGATTCACGGGAGAATACATTAGTTGCAGCAAGTACACTAGATGAATAGGACGATAGAAGCATATGGAAGTCCAACCAATCTATGGATTCACGGGAGAATACATTAGTTGCAGCAAGTACACTAGATGAATAGGACGATAGAAGCATATGAAAGTCCAACCAATCTATGGATTCTCGGGAGAATACATTAGTTGCAGCAAGTACACTAGATGAATAGGACGATAGACGCATATGGAAGTCCAACCAATCTATGGATTCACGGGAGAATACATTAGTTGCAGCAAGTACACTAGATGAATAGGACGATAGAAGCATATGAAAGTCCAACCAATCCATGGATTGACGACAGAAGACGTTAGTTACAATAAATCCCGCTAGATCGAAAGGACGATAGAAGCATATGGAAGTCCAACCAATCCATGGATTGACGACAGAATACATTAGTTCCAGCAAGTTCACTAGATGAATAGGACGATAGAAGCATATGAAAGTCCAACCAATCTATGGATTCACGGGAGAATACATTAGTTGCAGCAAGTACACTAGATGAATAGGACGATAGAAGCATATGAAAGTCCAACCAATCTATGGATTCACGGGAGAATACATTAGTTGCAGCAAGTACACTAGATGAATAGGACGATAGAAGCATATGAAAGTTCAACCAATCCATGGATTGACGACAGAAGACGTTAGTTGCAGCAAGTACACTAGATGAATAGGACGATAGAAGCATATGAAAGTCCAACCAATCCATGGATTGACGACAGAAGACGTTAGTTACAATAAATCCCGCTAGATCGAAAGGACGATAGAAGCATATGAAAGTCCAACCAATCCATTAATTGACGACAGAAGACGTTAGTTACAATAAATCCCGCTAGATCGAAAGGACGATAGAAGCATATGGAAGTCCAACCAATCCATGGATTGACGACAGAATACATTAGTTGCAGCAAGTACACTAGATGAATAGGACGATAGAAGCATATGAAAGTCCAACCAATCCATGGATTGACGACAGAAGACGTTAGTTACAATAAATCCCGCTAGATCGAAAGGACGATAGAAGCATATGGAAGTCCAACCAATCCATGGATTGACGACAGAATACATTAGTTGCAGCAAGTACACTAGATGAATAGGACGATAGAAGCATATGAAAGTCCAACCAATCTATGGATTCACGGGAGAATACATTAGTTGCAGTAAATTCCGCTAGATCGAAAGGACGATAGAAGCATATGAAAGTCCAACCAATCTATGGATTCACGGGAGAATACATTAGTTACAGCAAGTACACTAGATGAATAGGTCGATAGAAGCATATGAAAGTCCAACCAATCTATGGATTCACGGGAGAATACATTAGTTGCAGCAAGTACACTAGATGAATAGGACGATAGAAGCATATGAAAGTCCAACCAATCTATGGATTCACGGGAGAATACATTAGTTGCAGCAAGTACACTAGATGAATAGGACGATAGAAGCATATGAAAGTCCAACCAATCTATGGATTCACGGGAGAATACATTAGTTGCAGCAAGTACACTAGATGAATAGGACGATAGAAGCATATGAAAGTCCAACCAATCTATGGATTCACGGGAGAATACATTAGTTGCAGTAAATTCCGCTAGATCGAAAGGACGATAGAAGCATATGAAAGTCCAACCAATCTATGGATTCACGGGAGAATACATTAGTTGCAGCAAGTACACTAGATGAATAGGACGATAGAAGCATATGAAAGTCCAACCAATCTATGGATTCACGGGAGAATACATTAGTTGCAGCAAGTACACTAGATGAATAGGACGATAGAAGCATATGAAAGTCCAACCAATCCATGGATTGACAACAGAAGACGTTAGTTGCAGCAAGTACACTAGATGAATAGGACGATAGAAGCATATGAAAGTCCAACCAATCTATGGATTCACGGGAGAATACATTAGTTGCAGCAAGTACACTAGATGAATAGGACGATAGAAGCATATGAAAGTCCAACCAATCTATGGATTCACGGGAGAATACATTAGTTGCAGCAAGTACACTAGATGAATAGGACGATAGAAGCATATGAAAGTCCAACCAATCTATGGATTCACGGGAGAATACATTAGTTGCAGCAAGTACACTAGATGAATAGGACGGTGGAAGCATATGGAAGTCCAACCAATCCATGGATTCACGGGAGAATACATTAGTTGCAGCAAGTACACTAGATGAATAGGACGATAGAAGCATATGAAAGTCCAACCAATCTATGGATTCACGGGAGAATACATTAGTTGCAGCAAGTACACTAGATGAATAGGACAATAGAAGCATATGGAAGTCCAACCAATCCATGGATTCACGGGAGAATACATTAGTTGCAGCAAGTACACTAGATGAATAGGACGATAGAAGCATATGAAAGTCCAACCAATCTATGGATTCACGGGAGAATACATTAGTTGCAGCAAGTACACTAGATGAATAGGACGATAGAAGCATATGAAAGTCAAACCAATCTATGGATTCACGGGAGAATACATTAGTTGCAGCAAGTACACTAGATGAATAGGACGATAGAAGCATATGAAAGTCGAACCAATCTATGGATTCACGGGAGAATACATTAGTTGCAGCAAGTACACTAGATGAATAGGACGATAGAAGCATATGAAAGTCCAACCAATCTATGGATTCACGGGAGAATACATTAGTTGCAGCAAGTACACTAGATGAATAGGACGATAGAAGCATATGAAAGTCCAACCAATCTATGGATTCACGGGAGAATACATTAGTTGCAGCAAGTACACTAGATGAATAGGACGATAGAAGCATATGAAAGTTCAACCAATCCATGGATTGACGACAGAAGACGTTAGTTGCAGCAAGTACACTAGATGAATAGGACGATAGAAGCATATGAAAGTCCAACCAATCTATGGATTCACGGGAGAATACATTAGTTGCAGCAAGTACACTAGATGAATAGGACGGTAGAAGCATATGAAAGTCCAACCAATCTATGGATTCACGGGAGAATACATTAGTTACAGCAAGTACACTAGATGAATAGGACGGTAGAAGCATACGAAAGTCCAACCAATCTATGGATTCACGGGAGAATACATTAGTTACAGCAAGTACACTAGATGAATAGGACGGTAGAAGCATATGAAAGTCCAACCAATCTATGGATTCACGGGAGAATACATTAGTTACAGCAAGTACACTAGATGAATAGGACGGTAGAAGCATATGAAAGTCCAACCAATCTATGGATTCACGGGAGAATACATTAGTTACAGCAAGTACACTAGATGAATAGGACGGTAGAAGCATATGAAAGTCCAACCAATCTATGGATTCACGGGAGAATACATTAGTTACAGCAAGTACACTAGATGAATAGGACGGTAGAAGCATATGAAAGTCCAACCAATCTATGGATTCACGGGAGAATACATTAGTTGCAGCAAGTACACTAGATGAATAGGACGATAGAAGCATATGAAAGTTCAACCAATCCATGGATTCACGGGAGAATACATTAGTTACAGCAAGTACACTAGATGAATAGGACGGTAGAAGCATATGAAAGTCCAACCAATCTATGGATTCACGGGAGAATACATTAGTTGCAGCAAGTACACTAGATGAATAGGACGATAGAAGCATATGAAAGTTCAACCAATCCATGGATTCACGGGAGAATACATTAGTTACAGCAAGTACACTAGATGAATAGGACGATAGAAGCATATGAAAGTTCAACCAATCCATGGATTCACGGGAGAATACATTAGTTACAGCAAGTACACTAGATGAATAGGACGATAGAAGCATATGAAAGTTCAACCAATCCATGGATTCACGGGAGAATACATTAGTTACAGCAAGTACACTAGATGAATAGGACGATAGAAGCATATGAAAGTCCAACCAATCTATGGATTCACGGGAGAATACATTAGTTGCAGCAAGTACACTAGATGAATAGGACGATAGAAGCATATGAAAGTCCAACCAATCTATGGATTCACGGGAGAATACATTAGTTGCAGCAAATACACTAGATGAATAGGACGATAGAAGCATATGAGAGTCCAACCAATCTATGGATTCACGGGAGAATACATTAGTTACAGCAAGTACACTAGATGAATAGGACGGTAGAAGCATATGAAAGTCCAACCAATCTATGGATTCACGGGAGAATACATTAGTTACAGCAAGTACACTAGATGAATAGGACGGTAGAAGCATATGAAAGTCCAACCAATCTATGGATTCACGGGAGAATACATTAGTTACAGCAAGTACACTAGATGAATAGGACGGTAGAAGCATATGAAAGTCCAACCAATCTATGGATTCACGGGAGAATACATTAGTTGCAGCAAGTACACTAGATGGATAGGACGATAGAAGCATATGAAAGTTCAACCAATCCATGGATTGACGACAGAAGACGTTAGTTGCAGCAAGTACACTAGATGAATAGGACGATAGAAGCATATGAAAGTCCAACCAATCTATGGATTCACGGGAGAATACATTAGTTGCAGCAAGTACACTAGATGAATAGGACGATAGAAGCATATGAAAGTCCAACCAATCTATGGATTCACGGGAGAATACATTAGTTACAGCAAGTACACTAGATGAATAGGACGGTAGAAGCATATGAAAGTCCAACCAATCTATGGATTCACGGGAGAATACATTAGTTGCAGCAAGTACACTAGATGAATAGGACGATAGAAGCATATGAAAGTTCAACCAATCCATGGATTGACGACAGAAGACGTTAGTTGCAGCAAGTACACTAGATGAATAGGACGATAGAAGCATATGAAAGTCCAACCAATCTATGGATTCACGGGAGAATACATTAGTTGCAGCAAGTACACTAGATGAATAGGACGATAGAAGCATATGAAAGTCCAACCAATCTATGGATTCACGGGAGAATACATTAGTTACAGCAAGTACACTAGATGAATAGGACGATAGAAGCATATGAAAGTCCAACCAATCCATGGATTGACGACAGAAGACGTTAGTTACAATAAATCCCGCTAGATCGAAAGGACGATAGAAGCATATGGAAGTCCAACCAATCCATGGATTGACGACAGAAGACGTTAGTTACAATAAATCCCGCTAGATCGAAAGGACGATAGAAGCATATGAAAGTCCAACCAATCCATGGATTGACGACAGAAGACGTTAGTTACAATAAATCCCGCTAGATCGAAAGGACGATAGAAGCATATGAAAGTCCAACCAATCCATGGATTGACGACAGAAGACGTTAGTTACAATAAATCCCGCTAGATCGAAAGGACGATAGAAGCATATGAAAGTCCAACCAATCCATGGATTGACGACAGAAGACGTTAGTTACAATAAATCCCGCTAGATCGAAAGGACGATAGAAGCATATGAAAGTCCAACCAATCTATAGATTCACGGGAGAATACATTAGTTGCAGCAAGTACACTAGATGAATAGGACGATAGAAGCATATGAAAGTCCAACCAATCTATGGATTCACGGGAGAATACATTAGTTGCAGCAAGTACACTAGATGAATAGGACGATAGAAGCATATGAAAGTCCAACCAATCTATGGATTCACGGGAGAATACATTAGTTGCAGCAAGTACACTAGATGAATAGGACGATAGAAGCATATGAAAGTCCAACCAATCTATGGATTCACGGGAGAATACATTAGTTGCAGCAAGTACACTAGATGAATAGGACGATAGAAGCATATGAACGTCCAACCAATCTATGGATTCACGGGAGAATACATTAGTTGCAGCAAGTACACTAGATGAATAGGACGATAGAAGCATATGAAAGTCCAACCAATCTATGGATTCACGGGAGAATACATTAGTTGCAGCAAGTACACTAGATGAATAGGACGATAGAAGCATATGAAAGTCCAACCAATCCATGGATTGACGACAGAAGACGTTAGTTGCAGCAAGTACACTAGATGAATAGGACGATAGAAGCATATGAAAGTCCAACCAATCTATGGATTCACGGGAGAATACATTAGTTGCAGCAAGTACACTAGATGAATAGGACGATAGAAGCATATGAAAGTCCAACCAATCCATGGATTGACGACAGAAGACGTTAGTTACAATAAATCCCGCTAGATCGAAAGGACGATAGAAGCATATGGAAGTCCAACCAATCCATGGATTGACGACAGAATACATTAGTTGCAGCAAGTACACTAGATGAATAGGACGATAGAAGCATATGAAAGTCCAACCAATCTATGGATTCACGGGAGAATACATTAGTTGCAGCAAGTACACTAGATGAATAGGACGATAGAAGCATATGAAAGTCCAACCAATCTATGGATTCACGGGAGAATACATTAGTTGCAGCAAGTACACTAGATGAATAGGACGATAGAAGCATATGAAAGTCCAACCAATCCATGGATTGACGACAGAAGATATTAGTTGCAGCAAGTACACTAGATGAATAGGACGATAGAAGCATATGAAAGTCCAACCAATCTATGGATTCACGGGAGAATACATTAGTTGCAGCAAGTACACTAGATGAATAGGACGATAGAAGCATATGAAAGTCCAACCAATCCATGGATTGACAACAGAAGACGTTAGTTACAATAAATCCCGCTAGATCGAAAGGACGATAGAAGCATATGGAAGTCCAACCAATCCATGGATTGACGACAGAATACATTAGTTGCAGCAAGTACACTAGATGAATAGGACGATAGAAGCATATGAAAGTCCAACCAATCTATGGATTCACGGGAGAATACATTAGTTGCAGCAAGTACACTAGATGAATAGGACGATAGAAGCATATGAAAGTCCAACCAATCTATGGATTCACGGGAGAATACATTAGTTGCAGCAAGTACACTAGATGAATAGGACGATAGAAGCATATGAAAGTCCAACCAATCCATGGATTGACGACAGAAGACGTTAGTTACAATAAATCCCGCTAGATCGAAAGGACGATAGAAGCATATGGAAGTCCAACCAATCCATGGATTGACGACAGAATACATTAGTTGCAGCAAGTACACTAGATGAATAGGACGATAGAAGCATATGAAAGTCCAACCAATCAATGGATTCACGGGAGAATACATTAGTTGCAGCAAGTACACTAGATGAATAGGACGATAGAAGCATATGGAAGTCCAACCAATCCATGGATTGACGACAGAATACATTAGTTGCAGCAAGTACACTAGATGAATAGGACGATAGAAGCATATGAAAGTCCAACCAATCTATGGATTCACGGGAGAATACATTAGTTGCAGTAAATTCCGCTAGATCGAAAGGACGATAGAAGCATATGAAAGTCCAACCAATCTATGGATTCACGGGAGAATACATTAGTTGCAGCAAGTACACTAGATGAATAGGACGGTGGAAGGATATGGAAGTCCAACCAATCCATGGATTCACGGGAGAATACATTAGTTGCAGCAAGTACACTAGATGAATAGGACGATAGAAGCATATGAAAGTCCAACCAATCTATGGATTCACGGGAGAATACATTAGTTGCAGCAAGTACACTAGATGAATAGGACGATAGAAGCATATGGAAGTCCAACCAATCTATGGATTCACGGGAGAATACATTAGTTGCAGCAAGTACACTAGATCAAAAGTACGGTAGAACTATATGCAGGTCCAGAGTAGTAAGTCTATCCAATCCAAAGATTGTCGACAGAATATATGGATTTCAGAAATAATATTTATCGAAAAGAATTGGGAATAAATCAAATTGTTTTAAATTTCTTAAAGTTAGCGACATCAGTTATTGAAAATAATCATTATTATTTAAAACTCTACTGGTTTTTGTAAAGTGTTGTACGTTTTTAATGTGGGTAAATTTATTTTGAACAAGTGATACTCAGAAATTTCTTTAAACGTTTTTCCTAATAAAGTTAGTCGTTTTCCCCTTTTTACGATGCGAAATCTGTGATGAAAAATAACCAACTTTTTCTTTTTCTAAACCCTAATGTTTACTTCAAGACTTCACACGAATCTAGACGGCAGTGCGGAAGTCGGTTCAAGATATCTCAGTCGGTGGCTTTGTGAAAGAACTACCAGGGTACCTTGAATATTGTTGGGTATGACGTCATTTCTCGATAGTTATATTAGGCCTCACAAAGGACTGATCTACTAAGGCTAACTGCACGTAAGAGAGTAAACAGACGCACGCACACAAAAACAAAACAGTTCTCAAACAACTCAAAACAGATATAAACACACGTTTTTCACAAAACAAATATTTCATAGATTTACGACGTTTAATTTGGGTGGTAAAGTATGAATTTTGTGCCCAGTGTGTTTACCATAAACTTTTTGGTCTTCTGTAGCTGGGTAAGTACTACAGAAACATTTCAAAAGTTACCAAAGTTAGTAAGTTAATGTCTGTTTATAGGAACTGTGGAACGCAAACAATATTGAACTAATCAAGATCAGGAATTTAAACTGTTTTCCGAAACGCGTAAAATAATTCTACTGAAAGATTGACCTAAGGGAACTGTATAAGGAAGAAAGGTTCAAGGAAGGAGTCACCAGGGGGTCGTCTTCATTTAGTAAATACCTGATAATGAATTATCTATCGTTAAGCAAACAAATTATAAATGAGTACAAAACCATGAAAAAAGACGACATTCTATAATTTTTCATTATCAGTTCTGGTTATAAGATAAGTGTGTTTCAGTTACTTCTGCCAATTACCCTCCTCGTACAACTTGTATCGCAGGTCTAATCTGTGTGTGCTGTGAATTGAGATTTGTTGGCGGCTGTCATGCACGGTGTAATATTTCCTTGGCAAGGAACACGGGGTAAAATAGGGCACACACTATTTTAATCTTCTCTCCCACTATGTTTAACTTAGCTTTAAAATATGACCTATATTCCCTTAAAAATAACTTTTATTTTTTTAACATAGATTTAAATCAGTTTCGCCCACATTTTAAAGAAATCAGACATCTTACTTGTCACATTACTAGTGTTGTAAATTTTCTAGCCCTGAAAGATTAAGAAAACCTACTGTGTGATGAAATAGGTCAATAGATATGGATCGAAATAACAAAAACATTTGCCCGTGAGGAGACAGAGGCAGATAGTTAACGAGCCACCAGTAAAATAATATTTTTACAAACATCGCGCACTAGAGCTGGAAAAATCAGGTCAACTGAAAATAGCGAAAATTGATAGAAAACAATTATAATATATTAAATTAGCATTAATTATCTTGAAGTGAGCTGTAAGGGTGGAGGAATATTGAAAGAGAACTACAGAAGACGAAAAGCTATGTGGGTAAAGATGTAAGTGTGAAAGAACATTGATGGGGAACTAAAGAAGGCGTGAAGGAAATTGATAAAGCTGAAAGTGTGGTCGTTAATAGGGAACTACAGAAGACCTGAAGCAATGTAGGCAAAGCTTCAAGTATGAAGAAACATTGATGTGGAAATACAGAAGGCGTGAAGGAAAGGTGATAAAGCTGAAAGTGTGGTCGTTTAAGAGGGAACTACAGAAGACGTGAAGCAATGTAGGTAAAGCTACAAGTATGAAGGAACATCGATGTGGAACTACAGAAGACGTGAAGCAATGTAGGCAAAGCTTCACGTATGAAGATACATTGATGGGGAACTAAAGAATGCGTGAAGGAAAGGTGATAAAGCTGAAAGTGTGGTCGTTTAAGAGGAAACTACAGAAGACGAGAAGCAATGTAGGTAAAGCTTCAAGTATGAAGGAACATCGATGTGGAACTACAGAAGACGAGAAGGAATGTAGGTATAGCTTCAAGTATGAAGAAACATTGATGGGGAACTAAAGAATGCGTGAAGGAAAGTGAATAAAGCTGAAAGTGTGATCGTTTAATAGGGAACTACAGTAGACGTGAAGTAATGTAGGTAAAGCTTCAAGTATGAAGAAACATCGATGTGGTACTACAGAAGACGAGAAGCAACGTATGTAAAGCTTCAAGTATGAAGGAACATCGATGTGGAACTACAGAAGACGAGAAGCAACGTAGGTAAAGCTTCAAGTATGAAGGAAAATCGATGTGGAACTACAGAAGACGAGAAGCAATGTAGGTAAAGCTTCAAGTATGAAGAAACATCGATGTGGAACTACAGAAGACGAGAAGCAACGTATGTAAAGCTTCAAGTATGAAGGAACATCGATGTGGAACTACAGAAGACGAGAAGCAACGTAGGTAAAGCTTCAAGTATGAAGGAACATCGATGTGGAACTACAGAAGACGAGAAGCAACGTAGGTAAAGCTTCAAGTATGAAGAAACATTGATGGGGAACTAAAGAATGCGTGAAGGAAAGTGAATAAAACTGAAAGTGTGGTCGTTTAAGAGGAAACTACAGTAGACGAGAAGTAATGTAGGTAAAGCTTCAAGTATGAAGAAACATCGATGGGGAACTAAAGAATGCGTGAAGGAAAGTGAATAAAACTGAAAGTGTGGTCGTTTAAGAGGAAACTACAGTAGACGAGAAGGAATGTAGGTATAGCTTCAAGTATGAAGAAACATTGATGGGGAACTAAAGAATGCGTGAAGGAAAGTGAATAAAGCTGAAAGTGTGATCGTTTAATAGGGAACTACAGTAGACGTGAAGTAATGTAGGTAAAGCTTCAAGTATGAAGAAACATCGATGTGGAACTACAGAAGACGAGAAGCAACGTATGTAAAGCTTCAAGTATGAAGGAACATCGATGTGGAACTACAGAAGACGAGAAGCAACGTAGGTAAAGCTTCAAGTATGAAGGAACATCGATGTGGAACTACAGAAGACGAGAAGCAACGTAGGTAAAGCTTCAAGTATGAAGGAAAATCGATGTGGAACTACAGAAGACGAGAAGCAATGTAGGTAAAGCTTCAAGTATGAAGGAACATCGATGTGGAACTACAGAAGACGAGAAGCAACGTATGTAAAGCTTCAAGTATGAAGGAACATCGATGTGGAACTACAGAAGACGAGAAGCAACGTATGTAAAGCTTCAAGTATGAAGGAAAATCGATGTGGAACTACAGAAGACGAGAAGCAACGTAGGTAAAGCTTCAAGTATGAAGGAAAATCGATGTGGAACTACAGAAGACGAGAAGCAATGTAGGTAAAGCTTCAAGTATGAAGGAACATCGATGTGGAACTACAGAAGACGAGAAGCAACGTATGTAAAGCTTCAAGTATGAAGGAACATCGATGTGGAACTACAGAAGACGAGAAGCAATGTAGGTAAAGCTTCAAGTATGAAGGAAAATCGATGTGGAACTACAGAAGACGAGAAGCAACGTATGTAAAGCTTCAAGTATGAAGGAACATCGATGTGGAACTACAGAAGACGAGAAGCAACGTATGTAAAGCTTCAAGTATGAAGGAACATCGATGTGGAACTACAGAAGACGAGAAGCAACGTAGGTAAAGCTTCAAGTATGAAGGAAAATCGATGTGGAACTACAGAAGACGAGAAGCAATGTAGGTAAAGCTTCAAGTATGAAGAAACATCGATGTGGAACTACAGAAGACGAGAAGCAACGTATGTAAAGCTTCAAGTATGAAGGAACATCGATGTGGAACTACAGAAGACGAGAAGCAACGTAGGTAAAGCTTCAAGTATGAAGGAACATCGATGTGGAACTACAGAAGACGAGAAGCAACGTAGGTAAAGCTTCAAGTATGAAGAAACATTGATGGGGAACTAAAGAATGCGTGAAGGAAAGTGAATAAAACTGAAAGTGTGGTCGTTTAAGAGGAAACTACAGTAGACGAGAAGTAATGTAGGTAAAGCTTCAAGTATGAAGAAACATCGATGGGGAACTAAAGAATGCGTGAAGGAAAGTGAATAAAACTGAAAGTGTGGTCGTTTAAGAGGAAACTACAGTAGACGAGAAGGAATGTAGGTATAGCTTCAAGTATGAAGAAACATTGATGGGGAACTAAAGAATGCGTGAAGGAAAGTGAATAAAGCTGAAAGTGTGATCGTTTAATAGGGAACTACAGTAGACGTGAAGTAATGTAGGTAAAGCTTCAAGTATGAAGAAACATCGATGTGGAACTACAGAAGACGAGAAGCAACGTATGTAAAGCTTCAAGTATGAAGGAACATCGATGTGGAACTACAGAAGACGAGAAGCAACGTAGGTAAAGCTTCAAGTATGAAGGAACATCGATGTGGAACTACAGAAGACGAGAAGCAATGTAGGTAAAGCTTCAAGTATGAAGAAACATCGATGTGGAACTACAGAAGACGAGAAGCAACGTATGTAAAGCTTCAAGTATGAAGGAACATCGATGTGGAACTACAGAAGACGAGAAGCAACGTAGGTAAAGCTTCAAGTATGAAGAAACATCGATGTGGAACTACAGTAGACGTGAAGTAATGTAGGTAAAGCTTCAAGTATGAAGAAACATCGATGTGGAACTACAGAAGACGAGAAGAAATGAGGGTAAAGCTTCAAGTATGAAGAAACATCGATGTGGAACTACAGAAGACGAGAAGCAATGTAGGTAAAGCTTCAAGTATGAAGAAACATCGATGTGGAACTACAGAAGACGAGAAGCAACGTAGGTAAAGCTTCAAGTATGAAGGAACATCGATGTGGAACTACAGAAGACGAGAAGCAATGCAGGTAAAGCTTCAAGTATGAAGAAACATCGATGTGGAACTACAGAAGACGAGAAGCAATGTAGGTAAAGCTTCAAGTATGAAGGAACATCGATGTGGAACTACAGAAGACGAGAAGCAACGTAGGTAAAGCTTCAAGTATGAAGGAACATCGATGTGGAACTACAGAAGACGAGAAGCAATGTAGGTAAAGCTTCAAGTATGAAGGAACATCGATGTGGAACTACAGAAGACGAGAAGCAATGTAGGTAAAGCTTCAAGTATGAAGGAACATCGATGTGGAACTACAGAAGACGAGAAGCAACGTAGGTAAAGCTTCAAGTATGAAGGAACATCGATGTGGAACTACAGAAGACGAGAAGCAATGTAGGTAAAGCTTCAAGTATGAAGAAACATCGATGTGGAACTACAGAAGACGAGAAGCAATGTAGGTAAAGCTTCAAGTATGAAGGAACATCGATGTGGAACTACAGAAGACGAGAAGCAACGTAGGTAAAGCTTCAAGTATGAAGGAACATCGATGTGGAACTACAGAAGACGAGAAGCAACGTAGGTAAAGCTTCAAGTATGAAGGAACATCGATGTGGAACTACAGAAGACGAGAAGCAATGTAGGTAAAGCTTCAAGTATGAAGAAACATCGATCTGGAACTACAGAAGACGAGAAGCAATGTAGGTAAAGCTTCAAGTATGAAGGAACATCGATGTGGAACTACAGAAGACGAGAAGCAACGTAGGTAAAGCTTCAAGTATGAAGGAACATCGATGTGGAACTACAGAAGACGAGAAGCAATGTAGGTAAAGCTTCAAGTATGAAGGAACATCGATGTGGAACTACAGAAGACGAGAAGCAATGTAGGTAAAGCTTCAAGTATGAAGGAACATCGATGTGGAACTACAGAAGACGAGAAGCAATGTAGGTAAAGCTTCAAGTATGAAGGAACATCGATGTGGAACTACAGAAGACGAGAAGCAATGTAGGTAAAGCTTCAAGTATGAAGAAACATCGATGTGGAACTACAGAAGACGAGAAGCAATGTAGGTAAAGCTTCAAGTATGAAGGAACATCGATGTGGAACTACAGAAGACGAGAAGCAATGTAGGTAAAGCTTCAAGTATGAAGGAACATCGATGTGGAACTACAGAAGACGAGAAGCAATGTAGGTAAAGCTTCAAGTATGAAGAAACATCGATGTGGAACTACAGAAGACGAGAAGCAATGTAGGTAAAGCTTCAAGTATGAAGGAACATCGATGTGGAACTACAGAAGACGAGAAGCAATGTAGGTAAAGCTTCAAGTATGAAGGAACATCGATGTGGAACTACAGAAGACGAGAAGCAACGTAGGTAAAGCTTCAAGTATGAAGGAACATCGATGTGGAACTACAGAAGACGAGAAGCAATGTAGGTAAAGCTTCAAGTATGAAGAAACATCGATGTGGAACTACAGAAGACGAGAAGCAATGTAGGTAAAGCTTCAAGTATGAAGGAACATCGATGTGGAACTACAGAAGACGAGAAGCAACGTAGGTAAAGCTTCAAGTATGAAGGAACATCGATGTGGAACTACAGAAGACGAGAAGCAATGTAGGTAAAGCTTCAAGTATGAAGGAACATCGATGTGGAACTACAGAAGACGAGAAGCAATGTAGGTAAAGCTTCAAGTATGAAGGAACATCGATGTGGAACTACAGAAGACGAGAAGCAACGTAGGTAAAGCTTCAAGTATGAAGGAACATCGATGTGGAACTACAGAAGACGAGAAGCAATGTAGGTAAAGCTTCAAGTATGAAGAAACATCGATGTGGAACTACAGAAGACGAGAAGCAACGTAGGTAAAGCTTCAAGTATGAAGGAACATCGATGTGGAACTACAGAAGACGAGAAGCAACGTATGTAAAGTTTCAAGTATGAAGGAACATCGATGTGGAACTACAGAAGACGAGAAGCAACGTAGGTAAAGCTTCAAGTATGAAGGAACATCGATGTGGAACTACAGAAGACGAGAAGCAATGTAGGTAAAGCTTCAAGTATGAAGAAACATCGATGTGGAACTACAGAAGACGAGAAGCAACGTAGGTAAAGCTTCAAGTATGAAGGAACATCGATGTGGAACTACAGAAGACGAGAAGCAACGTAGGTAAAGCTTCAAGTATGAAGGAACATCGATGTGGAACTACAGAAGACGAGAAGCAACGTATTTAAAGCTTCAAGTATGAAGGAACATCGATGTGGAACTACAGAAGACGAGAAGGAATGTAGGTATAGCTTCAAGTATGAAGAAACATTGATGGGGAACTAAAGAATGCGTGAAGGAAAGTGAATAAAGCTGAAGTGTGATCGTTTAATAGGGAACTACACTAGACGTGAAGTAATGTAGGTAAAGCTTCAAGTATGAAGAAACATCGATGTGGAACTACAGAAGACGAGAAGCAACGTATGTAAAGCTTCAAGTATGAAGGAACATCGATGTGGAACTACAGAAGACGAGAAGCAACGTAGGTAAAGCTTCAAGTATGAAGGAACATCGATGTGGAACTACAGAAGACGAGAAGCAATGTAGGTAAAGCTTCAAGTATGAAGAAACATCGATGTGGAACTACAGAAGACGAGAAGAAATGAGGGTAAAGCTGTAAATATGAAGGAACATTAATGGGGAACTAAAGAAGGCGTGAAGGAAAGTGAATAAAGATGTACTAAGTGTGAAGAAAACTTTATGGGACACTACAAAAGAAGTTACGTAATGTTTGGGAAGTAAAACTTAAGTACTTAATAAATTTAACAGTGTAGAAGCTGTCTTTACCGGTATGAGAATCTTAACAAATGTACTAATTATGGAACACTTTATTAAATATTGGACCTTATAACAGGAAGCCCGAATTGACGAGAGTCAGCTGTATTGGAATCCATCCAAAAAGGAAGTAGGGCATTTTGCATGACTATTACACACCTGGAGTTGTAAAAATTTTATAACCGGTTCACAATAGAATGTAAATTTGATCGTTTTCCAACCAACTTTCAACAAAGTAGACAACAAATTCTGTTAGTTTTCAATTGACAGTAACTTTCGACTGAATCTCAAGACTCTCCCACAGACATCTCTAGAGAAACATCTAAGCTACTCACGAACATATGCTGTCGAACATCTTTGTCATCACTAAGTATAAAGATTTTGAAGGGCGGAAATCGTTGATTATTCGTGGTCGAAAACCACATTTGTTGGATTCCACACCGGAAATTGCGGAGAGGGTTTAAACATTAGGCGAAAAGATGTTACATACGTTTCCTTTTTTCTTGTTGCGTGAAACAAACCCTGTAAAATATAAATTACTTCATTCAAACTTCAAAAGAGGGTATGTGTTGAGGAGATTCGTCAAATTGTTTGCTACGGATGTTAATAAACCCGGCCCGTCTGACAATCAGGCTCTTTATCGTTGGTTTCATTATTATAAACTTTCTTTTTAAGTAAAGTTCAACATTTACAACATAAAAACTCTCATAACTCACCTTCAGCAATTCTTAGCCAGTATAACTCCGTCTGTTCTTAGGTAATTTACCTTGGAATTTACTCTGCTGGCTTATGGGAACATTAGATAAAATCTACTTGACAAAGACAAGTCAAATACAGATAACATTTCTTGTAGTTTCTTTAATAAAAGAACTAGACATAACTTTTATTATACAATTATAATTCTTTCCCACATTTCCTTTTGGTATTAAGTTTATATTCTTCATGCGTTATTTATCTTAGAGAGCTGCCATTATACTTCAATTTTTTCTGTATCTCTCCATAAACGTATCTTCACATTTATAGCTTTATCCACTTTCTTTCAAGTATTCTGTTTTCCCCACAAACTTTCCTTCCCACTTATTGCTTCACCCACCTAATTTCCGTCTTCTGTAACTCCCCATAAATGTTCCTTACACTTTCCACTTGAACCACGTTCCCTCACGTCTTCTGTAACTCCCAATAAATGTTCCTTACACCTTCCCCTTGAACCACGTTCCTTCACGTCTTCTGTAACTCCCCATAAATGTTCCTTACACTTTCCCCTTGAATCACGTTCCTTCACGTCTTCTGTAACTCCCAATAAATGTTCCTTACACTTTCTCCTTGAACCACATTCCTTTACGTCTTCTGTAACTCCCAATAAATGTTCCTTACACTTTCCCCTTGAATCACGTTCCTTCACGTCTTCTGTAACTCCCCATAAATGTTCCTTACACTTTCCCCTTGAATCACGTTCCTTCACGTCTTCTGTAACTCCCAATAAATGTTCCTTACACTTTCTCCTTGAACCACATTCCTTTACGTCTTCTGTAACTCCCAATAAATGTTCCTTACACTTTCCCCTTGAATCACGTTCCTTCACGTCTTCTGTAACTCCCAATAAATGTTCCTTACACTTTCCACTTGAACCACGTTCCCTCACGTCTTCTGTAACTCCCAATAAATGTTCCTTACACCTTCCCCTTGAACCACGTTCCTTCACGTCTTCTGTAACTCCCCATAAATGTTCCTTACACTTTCCCCTTGAATCACGTTCCTTCACGTCTTCTGTAACTCCCAATAAATGTTCCTTACACTTTCTCCTTGAACCACGTTCCTTCACGTCTTCTGTAACTCCCAATAAATGTTCCTTACACTTTCTCCTTGAACCACATTCCTTTACGTCTTCTGTAACTCCCAATAAATGTTCCTTACACTTTCCCCTTGAATCACGTTCCTTCACGTCTTCTGTAACTCCCAATAAATGTTCCTTACACTTTCTTCTTGATCCACGTTACTTCACGTCTTCTGTAACTCCCCATAAATGTTCCTTACACTTTCCAATTGAACCAAGTTCCTTCACGTCTTCTGTAACTCCCCATAAATGTTCCTTACACTTTCCCCTTGAATCACGTTCCTTCACGTCTTCTGTAACTCCCCACAAATGTTCCTTACACTTTCCTCTTGATCCACGTTCCCTCACGTCTTCTGTAACTCCCAATAAATGTTCCTTACACTTTCTTCTTGATCCACGTTCCTTCACGTCTTCTGTAACTCCCAATAAATGTTCCTTACACTTTCTTCTTGAACCACGTTCCTTCGCGTCTTCTGTAACTCCCAATAAATGTTCCTTACACTTTCCTCTTGAACCACGTTCCTTCACGTCTTCTGTAACTCCCCATAAATGTTCCTTACACTTTCCTCTTGAATCACGTTCCTTCACGTCTTCTGTAACTCCCAATAAATGTTCCTTACACTTTCTCCTTGAACCACGTTCCTTCACGTCTTCTGTAACTCCCAATAAATGTTCCTTACACTTTCTCCTTGATCCACGTTCCTTCACGTCTTCTATAACTCCCAATAAATGTTCCTTACACTGTCTCCTTGAACCAAGTTCCTTCACGTCTTCTGTAACTCCCAATAAATGTTCCTTACACTTTCTCCTTGAATCACGTTCCTTCACGTCTTCTGTAACTCCCAATAAATGTTCCTTACACTTTCTCCTTGAACCACGTTCCTTCACGTCTTCTGTAGCTCCCAATAAATGTTCCTTACACTTTCCCCTTGAATCACGTTCCTCACGTCTTCTGTAACTCCCAATAAATGTTCCTTACACTTTCTCCTTGAACCACGTTCCCTCACGTCTTCTGTAACTCCCAATAAATGTTCCTTACACCTTCCCCTTGAATCACGTTCCTTCACGTCTTCTGTAACTCCCAATAAATGTCCCTTACACCTTCCCCTTGAATCACGGTCCTCACGTCTTCTGTAGCTTCCAATAAATGTTCCTTACACTTTCCCCTTGAATCACGTTCCTCACGTCTTCTGTAACTCCCAATAAATGTTCCTTACACTTTCCCCTTGAATCACGTTCCTCACGTCTTCTGTAGCTTCCAATAAATGTTCCTTACACTTTCCCCTTGAATCACGTTCCTCACGTCTTCTGTAGCTTCCAATAAATGTTCCTTACACTTTCCCCTTGAATCACGTTCCTCACTTCTTCTGTAACTCCCAATAAATGTTCCTTACACTTTCCCCTTGAATCACGTTCCTCACGTCTTCTGTAGCTCCCAATAAATGTTCCTTACACTTTCCCCTTGAATCACGTTCCTTCACGTCTTCTGTAACTCCCAATAAATGTTCCTTACACTTTCCCCTTGAATCACGTTCCTCACGTCTTCTGTAGCTCCCAATAAATGTTCCTTACACTTTCCCCTTGAATCACGTTCCTTCCCGTCTTCTTTAACTCCCAATAAATGTTCCTTACACTTTCCCCTTGAATCACGTTCCTCACGTCTTCTGTAGCTTCCAATAAATGTTCCTTACACTTTCCCCTTGAATCACGTTCCTCACGTCTTCTGTAGCTCCCAATAAATGTTCCTTACACTTTCCCCTTGAATCACGTTCCTTCACGTCTTCTGTAACTCCCAATAAATGTTCCTTACACTTTCCCCTTGAATCACGTTCCTCACGTCTTCTGTAGCTCCCAATAAATGTTCCTTACACTTTCCCCTTGAATCACGTTCCTCGCGTCTTCTGTAGCTCCCAATAAATGTTCCTTACACTTTCCCCTTGAATCACGTTCCTCACGTCTTCTGTAGCTCCCAATAAATGTTCCTTACACTTTCCCCTTGATCCACGTTCCTTCACGTCTTCTGTAGCTCCCAATAAATGCTCCTTACACTCTCCCCTTGAATCACGTTCCTTCACGTCTTCTGTAGCTCCCAATAAATGTTCCTTACACTTTCCCCTTGATCCACGTTGCTTCACGTCTTCTGTAACTCCCCATAAATGTCCTTACACTTTCCCCTTGAATCACGTTCCTCACGTCTTCTGTAGCTCCCAATAAATGTTCCTTACACTCTCCCCTTGAATCACGTTCCTTCACGTCTTCTGTAACTCCCAAGAAATGTTCCTTACACTTTCCCCTTGAATCACGTTCCTCACGTCTTCTGTAGCTCACAATAAATGTTCCTTACACTTTCCCCTTGAATCACGTTCCTTCACGTCTTCTGTAACTCCCAATAAATGTTCCTTACACTTTCTTCTTGATCCACGTTCCTTCACGTCTTCTGTAACTCCCCATAAATGTTCCTTACACTTTCCCCTTGATCCACGTTCCTTCACGTCTTCTGTAACTCCCCATAAATGTTCCTTACACTTTCTCCTTGAACCACGTTCCTTCACGTCTTCTGTAACTCCCCATAAATGTTCCTTACACTTTCCCCTTGATCCACGTTCCTTCACGTCTTCTGTAACTCCCCATAAATGTTCCTTACACTTTCTCCTTGAACCACGTTCCTTCACGTCTTCTGTAACTCCCCATAAATGTTCCTTACACTTTCTCCTTGAATCACGTTCCTTCACGTCTTCTGTAACTCCCCATAAATGTTCCTTACACTTTCCCCTTGATCCACGTTCCTTCACGTCTTCTGTAACTCCCCATAAATGTTCCTTCATACTTACAACTTGACCCACTTTTCCTTTACGTCGTTTAAAATTCCAGCTTAATAATTAAATAACAATTGTTATAATTTTAACAGGAGTGGGAATCTAGTCTTTAGTCTCAAAATGAGCTGAATGAGCCATGTAGAATGTTTTTAAGAATATTTTGTTAATTGTGTTCTCAGCATAGACCAATTTCAAGTTATTGATTGCTATTTTTAGTCTTGTCATTCTATATGCCAGATTTAAAAAAAAGTGTATATCTAATGAAAAGAATTAATTACAGCTCCAAAACTTTAATGAATCGGTTTTGTCGTCTAGGACTTGGTTCACTATTCCTCAGCCCTAAAGGTTCCGCTACAATCTAAATTATTTGAACGTTTCTTCGATTACGGATGTCTTAACTTGAAATTTGGTAAACTAAAGTAAGACTGTCCGACGGCGCTCCGAGAGAACTGGTTTGGCAGCATCTAGCTATGAGGTGGCCTAGCCACGGCTTCTCAGAACACTGGGCCGTGTCGTTGACCCCAGTCTGGGGGCGCTGTATTTGGGCAGAAATGGGTAACCGCCGCGGCATATCGTCAACTGACAGACTTAAGTAATAGTTGTTGAAAAATCGAAAACAATTTGCAAAGAATCGTCTAAAACTTTTTAAGAAGGCTTACGTATGAGAAATGTTTAGAATTTGAGTTGCCAATAACTGCGCCCAAAGAAAACAAAGGTAAAATTAGCTTCCTTCGGCCGAGCTAAAGGTCGATACGGACAAAAGTCCCCAGTTCCGTGAATCCAGTCAAAACATATTCATTGGGCTGATCCCTGGAATAAACAGATAAATACATGTTTGTAATAAGTACTTCCAACGGCGGAGAACCTGTTCGTGGAACGTCATATATGTAATTTTAAAAAAAATGTTTTCTAACCAAAATAGAGTTTTTAACTGTTTCTCAAACCGCTTCAGTTTTGTTGAAACAAAAATTTCGTTTGAATTTTAGCTGTTGAATTTTGTTTCATCATAAGCTAATTTACATACTTGGCGGGCAAGCGCGCGCGTGTATTTATCTGTGTCAGTTATGGTATTTAGTAAATTCAGTAATGATAAAACATCAAATTTTGTAACCTTTTATTACTATTTTCTTTCTTAGTATCTAAAATCTTCATTATACAATTTATCCCTACTTATTATTATGCTTTAAAAAACTGTTCATTCATTTTAACATTTTTGAATCAAATTTTCGAACGGTTAAAGTTAAATTAAATTGAGACTTATGATGGTACTAAAATAAATTGGAGTCTCCAAAGAAATTGTTACATTTAAGTAATATTTATTGACTCTTTTGGATTCTACGTATTATTCCTTGGAAATAGAAGCCAAACGCTACATTATCAACATGAATTGCATTTAATTATTATTACAAGACAACTACAATATTGCATCAGTTTTTATTTATACAATCTTTACATCAACGTTACGATCACCTAGAGGCAAATTATGGTTCTTTTCAAAACTAGTAGAACTCACCAATTACAATCATCATGCTATACCTAAAATATAGGTAATAAAAAAATGTGTACCTTGATGATTGTAATTGGTGATTAATTGAAAAGCCCAATACGTTGACTATTGATGGCCGAAACGCTGAGTTAAGATTTAATCAATAAAAAATTGATGCAACATTATAATTCAATTATCCTGTTCATTAAACTCAATTTATGTTTTTTTATGTTTTGCAATACATTAGAGTAAAAAAATCATTATGTGACGTAATTTTGTCGATATTTAATGTAATCTAATAAATATCGGAAATCAACATTTAGTGACTGTTACTTTTCTACTGTCTTTAGAAGTGACATAAGTGCATCGAGTTAAACTCTATTTCTAAACTATGATCTTTAGAACTAAAAAAATGTCAGTACAAATTACCTAAGTTATAGTTTAAAAAACTTTACTTTTGTAGATCAAAGTCTAGTTGGTAATTCATCGGCGGTAGGTAGACCACCGGGCCGGGTCATCGCGAGTGTGTGTGTGAGGGTCTCCTAATCCTCTG
>JBAIZL010000002.1:185839633-185847133 GCA_036971475.1 Prosapia bicincta | reverse complement strand
TACACTCAGTGGTGTGATGAGTTTATCATTGAAACGCATATGAGAATATAAACTATTGGTTGTGAGTTCACGTTCGCTATTACGTAATATAGACGTTTACGCTGAGTTGTTATGTTGAAATTTAAATGTTTAGTGTGTATAAAAGTCGTAAAAAAACATTCTTCTGTGCTTTCTGTTGAACTTTCAATGAGATATTTATGGTCATAGAAGCGCCTGACATTTTTACCCACAGTGATAAGGATATTTTGTACGAGCAGATGGTTGATAAGTAGAGCCTACACAATATACGTATGGTAATATATTTGGCGAAGGTCGTTTGATTTCGTAGGCAAGCGGCTACGACTACAAGTTACGGATCTGGCCTGAAGGAGTAATTGGGCCAGTCGAAGTGAGAATTGTGTTTCGTATTTAGGTGTTCCAAATTAGGAACACATCGTAAAATACAAATGAATCGAGGCTGGTAAAAGTACAGATCTGAGGTCGTATCTGGATACACTCTCTTACCCATGTCTGAGTTAACCATATTGGATTAAAGTTTTATTTTCATATCTTTTTTCGACAGTCCTAAAGTCATCCTCATACTTCTGTGTCACCCTTCCTAGTCATTGCTTTTCAGGTGGGCTTTTCGTTGTGGTTGCTCAACTCTCCAACTCAAGTGTTTAGATTACACAACGTTTAGGAAAGGCGATAAATAAGTTTTTTTTTTTGAGGCTGCTAAATGACTCAATACAAGATCGTTTGGAAGGTTCTGTTGGTCCCTAGTAATTCTGGAATAGTGGTCGAAACCGTGGTACCTGGTTGGAGTTCCTCTCGTCTCAGGGGTGTTCACCAGTACATTGAGTCGAAAGACTCTTACAGACCACCCGGGTGGGAGTCACGAGTTGGAGGTTAGATTCGTAGGGGAAATCGTTTCAATATGCTGGACTTGAGATTTTCCTCATAAAGCAACTCTCTTTGGCAGAGGTTAGGTCGTGAGAGAGGTTCTCCTTGTCACCTCTATCCTTTTCACTATTTTCTTCACTTTTCCATAAAATCCACTGGCTAATGTGCACACGACTTACTCTCATCTCGCTTTAGAAGTAACAGTTGAAATTTTAACTTCAGTCTCAGAAGGAGAAAGGAAAGCTCAACCGGTAAAGCCAAATGCTAGTACCTTTGCTCTAATAATACCTACCTATACTAGTCACCATATGTATTACTAAAGCAATTCTATTAGGGTGGCAAAATGTGCATGGTTCACCGAGGGGAGATTTGACAATATATAACTAAACCCTTAGTTTGTAATAACTTCCTACCACGGTGTTTTATCAACGTGTAGTAGCCATATGGTAAAATATTATTGGTATTTTGGTAATACTTGACCAAATAATGAACAACCTTAATTTTTTTTCTTTTTCACATTTAGTAATCAAACATAAGAGAAAAATGATTGATTTCATCTACCAGAAAATATACTCAGTGCTTAAACTTGTAAAATAAAATGGTAAAAACGTAACCTTAACGTAGCAACACACTCAAACAATATACAGTAAATGTTGCTTTTATATTACTGTAATAATATGCACGTATTTACAATATACCTTACAACGTACCCGGTTAGATTGTGTGTGCGTGTGTGTGTGCGCGTTCGCGTTCGTCAAATACAGTAGAATTAAAACTAGAAAGATATTTGGAACACCCCAAGGTAAGAGTACGGCATAATGCGGCGTTGCCACTTCAATATACTTCTGTCATTGCCCTATAATAACCAGTGCAGTAATAAATACGGCAACCCTGTCAGTCCCAATTCTAATTTTAATTCTTCTATTCTATTTTTACTTTTTTTCATCAATAACATTTTGGTTTATTTGAAAGGATCCTAAATGATAGAAGCACTCTCCTAAGAAAATCTCTATAGTAGTGCGTAGTATTTATTTTCTGGCATCTACATTTTGGTTTTAATATATTCATTCTATCTGAACCTATTTCCAAATAGCGACCGTACGTCTTCTTTAAAAATAACTGTATTTCTTTCTGTCGCCTAAACCTCACACACACTTGTGCGAAGTTATGTTTGGTTTAATCACTCTCGTGATGAGATAATAAATGTTACACTAAATTATAGTTGGGAGTAACACTATGTATAGATAAAAATTAGTGAAATAAGGCAACTAATGGCTTGGAATGAAATTACGCTACTGGTGATGCTTTTACGTGCATGAAATGAGGCGGGGGAATTTCGTGTCGCAAACCCAATTGAAGCGGGACACATTTAACACAACCTAACGAACTCCGATGAACTCAGTCTATACGGGGAAAACTAATTTAAAAAATATTATACGTCATTGTGTACTCTCTTACAAAATATTATACGTCATTGTGTACTCTCTTACAAAATATTATACGTCATTGTGTACTCTCTTACAAAATATTATGCGTCATTGTGTACTCTCTTACAAAATATTATACGTTATTGTGTACTCTCTTACAAAATATTATACGTCATTGTGTACTCTCTTACAAAATATTATACGTCATTGTGTACTCTCTTACAAAATATTATACGTCATTGTGTACTCTCTTACAAAATATTATACGTCATTGTGTACTCTCTTACAAAATATTTACTCTCTTACAAAATATTATACGTCATTGTGTACTCTCTTACAAAATATTATACGTCATTGTGTACTCTCTTACAAAATATTATACGTCATTGTGTACTCTCTTACAAAATATTATACGTCATTGTTTACTCTCTTACAAAATATTATACGTCATTGTTTACTCTCTTACAAAATATTATACGTCATTGTGTACTCTCTTACAAAATATTATACGTCATTGTGTACTCTCTTACAAAATATTATACGTCATTGTGTACTCTCTTACAAAATATTATACGTCATTGTTTACTCTCTTACAAAATATTATACGTCATTGTTTACTCTCTTACAAAATATTATACGTCATTGTGTACTCTCTTACAAAATATTATACGTCATTGTGTACTCTCTTACAAAATATTATACGTCATTGTGTACTCTCTTACAAAATATTATACGTCATTGTGTACTCTCTTACAAAATATTATACGTCATTGTGTACCTCTTACAAAATATTATACGTCATTGTGTACTCTCTTACAAAATATTATACGTCATTGTGTACTCTCTTACAAAATATTATACGTCATTGTGTACTCTCTTACAAAATATTATACGTCATTGTGTACTCTCTTACAAAATATTATACGTCATTATGTACTCTCTTACAAAATATTATACGTCATTGTGTACTCTCTTACAAAATATTATACGTCATTGTGTACTCTCTTACAAAATATTATACGTCATTGTGTACTCTCTTACAAAATATTATACGTCATTGTGTACTCTCTTACAAAATATTATACGTCATTGTGTACTCTCTTACAAAATATTTACTCTCTTACAAAATATTATACGTCATTGTGTACTCTCTTACAAAATATTATACGTCATTGTGTACTCTCTTACAAAATATTATACGTCATTGTGTACTCTCTTACAAAATATTATACGTCATTGTGTACTCTCTTACAAAATATTATACGTCATTGTGTACTCTCTTACAAAATATTATACGTCATTGTGTACTCTCTTACAAAATATTATACGTCATTGTTTACTCTCTTACAAAATATTATACGTCATTGTTTACTCTCTTACAAAATATTATACGTCATTGTGTACTCTCTTACAAAATATTATACGTCATTGTGTACTCTCTTACAAAATATTATACGTCATTGTGTACTCTCTTACAAAATATTATACGTCATTGTGTACCTCTTACAAAATATTATACGTCATTGTGTACTCTCTTACAAAATATTATACGTCATTGTGTACTCTCTTACAAAATATTATACGTCATTGTGTACTCTCTTACAAAATATTATACGTCATTGTGTACTCTCTTACAAAATATTATACGTCATTGTGTACTCTCTTACAAAATATTATACGTCATTGTGTACTCTCTTACAAAATATTATACGTCATTGTGTACTCTCTTACAAAATATTATACGTCATTGTGTACTCTCTTACAAAATATTATACGTCATTGTGTACTCTCTTACAAAATATTATACGTCATTGTGTACTCTCTTACAAAATATTATACGTCATTGTGTACTCTCTTACAAAATATTATACGTCATTGTGTACTCTCTTACAAAATATTATACGTCATTGTGTACTCTCTTACAAAATATTATACGTCATTGTGTACTCTCTTACAAAATATTATACGTCATTGTGTACTCTCTTACAAAATATTATACGTCATTGTGTACTCTCTTACAAAATATTATACGTCATTGTGTACTCTCTTACAAAATATTTACTCTCTTACAAAATATTATACGTCATTGTGTACTCTCTTACAAAATATTATACGTCATTGTGTACTCTCTTACAAAATATTATACGTCATTGTGTACTCTCTTACAAAATATTATACGTCATTGTGTACTCTCTTACAAAATATTATACGTCATTGTGTACTCTCTTACAAAATATTATACGTCATTGTGTACTCTCTTACAAAATATTATACGTCATTGTGTACTCTCTTACAAAATATTATACGTCATTGTGTACTCTCTTACAAAATATTATACGTCATTGTGTACTCTCTTACAAAATATTATACGTCATTGTGTACTCTCTTACAAAATATTACATCTTTAATATTGTTGTGAATTAAAAATATTTTTCGGAAGTTTTGTAGATCACAATTTTTACATACAAAGTATTAACTTTAGTGCAATATATAGACAAATGCAATACACTGTTTACACTTCAGTAGTTGAACGAGTATTAATATGAGACACTTCCGTATAGTGGTACTTACTTTTTTGTTTAATGAGGACGGCGGTTTCGAAAGATGTTTCACATTGTCAACTTGAGCATTACTGAGCTCTTGGTGGTTTAAGGTTAGGATAGCGTTATGGTAGGGTAGGATAGAGATATTAGAGGATTTTTGAGAAGGATTTTGGGGTTATGATGCCATAAATCGGATGTGAATTATAATGTAATAACATTGGTAGTTCCACCCAACATAAACAACAATGCCGTGTTACAAGTCGCGCACTAGTTCCGTAACGGCTCGGCTGTACTAACAGTCTGTGTACTACGGTACTCCACTGCGTCCTCGTCAGACCGAGCTGTTTGATCAAACGATGAAAGTTAAACAATATTTTGTATTATGTACAAAATAATAATTTTGGTATCTATGTAAATTCAGGTAAAATACATGTTGTTTGATGGAAAAAAAAACCAAATTTCCTGTGATTTTCAAGTACAAGAATAGCTTAAAATTTCGTTTCCAGTCCTTTAATTTTGATAGATTTCCGCCCCAAACCACCCAATGTTTTCCTGCTATTGTGTCCCCCCCCCTCCGAAAGTCTATCCCGGAGCCGCCCTTGTTTTAAGGTACACCAAACACCCAATTACATTATATTTCACTTTATACGCTTCATACACTTTATGCCATTATAACCCCAAAGACTTTCTCAAAAATAACCTAATATTTCTATCGCAACCCCTCACCCCCACCCTAAGCCAAACAGCCAAGAAGTCAGTTACTGTCTGAGTTGGTAATGGGACACAGTTCCCGAAACGGTCGTCCACATTAAACAAGAAAGTAGGTTTTTGCCTTAACAAATAGGCAAGTGTGACATATTATTATTTAGTGTAAAACTAGAAGCTCGGGTTGAATATGGAATTACGTAATAATAAATTGAAAATACTTCAATTATTTAAAATATTGATATTATTTTATTGTACTGAAATACGATTTAAAATAGTTGAAAACAATTCAGTTTTGTTGGTTGTTCATTGTAATATAAAGCTTCCACGTTCCTTAAGGATCTTATTGGTGTACAAAATAAAGCACAAAATAGAAATTTACTTCATCTAGGGCTTCTTTTTCGTTTATGTTCTCTGACTTAAATTTGCATTTAACGAGTGAATATTTTTGTACTGGAGCACATTTTATTTACAAATGAATGCCAACTTGGGTTAAAGACGTATATTGATTATTACATCCAAGGGGGATCCGGACTCTCTTGGATTATAAAAGTTATTTTTTTTACTTATGTCGACAAGGCAACACTTCTGAATCTGTAACTCATCTATATTGGCATTTCTTGACCTTGAGGATATGTGGGGTTAGATCCAGTGCGACCCATCCCTGTAATGGTCTAACTTTAGATAGGCCTAATTAGTGCTAAAGTTTGGCAAAAGGCGTTAGATTAATATATTTCCCCCCGGTCTAATAAGTTACAGTGCTGCCATCTATTACAAAATAGCTGAACTGCAATTAAACCACTCTGGCAGTACAAAATACATATTGTCACATCTATTTCTCCTTTTAAATCAATTTCTTTAAAAAATAAGGATTGGCCCACACTGGCTTTTACCTACACTATGTAGGCTACCCTACATAATACACATTTACTTAACTTAATTGAAACAATATTTATGTAATTTAATTTAAATGTTTTTGTGTTCAAACATTTTGTTTCTTTTTTCTTAATACCAACTTTTAATATTGTGACTTATTTTAATGCGTTTATTATAAATTCCACCAACTCTTTAATATTTCGCATGTTATTATAAACATTATAATGTCAGTAACATTGTAATAAAGTTATATGACATTATTACGAACATTTTAATGCGTTTATTATAAATTCCACCAACTCTTTAATATTTCGCATGTTATTATAAACATTATAATGTCAGTAACATTGTAATAATGTTATATGACATTATTACGAACATTTTAATGCGTTTATTATAAATTCCACCAACTCTTTAATATTTCGCATGTTATTATAAACATTATAATGTCAGTAACATTGTAATAAAGTTATATGACATTATTACGAACATTTTAATGCGTTTATTATAAATTCCACCAACTCTTTAATATTTCGCATGTTATTATAAACATTATAATGTCAGTAACATTGTAATAATGTTATATGACATTATTACGAACATTTTAATGCGTTTATTATAAATTCCACCAACTCTTTAATATTTCGCATGTTATTATAAACATTATAATGTCAGTAACATTGTAATAATGTTATATGACATTATTACGAACATTTTAATGCGTTTATTATAAATTCCACCAACTCTTTAATTTTTCGCATGTTATTATAAACATTATAATGTCAGTAACATTGTAATAATGTTATATGACATTATTACGAACATTTTAATGCGTTTATTATAAATTCCACCAACTCTTTAATATTTCGCATGTTATTATAAACATTATAATGTCAGTAACATTGTAATAATGTTATATGACATTATTACGAACATTTTAATGCGTTTATTATAAATTCCACCAACTCTTTAATATTTCGCATGTTATTATAAACATTATAATGTCAGTAACATTGTAATAATGTTATATGACATTATTACGAACATTTTAATGCGTTTATTATAAA
>JBAIZL010000002.1:185804633-185834633 GCA_036971475.1 Prosapia bicincta | reverse complement strand
ACGACTGTCCGGTTTTAGAAGTGACCGATTGAGGGCTACGAGTTTGAGTTTGGACTTAGGGTCTGTACTATTCTGAGCGAAGGGATAAGAGGTTTTTTCCTAGATGACCTCCGTCATATTTTGTTTATTATTTTGTCATTTTTCTCTTTTCAAATTTCTCTTGGAGCTCTGCACATTTTACCCTGCTCATCTGTGACCACCGTTCGCACACCCAGCGGGCTTCAGGCAGGATAGACACGCTGTCGGATAGCGTTGAGGGGTCTGGTGGTACCTGTAGGCGTGGAGTGAGTTTCTAAGCACTTCCGAGTTACAGATGTATTAGGACCTACAGTTGTGCAAGGCGATTGTTTCTAAATTAAATGGCCTAATCGAAAACTACTCAATCTGTTTCTCATAAAGCCTCGATATTTCTACGGTTGATATTGAAAGTTTTAACAAATAGAAAACAAATGTGTTTATTGATTTCAGTGTAATCGGTTTATTTATTGTGTAATGAGGTTTATCGGAGGCTACGATTAGATAGTTGAATTAATTCCTGTAGGATTCTATACTTGGCTTTCGGTTTGTTTATGCAATGTATTGGAAACCATAAAAATTCTTTTCTAGTTTTTATGCAGTACATTATAACATGCATAACATATGCATCTCGCATGCACAATAATACTCTTACATTGACGTTCTCTGTGTAAGTACAATACATTCATGTTCGTTGTGCATCTAGTTTTATTACAGCCAGTAAATTATTTCCTCTTAGTAATAATGTCATAACATTTGAGAAAATTTTAAAATATCTGTACGTTTATTTTTAAATTATTGTGTTTAGTATTACTTTTGTTCTCACTTGTAATTTGTTATTTTGCTGTTTTTACACGTGAACTCTTTCCTCTACCAAATTCTTGTGTATAAAATTTTAATTTGGATTCTATAAGTAGGCTACATAATTATATATTTTGAGAGGCTTTCAAGAACGTAAAAATTAGCTTGATGATGTTCAAGTCTGAGATTCTGCACCGCGTTAATTTAATACTTATTTCTCCTTTTTATATGTATACTTATCGTTACAAGCGAGTACAATAAAGTCTGTTTAATGTGCATTTATTAACGAGAAATACAATAATTCCAGTGTAAGAGTTTCTGTATTAAAGGTAAGCGTGGGCTATTTGTTTCGTTATTTCTCATGTACACAAAATCTAAGTCTTGCCTTAAAAACAGCCAACATTTTTCAGTAGTAGTCGATTCTAATACTTTTTTATATACTTTGATAGTTTGTATTAAATTACATTTTAGACAATTTACATTGTTATTAAATTATAAAAAGTATATAGACATGTATAACCTAAATAGAGTTGATAATTTTTATTCACTGTCAAACTGGTTAATCCTTGAAGAATGCTTGGCTTGTGGGTAGGGGTAGGTTGTCTCATAAACTCGTCCAAGTAGAGTAATTCCACGCTCAAACATGCCACGCCCAAATTCTTTCTCTCTATGAATATAGACCCCATTTGCTGGATAAATTGAGCTCTGACTAATATACCGAATTGTGAACATAGCTGCGGTTTATATTACGAATTCCAATATGTTACATGGTGCCTTTAGACAGTATAACATGTGGGCTGGGCGTTGTATAATTCTTTGCAATAAAATGGCCGCGATTCTAACTGTCGCTTTATATAAAACACATTCACTATAGTTTCCCCTTAGTTATCACAAGAGAAACATTCTTGTTACTCTATTCTTTATAGTTTTAATATCCTCTAACTAATAAAACGCGCCAGCAGTAACACTTACTCTCTATTCGGCGAGTGTTCAGTTAGTCCCAGCCAGCCCAAAGGCAGTAGAAAATGATGGAGCGGGTTGTTCACACGACGACTACAGTCGAATCACTTTGTGAAAAATCGGGGTGTTGGATGCGCAACACGCCAAGAGACGCTAGTGCGCATGCGCGTTAGGGCGACAGCTCTGAGCGACACTTCAGTTGGTCGTGAAATCAGCCGGTGGTGGATCTATACGCACCTTTCCAAAATCATTTGCTCGTGTTATGTTTTGATTTAGGTTTTATGTCGTCTTTTGTGTTTTATAGTGCACGTGATTTTAGTTTCTTTATGCAATGGTGCAACCCGATGGTACCGGGTTTTTCCTCTTGACGTCCGTAAATGAATTAACTCTGCCGAAAGTATGTAGTCAGGCTAGTAGCGTTTCTACTTGGAACTTTCTCTTCCTCCTCCCCCTCGCAGGTGACCAAACCCCACCCTTCACCCCCACATGTCTGCGCGAGGAATTTTTATCAGTGATTCAACTGTACGTGGATTACGTCTGCATCCCGGCGGATTCACAAAAAGGCTTCACTAGTCAGTCAATTTCAACGTGATGTTCTAAAATCTAATTGAAGAGGTGCTATCTAGATTATTTTGCCATCTCTTGCTCTTTATTTTTGCTCAATAGAGACATGGCTCTACAATAGCATTACTGGTTGCCTCTATTGAGCACCAACAATGGCTCAATATAGCTGTAGTGCTCATTAGGAAAATAATCTCCTCATATAAAGTAATAAAGTGAATATGTTTAACGTTGTAATAAAGAATTTACACTTTGGTCTTATTTATATACAATGACATGAACCACTCTACTGATGGTGTAAGCTGAGATACCCGCTACACCCGGAGACAGCTCGACTTGGTGTCGACACATCCCGAAATCACTGGGATGTAGTCTGACGCTGATAACCAAGCATGCCCGACGAGACAAGAAAAACATCTGCCCTATAATCGCTCTCATTCATAAACATGTCAAAAACTAAACTCTTACCCTGTAACGCATTTGACGAACATAGCTTAACATGTTCGGCCTCAAGCGCAAAGTTCATAAAATGCTGAATTTAAAAAAAAAATATTCTGATGTTTTACTTTAGAAATAAAAAAATATGATTATAAAAATTAATTTTGAGCCTCGAAAGCGGAAAAATTACTAGGCAGCCATTTTGTCTCCGATCGGAGACGGCAGCAATTTGCGCACGTCCCACGATTATCAGTATTTTATTTTTCGTGTTATTGTAACTGTAATAAATAATAATCACTGAAATAATATATAAACATTATTTCGTGAAATAAAAACTACAAATTAGCTTTTAAAATATTTAATAAAAATTATATACACATTTTTGCGATCCCATATAAATCAGTAGGCGTATGAGTGTTTTCAGTCCAGGCAATGTCAACTCCTTCCAGTTATTTATTCTTGACAATGGCGTGAGATTTGGTATAGCAAACACGTCCCATGCATAACTATTAGTAGCTTTCACAATATTCTCAAAATATATGTCACCAGGAAGTATTCTAAACCAGTCACATGGTCGATTTCTCCCGGGGATGGAACGATAAATTTACTTTCCTTTGTAAACAAAAAGCTGCGTAGGCCTAATGTACTAGGTGTGCATTAAGGATTATCTATTCCTTCTGTCCTTCAGAGAGTTCCTCGCGATCGTAATATGCATCCTCTCCAGATGGATCCAGGTTACTGTCATGGCGGTCGTCGTCGCTTGCCTCAGACTCAGCATACTCCGAAGCCTCATTTGTAGGGTCCCTAGTACACTCTACTGCATCATTGGTATTAAATACAGTCCTTACAAGTCACAGGCACACCTTCTATGTCGGGAACCATGTCACTCACAGCCACGGTCCAGCACTAAACTCTCACTAACACTACTGACACAAAAAAGGCGGGTAATCTTAACCAAACTAAAACCAACATCCTACATACAACACCTTGACGCTGCAACACTCGATTAAGTCCCTTGTACAACGCTGGGGTAGATAACAACATATACGAATAAAATGCTAACTGTCTCCGATCGGAGACGGCCGCATCCAACTTGCGACCAATCCGTCTCCGATCGGAGACGGCCGCATCCAACTTGCGACCAATCCGTCTCCGATCTGAGACGGCCGCATCCAACTTGCGACCAATCCGTCTCCGATCTGAGACGGCCGCATCCAACTTGCGACCAATCCGTCTCCGATCTGAGACGGCCGCATCCAACTTGCGACCAATCCGTCTCCGATCTGAGACGGCCGCATCCAACTTGCGACCAATCCGTCTCCGATCGGAGACGGCCGCATCCAACTTGCGACCAATCCGTCTCCGATCTGAGACGGCCGCATCCAACTTGCGACCAATCCGTCTCCGATCTGAGACGGCCGCATCCAACTTGCGACCAATCCGTCTCCGATCTGAGACGGCCGCATCCAACTTGCGACCAATCCGTCTCCGATCGGAGACGGCCGCATCCAACTTGCGACCAATCCGTCTCCGATCTGAGACGGCCGCATCCAACTTGCGACCAATCCGTCTCCGATCTGAGACGACCGCATCCAACTTGCGACCAATCCGTCTCCGATCTGAGACGGTGCATCCAACTTGCGACCAATCCGTCTCCGATCTGAGACGGCCGCATCCAACTTGCGACCAATCCGTCTCCGATCGGAGACGGCCGCATCCAACTTGCGACCAATCCGTCTCCGATCTGAGACGGTGCATCCAACTTGCGACCAATCCGTCTCCGATCTGAGACGACCGCATCCAACTTGCGACTAATCCGTCTCCGATCTGAGACGACCGCATCCAACTTGCGACCAATCCGTCTCCGATCTGAGACGACCGCATCCAACTTGCGACCAATCCGTCTCCGATCTGAGACGGCCGCATCCAACTTGCGACCAATCCGTCTCCGATCTGAGACGACCGCATCCAACTTGCGACCAATCCGTCTCCGATCTGAGACGGCCGCATCCAACTTGCGACCAATCCGTCTCCGATCTGAGACGGCCGCATCCAACTTGCGACCAATCCGTCTCCGATCTGAGACGGCCGCATCCAACTTGCGACCAATCCGTCTCCGATCTGAGACGGCCGCATCCAACTTGCGACCAATCCGTCTCCGATCTGAGACGGCCGCATCCAACTTGCGACCAATCCGTCTCCAATCTGAGACGGCCGCATCCAACTTGCGACCAATCCGTCTCCGATCTGAGACGGCCGCATCCAACTTGCGACCAATCCGTCTCCGATCGGAGACGGCAGCAGCGAACGTGTCGCTGATTTTAGCTATCTCAGATTGACTTAATTTATATTTTAGTTACTTTGCCGGCCCAAAGCCACGACATTTGTTGTACGTAAAAAGACTTCCCAAGAACAATACGTATCCAAAGCAAGTTATCTTTGCCTGATGCACCATCAGGGTACCTGTATTTTATTCGATATGCTCATTTTCCCACTTTTTTAACAAACAACGATTCATTAATTTGATCTGTAAAAGCTTTCCGATAATTGTGGTACCCGTGCTTACGACTCCAGTTTTACTGGAGAAGTTGTTCTGTCCAGTAGCAATTACTATTTCAAGTTAATTGCTTGAAGATTCTATACTGAGGGCTGAGACGGAATGTAACTCCGTGAGTATGTACACAACTATTTTATCATACCTATGTTTAAAACACCATATTTGACGTTCAAAATTTCAACTTAATGACACTATCATGATCCTTACTTGATAATTTAGAAATATTCATTGTAACCATGTTATATAGTTAAGCTAACACTGAAAAATAAAAATACTCTTACCCTTAGGTCCTTTGAACACGGTTCGACTGTACTGCAACGTGAGTTTGAAACCAGTTTGTCAAAAGTTTACGGCGTAATGAGTTTGCTACCAGAATGTAATCTGTCTTCACATTCGAATGCGTTTGGATCTGAATCAGTCAGAATAATTTATAGGTTAGATTTTTATTTAGTTAAATCAAATAATATGAGTTATTTTTACAAATTATCAACTACTGTAAACTATTGTCTTCAGTTTAGGTTAATTGTTGAAGGTAAGGCTTACACATCATGTCAATAGTAGTTCTAATGAGGAAGAAATTATAGCCTATTTCCAAGGTCGCTGGAAAAGAATGTTGTGAATGAAATATTGGTATCATATTTACATGAGAAACATATATGGTCCAGGGTGTTCGTGGCAGCTGAACAATTAAATCAGACAGAAAGGTTATAGTGTTATACGGAATGTTCAAAGAATCTTATTTGCAATTGGTGAAGATTGTACTTACTTCAATAAAGATTTAGAGCAATTTTACAACCAGATTCTTTAGCAACCTGTTGGAAAATAATTTGAAACTCTTCTCATTTCCGTCAATGCGTGTTTCGATAACCATTCTTTTACGGTCAGCGTCACTAAACTGTTGCAATTGCAACCAATTGAAAACTCTCATTGCAAAGCTGTCAACCTGTGTGCAAGAGGCCCTTAGGGTATACTCAGTAATATAAGGTGTACTTTGCAATACAATAAAAGATAGTGGCTAAGAGAACATACATTTTACCTGTAGATTTCAAGATAGAAGGGTAAATCAGCAATATATGATTGCTTTAATTTTTCTAGAACGGTGTTAGCACACTACCTCGGGCGGAATGTGTGACGTTACATCTTGTTATGGACACGGAATAACTTTCTTAGTAACTGCATTTGCTTAGCGGAAGTAGAAGCAAACAATCGGATCGTGGAACAGACTGTTTACCTTGGACTTGAAAGGGACTTGTCACGGCCTCATGGCAAGCGGTGAAGTACGGACAATACACAGACGGGATTCATTTCGTCATAGAGCTTTTTTAGACTCGTTATACACAAAAATCTCTAGTTATATCACCATAGGAAGACGCCGGTAATCAATTTCTACTTAATGGAAGATGGTCAACACATGGTGCATGCGTGTGAGCATGTGTATGTGTGTCTACACAATACAAACTTTCTTAGTCAAACAGTTATAAATACAGTACATACGAGATAAAAGTTTATATAGGTATTAAGTACGCGCAATAAATACGAGATTAGGCCCAAATAAATTCTCAATTTCTAGTTAGGTGTGTATAAATTTACAGAGAGCCTACACAATGTGTTAAGTTGGCCAAAGTTGGTTGTAAATATGATTCTCGAAGAGTTTCAAGGTGGTGTTTATGGACGATCATTGAACGTGTCGTCGCCTTTCTACGTCACCTAAATGTATTTGATAAAATGTATTCATTTATTTGGTTTTTATTGTTGTCAGCCTATCTATTAAATTGTTGGGGTTTTAATTTTTGGTTTTATTGTTTAGTGTTAGTTTTAACTCTGTAGTTTTAGATTCTCGGTTTAGTTGATTGTTAGTTATTTATTTTGGCGAAAGTAACAAAATTTGCGGTTTCGCTGGGGAAAAACAAATTTTATGCTACCCTAATAAGAGATTTAATGTTATAAATATGTTCCTACCCAAAGTGGTAACTACGATGCTAATCCCCAAGTGGTGCATACGTTCCTACCCCAAGTAGTAAATATGTAGCTGGGTGGTAAATACGATGATATCCTAAGTGATAAATATGAAGCTTGGTGGTAAATACGTTGAAATCCCAAGTGGTAAATATAGTGCTACCTCTGATGGTAAATACTTTGCTACACCAAGTGGTAAATATTTTGCTACCCCAAGTGGTAAATATGTTGCTACCCTAAGTGGTAAATATTTTGCTACCCCAAGTGGTAAATACGTTGCTACCCCAAGAGATAAATATGTTGCTACCTTCCGTTTTAAATATGTTGCTACCCCAAGTGGTAAATATGTTACTATCCCAAGTGTTAAATACGTTGCTACTCCAAGTAATAAATATGTTGCTACCCCAAGTGGCAAATACGTTGCTACCCTAGGTGATACATACGTTGATATTCCAGGTAATATATATGTTGATGCTCTAAGTGTTAAATATTTTACTACCCTTGGTGGTAAATATGTTGCTACCCCAAGTGGTAAATATGGTGCTACCTTTGGTGGTAAATACTTTGCTACTCCAAGTGGTAAATACGTTGCTACTCCAAGTGGTAAATATGTTGCTACGCTTGGTGGTAAAAACAATGCTACCCCAAGTGGTAAATATGTTGCTACACTAGGTGATACATACGTTGATATCCCAAGTAGTATATATGGTGCTACCTTTGGTGGTAAATACTTTGCTACTCCAAGTGGTAAATACGTTGCTACTCCAAGTAATAAATACGTTGCTACCCCAAGTGGTAAATACGTTGCTACACTAGGTGATACATACGTTGATATCCCAAGTAGTATATATGGTGCTACCTTTGGTGGTAAATACTTTTCTACTCCAAGTGGTAAATACGTTGCTACTCCAAGTAATAAATACGTTGCTACCCCAAGTGGTAAATACGTTGCTACACTAGGTGATACATACGTTGATATCCCAAGTAGTATATATGGTGCTACCTTTGGTGGTAAATACTTTTCTACTCCAAGTGGTAAATACGTTGCTACTCCAAGTAATAAATACGTTGCTACCCCAAGTGGTAAATACGTTGCTACACTAGGTGATACATACGTTGATATCCCAAGTGGTAAATATGGTGCTACCTTTGATGGTAAATACTTTGCTACTCCAAGTGGTAAATACGTTGCTACACTAGGTGATACATACGTTGATATCCCAAGTGGTAAATATGGTGCTACCTTTGATGGTAAATACTTTGCTACTCCAAGTGGTAAATACGTTGCTACACTAGGTGATACATACGTTGATATCCCAAGTAGTATATATGTTGATACTCTAAGTGTTAAATATTTTACTATCCTTGGTGGTAAAAATGTTGATATCCTTGGTGGTAAATACGTTATTATCCTAAATGGTAAATACGTGCTGACCTAAGTAGTAAATACGTTGTATCATTAATAGTAAATACGCTGCTACTATAAGTGGTAAATACGTTGCTATCTTGAGGGTAAATATGTAGAATATTTGTTTCAAAATTAGCAATTGTGTCAAATACAGTCAAACCTCTATATAACGAACCTCCAGATAACGAAATCCTCTATATAACGAATTTTTACCTTGTCCCATGATATTTTAGAAGGTATACTGCTTATTTACCTGTATGTAACGAGTTTCGGACGTCTCAATAACGAAGTTTTTTCTTCATTTCAACCGAAGAAATGTAGTGTTGTATAGGCAGCTCTCAATGTCATTTCCAGGAAATTGTTTATTTTCAGCAGAAAGGTCAACAAAATCAAGAATGGTCGGCGAAACCGAGAATGGTCGGAAAGATGATGTACCAGACAACATGTTTGATTGTGTGGATAAATGTGAAACATTCATAGAACGTGATGTTTTATTCAAACGCAAAGTGCAACAAAAAATTACTAACTTTTTCAAGTAAAACTTTGAAAACTAGAGACGATTTAAAAAGTACCTATACGAAGTTACTTTATTTACAGTACTGTATTACTGTACATCGTATTTTATGTTTAATTTAATACAGTATTTGTTTCTCCGGATACGGTCTGTGTAGTGTATAAAACAGTTTGTGTTGTTTGAAATTGAATTGTGTATATGAAAATAAAATACTGTAAGATTGTGTGTATTCAAATAAAATCAGTATAGGCAGTTAATAAAGGTAATACGGTTAATAAATAAAACAGTTACTAAATTACGGCCTACTGAGTTTACTTCGATAATATTCCAATACGTTCAAGTCATGCTTCCTAAAAATGAATTGGTGAGTGTACTTATTTACCAGTAAGTTTTCATAAGCATTAGATAACTTATCATAATGGCCTATACAGAGTAGACCCTATGAAAAATATTGAATGTGGATATCTAATACAACGAAGAAACATCAATAAAACATTTTTAACAACTTGAATTTCAAATAAATTGAGACATTATAAAACATTATCCTATATTAACATTGGCCTATTACACTAACTACGCTCGCGATATTATACTGTATCCCTTTTATTACCGTACGTAGTGCAGTATGCGTAATGCGGTAAGATGGGGTGGGAGCATTCTCGACAACACAACCTCTCAATAACGAATACCTCTCTACGACGAATTTTTTCTCTGGATAATCGACTTCGTTATACAGAGATTCAACCGTATTTTAGAATATCGTACAAGGGGTTTTAAAACTTCCTCATTGCGTTTTTTTTAAATTGTTGGTTTTATGGCATTGAAATTTATCAAACTGTATTTACCCTTGAAGTATTAAAAAAAAAAAAAACTAACCTTAAACTTTGGTACAAATTTAGGATAAATAAATTTTCACAACTATAAAAGTCTAAGTAAAATTATATTTTCTAATATGCTGTAAGTTCCTATTTCTTTTTTTGTTACGTGAATTTATTAATTTGTTAAACTTAATTCTCACGTAATTTTACTATATAGGTCTACACATTTTACACCTGCATTGCCGTTTTTAATTCTATGGTGTCACGTGTTAAACTTACACGATATATTTTAGAATTAGAGCAAAATTATATATTTTTCGTGCTTATATGTTGCTACTGAAATATAGATCAGAGAAATTAATAGGTTCTCCAAGAATCATCGTAATTTGTATACAATTTGTGAAATCCTATTTATTTATTACATGAAAAACCTATTTTGGTTAAGCTTCTGTCACCTTTGCAGGTAAGTACGGTATGTTATTTTACCTTAATAAAAACGAAGCAATGTATTTTTCTGGTATTTTCAAAGCCGAGAGGACTTCCAGGATATTCTCTTCAGAAAGATGATTTAAAGAAAGACATAGATTCTTTTCCCCTTTTGAAATCTCTATAAGGATCAAAGTTTCTAGAAAAAAACGACTATTAATCAGAGACGACCAACTACGACAGATGAAAAAGACACTGAATCTGAGACTAAACCCAACTAGATCTCTTCAGCTCGTTACAACCATATTTACAAGGTGCCCTGAGGAAGGCCCGAGTATTAAAGTAGACAAATGTATCTGCTTGTTGTATGACAAAGATTGATGCAGGCCCTTTATTTTTTTGCTTTTACATGAGTTACTCAAAAAACATTCTAAACACGAAAAAAGTTATTTTAAATGTCACAAACCATAAATGGTAGTTGCATTTGGAAAAAATTTGAATATACACTCACATCAAATTGTGTAAAGTGAATTTGTTTTATAAAATACATTTTTTTAATCCTAAATTACATTATTAATATGTCTATTATCAAACTTTAAATTTCATTTTTACAAACTAAAATTTCACAAGTAATAATTGACTTGGCTTGTGAGTTAAGGTTATAAATAAATAACTGCACATGAACTCACAAAACAATATACTTTATTGTCATACGCGTTTCCCCTAACTCCAGTTGTAAATTTGTAGTAGTGTCACTGATGATGGTGAGATAAGTCATTGAAACGTGTCTGACAATAAAGTATATTGTTTTGTGAGTTCGTCTGCAGTTATTTATTTATTTATAAAATTTTTGAAATAAATATTGAGAGTACGAGACTTCTTTAAAAGTTCGTTGAACACTTCATCATCTAATACAGCGATTTTGTCACAAATATAAGGCATTTTGGTGTTTTTTATTTCTGTATTGTGCGCCCATCGTCTTTCATAAAGTTTGTACATGTCTTTCATAAACATTGTTCGCATATTTATTAACCGCTTTTAGTTTACTATCAAATCTATTTTAAGGTTTTAATATTTGAGTATCCTTATTAGAAATTATTAATATACTCATCTTCATTTCTGTTAGGAATATTTCTAAATGTTTGAGTACAGTTTCTGCCATTCCTAATGTTTTATTATTCTCCTCTGTTGACGCGTTTCGGAGTAACTCCATTTTCAAAACTTAAATCGTACTGTCTACTAAGTACGATTTAAGCTTTGAAAATGGAGTTACTCCGAAACGCGTCAACAGAGAAAAATATTGAAACGTTTAATCCACATGAGAGTTTAAAATTAATATGCAATTTGTTATAAAAGTGGCCGATAACAAGTAGCTTTGAGTGATTAAATTATGTACTAAAAAGCTTGTTGTTACATTAATTCCTATAAATGTAAATTGAAATTCTATGTTGTTTCAATTAGCCTACATCTTCATACATAACAGTACGTTTATGTTTATAACTGAATAAATAAATTGTGGTGTAATATTCAATTTAAATAAATAAAATCTCTACACCACAAATAACGTTTTCATTTATTTATCACCTTATGTACATTTCAATTGCACAGCAATCATCTTCAGAGGTAATTTACGAAACTACCCGTATTTATTTTGTAAATTACTTGTAAAGATGATTGCTGTGCAATCGAAATGTACATACGGTGATAAATAAATGAAAAGGTTATTTGTGGTGTAGAGGTTTTATTTTTTAAAATTAATTCGTTTATTTTTTGTACAGAATATTCTTTAAAATATGGTTTCTAATTATGTAAATATAGTCAGTATATTACAAATGGAGCTTCGAGTATTTAAAACCAATCCTTCTAAAATATCATGATTTAATTTTAAACAATGTTTGAACTAGCTGATTCTTCGTAGAAATGTGAATTCACTAGTTCTCATGACGTCATATCGATGACACTACACGTAACGTCACGAAACTACCATACTTGGCAATCAGCTTGCTTCCAATTTTCCTGGCGTTTGCAAGTTACTAGCCAGGCACCGCTGCACCAGTAGAAGGCCTAATATGGAACCCCGCGCTTTACTTTGTGTTACGCAACCGTTAGCGGCTAATAAAGAGAGTGGACTTTTCATTACCAAATGAATATAATAGAGGTTTGTTTTCAAGTGAGATAATGGACAGAAACCTTCTTATCTCCGGCCTTGGATTTGTTTTCTTTACTCGCAAAGCGTTTAAGGCACGGAGTAATGACGAACGCAAGGATATCTTGCTTTCGTTCCTTGAGAAAAATTAAACAGTTCGAAAATACGTTGACTGTTTTAAAATTGTTATATTTTAATAAACTATACAAATATTAATTACTGTTTTTAATCACCTAAAATGTTTACTGACAGATGAAGGAATTTTACATTTTAAAAACAATTTTCATAACTAATGACGCTATAATATTATTGTACTGTATTATAGTGTCTGAATCAATATGCAATTGTCGTAATTTTTCCATATTCTCAGCGCCCTTTTATCCTATCTCTAGAAGATTATATGCTATCTTTAGTCTTTTCTAATTTCATCTACTCTTACTTACCTTTTTTCTTAGAAATTCTCCTTATGGGCCCTATAGAGAGTAGGTCTCTACGCGTGATTCATGACACCTACATATGTCCTCTACAGGGGAAGGAGGGGAAATCCTAAACTTAATACTACCTATGTTCAAAATCATTTCCTATCCTTCCTGGCCGATAGTCTTAAACTACAATAAAAAAATCCTTGCTCCACACAAATGCCAAGACTGTCAGCTTAGGGGGGGGGGGGATCAGGACGTTACCCCCTCCCCAGAAAAGAAACTAAATTATTATCATTCTTATGTACAAATAATAAATGGCTTAGCACGAGTTGTGGTCTGTGTGTGTTTGTCTTAAAACACGTTTGAGCGTGATTTATTTTGAATTCTCGTGACGTCACTGGATCTAACTCCGGTAACCCCCCACTTGGAACAGACGTAATAAAGATTGTTTATTAGTTTTGTGTCGCAAGTTTTAATTACTATTTATTCTATTGAAATATTTCAAAATGTTTAAAACTTTAAAATAAAAACTTAGTTAAAAAGTTAAATTAAACATTTACCGTAAATATTTAAACATAGATGAATGTTGCTGAGAGACGATGGCCTACACGAATCTGTATAACGCAAGGCATGCTCGTGTTTTCCTTTAGTCAATAAAATAATGTTTCTTTCCAGTTTTAGTGCGTCCTGAGAGAGCGTAGCGCCTCCCGTGGTATCTTGATCAAACAATACGTTATATACTCAAATAGAATTCACGTAAATAGCCTACATATGTCGTCACACTCTAGGTCAAGTGCTCTCTTATACTTCCCGTGTAGAAACAAACCAAATCAATGACGAGAGTAAGGTCTGTTACTTTTATATTGTTATATGAGAATATTATATTCTTAAACTGAAGAAGAAATATATCTAGACCAATCTTCTGGAAGGAGAGTGGACGTAGCTAACTGAAGTGACGGATAGTTATTAAAAAGATTCTTTCTACATTTAGAAATTCCATGATATCACCATCTCTCGCCAGTCGTTAGGATGGGTTTATTTAATACTCACAATCATAACTCAGCCAGAACTTCTTATTGCGTGCTTCTAATTTGTACTTTCACTGTTTGTCACGCGTTGCCGGGCACCAAGGAAGCGAAGCACGACTGTAATGGGTTACGGCATTTCAGTCGGATCTGATCAGACACTTTCATTTATCGACAGTCTCTAAAACAATTATATTGCGTGCGTGTGTGTGCACGCGCACATTAACGCTTGTATAGCTTGGCGGATTGCAGTAAAGAATAGTTTCAATCAAAATAGCAAATTATTTAAACGAATTGATACAATAAATCTAAATAATTAGAACAGCCAGTAACTGCAGAAGCCTGTATTTGTTGTAACGATAATAAACTTCAATTCTCTGTGTTTAAAATCATAACGTCTAATTGTAAAAAATACAGTACTCTATTATCTTTAATAAAACAGTTTATTTAATCGACTAACTTCGGGGATGAAGTCCATCAGTCATCAACTAACTAAAGTTATCACTGATGATGACTTCGTCGTCGCAGAAACTGTCTGTGTAAACGGTTTTATTAATAAGGACTGAGTCTTGTTTTTTCAAGGATTTACATTTTTACCTTTGTCTCACTAGCTAAGCTCTATTTGGTGATATAAAAATGCCACAACTATGGTTATTATCCTCGGATATTAGCTCTGGTATTTTTATTATTTTATGTGACAAAAAATAAGCTAGAAAACTTAATCAGCTTAAGAACTGTATTACACGGAAGTTGCTTTAATTTTGCATAGTGTTTTTTTTTTTATTTATGTTTTTAAAATAATTGCTTTCGGAAAAATACGTTTTCTTTTTCAAACATCTGTTCACTCTGAATTGTCCTGGCTAATGTTGAAATTTATACACGTAAACTTGTATAACATCTAATAGCTAGATGTTAATGTTGTCAATACTAAACACGAAAAGTACAACTGTCGATTTTTCTTAAAATACATTTATTAGAAGGTAAACGTAAAAAAGAGAATATGTGTTATTATATAATTATTTTTCTTAAGTTTGTTTTTGAATCTGAAAAAAAAATATACTGCATAAAGTTTTCGAATATAAAAGTAAATGCATATATAGAATTTATACTCGCGAGCGTGCTACTGTGTGTCATAAAAGTGTTATGAAATGTTTGTCATAACAAGAATAATAGATAACCGAAGTACTCTTTATGCGAACATTCATTGGCAGCATTATCAAGAGCTGCTTACCTGTTAAGTGACAACAACAGGTTCCGTTCATTGTGCTGTCACTAAACAGGATAAGCAGTTCTTGATAATACTGACAATGAAAACGTAGAGAACTGTGGCTAAAACCTATTCTTGCTACGAAATGTCTATAATAATAAACAATATACTAGAAAAAATATTCTAAATAAAATCCTAAATAGAATGCAAATAAATATTTCGTTCTCCAAACACTGTATACAGTGGTGGGCCTACCCGACTTTTTTATATTTATTTGTTATAATCCTTCTTAATTGCCAATCATTTAAAAAAATAAATGGTATATATATATATATATATATATATATATATATATATATATATATATATATATATATATATATATTAAAACAACACAGGTTATTCAAATACAAGAATATTTATTATTTTATATCCAAAGCTTTACGTTGGCAAACAGTACCAACATCATCAGGAATGAAAATTACAATAATGTAACCTATAGGCCTAAAACATATGTTTATTTAGAAATAGAATTGTTGCTAAATTTATACAAATTGCCAAATTTATTTTGTTGCTGTAACATTATAGACATTGAATATAGTATTAAATTTAGAATGTATTTGTATTTGTTCTTTTATTAATTTGTTATTATTATTGTGTTTATATATTTCGAATGCTTCATATATATTCATTCTTAATCCCTTATTAATTTCTTTTATAAGTCTCATATTTTCTATATTTGGAAATTGGTGCTTATTATTAATATAATGATTTGCGAAATTTGATTTATATATTTCTGGATTAATATAGGCATTTAAATGTTCTTTATATCTTTCTTTTAATTTTTTCTTTGTTTGACCTATATAATTTTTATTACAATTTTTGCATTCTAATTTATAAACACCTCCTTTTTTATGCATATTAATTGTTTTATTATTGTTATTTATTATGTTTATTATTTTGTTATTAGTTTTGTATGCAATTTTGATATTTGTATTTTTAAATAATTTGGTGATATTTTTTATTTCATGGCCTATAAATAAAAATGAAGTCTATATTGTATTATTATTATTGCAAATTAAATTATTATTTTGTTTATTAAAAATATTATAATTAAGTTTGTCAACAGTTTTCTTTTTATAACCGTTTCCTAATGCAATTTGATAAATTATGTTGTTTTCTGTTATTTTATTTTCTTCATTCATGGGTATTTTATGCACATATATATATATATATATATATATATATATATATATATATATACATTAAATATATATTGTTATATATTAAAAACAAATGTATATGTATATATATATATATATAAATGCCCTCAAACACACCATTTAAATATTAAACATTTACCGATGGGCTAGCTAGTCCACCCCCTCATCTGGTAGTCACGACTCCCCTAAACTGAACTTACCCAAAAAATAAATCCTAAAGCCGCCCCTGACTGTATAAGGAAATTTGAGTGGGCAGGCCATTGATTCAGAATGGAAATTAGGGCCTACTGCACCAGTTATTGGTAAGTAACAAGGAAAACTATCAACAGGAAGTTCTAGAGAGACACGCTTTGCTTAGATAAACTGGGATAAATAGTGATCTCTTGTGAATTCGTAATTATGGAACATTGTTCCATAGGGAAGCACGAAAGTGGTTATACAGAAAGCCACGATAGCATGAGGGCTGGAAGAGCTTTGGGGCCCAGACTAGGAAGAACAAAAAGTGAATAAAAACAAATAAACATATAGAGGCTAAACAGGCGTCCCTCGTTAGACTCCCCTTCAACCTTGTAGTTTGCTAAAAGGTTATATTGTTCTAAATCACTTTTCGTGCTTAAATTTATTAAATTCTAAAGTATACTAATTTAATGTGAACAGTGACATCAAATACGTATAATTATGACGGCTAGGCCTACCTTTCGTCAAGATCAAATTTATTGTCACCTGAGCACAAGCGTTCAAATATGAAGATATGGATGCCACCAATCCAGTAAATTGATATTTCGAGATGGTACTTACTGGGAGCTTTAGTCCATCCAGACTCGGAAGTGCCTCAGAAGATTAAACGACACTCGCACCATCACCTGCGGACATACTCGCGCACGCTGACCTACCTACCTGTTGACACCTACCAAGGCCTCGGTCTACAAAATTAAATTTTTTAAACTGTAACCTTTAGGTAATGTTTAGTGATATTGGTGGATTTAAGATATTATTACTTGGAAATAGAGGCCAACCATGACGTAATTATTTCCCTCCTAAATATTTTTAAGCATATCTTTTTGTAATAATATGCAAACGCCAACCTTTTTTCGTATTCTTTATTCATATTACGAGTTACATAATTGAGTCGCGTTTGACCTGGATTTTCCAAAGAATATGTCATCCAAAACTGTTAAATTACCTGAATGTTACAGTTTAAAAAATGTTAATTTTGTAACCCAGCCCTAGTAGGTGATTTATAGAAGAACACGTTCTGTAAACCGCCAAAACGGGTCACTGCGTGGGTTCCCGCGCTCGCGCTCGTGGTGTGTGTAAGAGAGAGAGAGGATTCAATAAATATATAATATTCCTTAAAAACTATCCTACTAATTACACTGGGGAACAAAATTTATAAAATGTTTTTCACACAAAGTTAATTTTATCATTCTAAAGGTATTCAAACAATCATGCTCAGATTTTTCTATCTCGCAAGGTTTTCATTTGACAGGTAATTTAAATGTATAACTAAATATGTATATATATATATATATATATATATATATATATATATATATATATATATAGAGAGAGAGAGAGAGAGAGAGAGAGAGAGGCATATATTTTCATGCATTAATAAAACTTGCCTTATCCTAAATAACAGTCAGTTGATGCCTTCCTTCTGGAGTGTTTCTCTAGAATGTCTCCTGGAGGGTCCAACAGTAATCGGAAAGCATATTAGGATTAAATCTTCCATGGTATAGCTTTTCCATTATTGAAGAGTCTGGATTAAATCGTCACCATGCTCGCCGCAACCGCGTCCAGATTTTCAGGGGAAAATCCAAGTAAGAATACAATAAATATACCTTACGAGACATATTTCATCCCATGCTTTTGAATGACTCGTTCAGATTATAATTTTCCGCTATATGATTGTACAAAAATGTCGTAGAAATTTTTACAAACGAATTTTAGGCTGTTTGTTTCTATGACTTTCAATCGCTCTTCAAATTTATGGTCTCGCACTAATTGCCATTGGTAACATTACAAAAACAGCTTCTTTTATTTTTGCGTCACTTATTCTAGGAAGTGTTTGCTTTAAATAAATGAAACTAGCACCATTGTGGTCCTTTGCGTGTACGAACTGTTTTAATTCCCAATGTAAAGTTTAATGTAGGACGTTTTCTGGGAATGGCAGGTGGAGGGTTTTTAACGAATACACGAAAGATGCGTACACCAGGGATATTGCCGAAAGATGCGTACAGGATCAAGTTTTGATAGATGACGAGGGTAAGCTATGACGTCAGAACACTGTGTCAGGCGAAATGTGCGTATAACTTTTAGGCGAACACGGATCTTTTAAAATCATTGAGCTAAATAAATGAGTTTACCTCTGAGCTAAACATGGATGTCGCTTAGTTTCTTGGGGCTGGAGATCATTCAAAGCTTTATCTATTATACCTGATTTCTATCATTTCCTCCAATCTCATGTGGATAGGAGTCGAAGTTTCAGCCTCTTTTGATAAGTCTCTTTCGATTAAATCGAGCTTATCACCTCGACAGTTAAAGCAAAGTGACCACTGACAATGTGGAAACCCTTTTTGACCCATTTTGACTTTGAGAACCCAAAACCTTGGAAGTTATTAGCAAATAGTTTAGAGGTAGATGATCTGGGTTGACAACTAGAGTTTGGTTTGTACACTTTTTTCGATTGTCAAATTTACGACTTACCTTCGTCAATTGCTGTTGTTTCCTTTTGTACGAGTTTTTCGAGCCACCGTTTTTAACATTTTAGTTTCCTGGAATAAATTATTTCCGTTTTGGACAGAATTTTATTTGATAGTGGTTGCTTTGGTCCCTAAACGCCTCTCACCGAAATCAACAAAATTTGCTCTAACCAAGTTTCAAACAAAATAAAACCGTTGTAGCATAAATCACCACAGATCTTTCAAACATATTTTTTATAGGCCTACTGAATCTGTTCTATAAGTCATATGATTCCTTTATTTCTGGAACATGGACTAATGGTATACATGGAAATTCGTTTAATAGTTTAAACTTTCTTTGTGCTAAGTTTACATTGAAATTAATATAGAGTATTGTTGTTAATGGACTGACGTTTCTTATTAGTAAAATACAGTTCTTTAATTTAAATTAAGAACGAATTTGTAATTTGTTAAGAATGAACTGTGTTGATACCTAATGGTACCTAATGAGTAAAACAACGATTTAAAAATATTTTTGTAACACTAAAAGTATAGGTAATGATGAAGTGTTCATTACATTTTCGGATTCAGCGTTCAAAGTTACATAAATACCACTATCAACATCTCTTGTGACAACCTTCATGATGATCAGTTTTATTATTGTAATGTAAAAGAAATATTATTCAAGTTATTTGATTCCATCTTAAACTTGTACTACTAGTATAATATTATACACGTTTATACCTATGAGTAAAACTTGTCTGTAGTAGCACTACTTCTGGTGTTAAATGAGGACACCTTCAGGAGATATACAGTACCTCTTTTATCAGGTGAGTTGATAAAGAACTTTATCTCTCGAAACGGACGACCTCGTTTAACTGCGAAGTACTTACGGTCTTTATAAATGTCAATATTAAAGTCCCATGTTCTTATTCCTCACCTGTTGGAGAAATCTTATGTGAAAAATGTCGCAGTCGAGAGATTTCCACCCACTGGTTCACGTCGTGTCTTTCTCTCTGGAAAAAACATTTGCGTATTTTGCCCCTTAATACACAAATGGCTATTCAAACAATTATGAAAATTTGTTAATTTAAAAGATTTCAACATTTTTTGTTTCCTTGCTCCTCAAGAACCTAGCGTCATCTAGCATAACTCGCTATGGTGGCACATGAAATGCGTACAGCGAAATATGCGTACAAGAGGAAACAATAGCAATTGACGAGGGTAAGTCGTAAATTTGACAACGAAAAAAGCGTACAAACCATACTCCCGTTGTCAACCCAAGTTATAACCCTAAACTATTTGCTAACAACTTTCAAAGTTTTGGATTCTCCCAGTCAAAATGGGTCAAAAAAGGGTCCACTTTGTCAGTGGTCACTATAATTTTAACTGTCGTGGTGATAAGTTCGATTTAATCGAAAGAGACTAAAACTTCGACTCCTATGTGCATGGCACTGAAGGAAAGAGTAAAAAAAAGAAAGTATATTAAGTCGGAAGAAATTTTTTTTAAAAAAACTAAAAAAATACCTAGAGACTGGAAACTAATGTCTCGTAAGATCTCTTTCCTAAATCCAAAAAATGGGTTTGATTAGACCCAAGAAAAAATGAATGAATTGTTCAAGATGTAATATATATTAAAATGAAAAATCTGTAAAATGAGATATTTTTTTAAATTGAAAATATAAAGCAACTAAAAAAGTACCGGGGCCACAAGCTGATTTTAAACACGCCAAAATGAAAGATATCTCTATGATTTTTCCAGTCTTTGGACTGGAAAAGTACGATGGAAATCAGGTGTAATAGATAAAGTTTAAAAGGATCTCCAGTTCCGAGAAACTAAACGACATCTATGTTTAGTTCAGAGGTAAACTCATTTATTTAGCTCAATGATTTTGTGTTCGTCTAAAAGTTGTACGCAAATTTTGCCTGTCACAATGTTCTGACGTCATAGCTCACCCTCGTTATCTGTCAAAACTTGTTTACGCATCTTTCATGTATTCTTCGCTATTTCCGCAAAATCTGTTTCTTTTTTTTACAAACCTTTACATCCTTTTAATTGTCTGTTTTAAACGAATTTGTAAGAGCTTACATGTGGGCAAGACAATATTACTATCATGTCTTAAATGTCTTTAAGACAATTTACACCATCGTTTGTTGAAAACCAGCTGTGACTAAAATTAATAAATTACTGAAATGCTACTGGATGCGTGAACAACAAATTCAAAGTCAACAAAACCGATAAATATTGAAATAGCAACTTAACGTCAAATTGAATGGATGCTTCACGAATATATTATTTGTTGTCTTTTTTGTCATTTTGCTTCTATATAGGCGCTTCTAACCAACACCTATATTATTACTACTATAACGTTGTAAATAGGGGAAAGAGGGATGACACCTACCCAAGCTCCGTTAGAGAGATGGTATAATTTATGGAGTTGACTCTGCAGATGTGATCGAATGCTTGTCCCCATATTTCACACTAGATCTACCCTAATCCTACATATAATTCCTCATCATCCCACAAACCCTTCTAATCTATAAGCATGCTGGTACCGAAATAGCAGGTTGCCTTGAATCTGTTTTACTTACACAGGTTTCATAAAATTGTTTGTTTTTATAAACAGGTTGGTTCAAAAAAGGAAAATGGAAAGACAATAATTAAACTGAAAGAATATATACCACTATAACACGTGAAAAATGTAATAGTGTTATTACATTTAATTATTTATTTCTATTGATATCTATAAAAATAAGATAAAATAAAATAATTAGACCAAAAAAAATCATTAATATATGCCGGAGTATACGGCAGAAACAAATGGAAAATATTTAATTATTTTTCCATGATTTTAGAAAGTTTCAAGGCCAGCAGTATATAAGTAGGAAGGTTAGGTTTAATTGTTCAGGCTAACCTACTGATGCACGGTTTCTCTGACCCCTTCTGAGCAAAGTAAATTTTCCATACAAAGCAGTAGCCTGTTGATCGGGTTAGGTTAAGGTGGAGGTAAAAATAGAGTTGTAACGTTGGCACACTTGATATAAATAACCTTTACAACAGCATGACCCCGTTAACGTCACTTTCACCTGCGCTAATCTCAAGGCAGCTGGCTCACTGGCCGAGTCCATCTGTGCAGAATAGGCCTTTCAGACGACAAAGGGTTTTGAAAAACTAATTGATCTAGATTTAAAAATCAAGTTTTGATTGTTCATAATCAAGCTTGTTATGGACACTCGGTACATTTGTTCGTTACGTTTTTATCAAATGACATCTTTTGTTATAACGAGCTTGGTTTTTAATTAGTTCTACAGTACTAGAAAAATTGACATTATTTGCAGACAACGAAACGAAATGCAAGCAAACCATTTTTTACTATGTCACATATGTGTTGTAAAACCTACATAAATACAGTGATCCCTCGTTATTCCTGGGAGTAACGTTCCCTGAACTTACCGTGAATATTGAAACCAACTGTGTGTGGAAAGAGGCGGGTTACGTTCTAGATCTAAAATGTTAACACTAGTTATAGCCATACTGTGCACTTATAGTACAATATGGTATATTTACGTACTACATAATTACATACATATATCTATTGCATATTTAAGTTTTCCTTCAATCAGGAAGCACGAAAATTCTATTAATTATGCGCGCACACACAGACACAAATGTTCTTTATTGTTAAACACTATCCACGAAATTGGTAAACACCTAATTTTAGATGAATAATCTTTTAAACGCTGTTAATTTGATTTTTAAAAAAACTTGTTATTTTGATTAATCACTTTAACATTGAACTTAAAGTCACACAAAACCACAAAGTACAAACATATTAAACGAACAAACACAATACTCTTTGATACTATCGAAAACCTGCCTTTACCGTCACCGATTAACCCAGCATCTCCAAGCAGAAGACACTGATGAAGATCGCCCCATAGCGATCGTAAACGTTCTGTCTCAGTAAGTTTTTACAAATTTACAAAATTTAAAGTTCGGAAAGTCATTAGCTAATGTTAAAGTGATGAATTAAGATTCACCGAGCGTAATAGACTATAACACTCAAGAGTTGTTATTTTACTTTGTGTTGTTTTTTAGTTTCTTACGCGCTTCTTTATAATATATATGGCGATAGTGCTTCTTCCAGCTCTCGATTAAATTTCAATGCCCATTCTAAAGAGGGGCAATTCAGTAACGACTCCATTTAACTGTTTCCCTAAACATGCATTTCACCGACACATTTTAATGTCAACTTCGGCGATTCCTTTTTTTTTACGATTTCTCCGTGTTCGCTATCCGAGATAGGCACTGGTGCGGTTTAGTTCTTCCAGTTCTTCTCCGTCAAATCTTGGTTGCGCACTATTTAAAAGATTGTCGACATCTTCACAATCGAATAACGAGGGATCATTGTACAAAATAAATAAGACGAGAACACATTATACTACAACCTGAATGGAACTGTACTGTCTTTCCTGTCTATTTTTTTTAATACGATCGTATTACCAGGATATCCTGTAATTTTGCCAACCGCGAATAAGCGAAATCGCGAAAATAGAGGTTTTACTGTATAATATATATATATATATATATATATATATATATATATATATATATATATATATATATATATATACATATATATATATATATATATATATATATATATGTATATATACATACACACACACATATACACATATACCAATCATTTAAATGTGAAATGTACGAACTCCAAACTCCAAACCAGGAAGCTGCTAGACATTTCCCAATGGCCTCACGAAATACTAGATATATAGCCTACTTCAAGTGACCCTACACCTTACATTGTTAGGTACTTTTAAACAATAAATGGAGTGTAGGCTAATATTCACAATAAATTCTATACATACCTTGCTCAGCGATAACATAATAACTTCCTTTAGGGCTATTGTTGAAATTTCTCCTAAAGCGCACAGAAAGACCATGAAGTAAAGCATAAAAACTTAACTTTATCATCACATCTCTCACTTTATAGGCCCACATTGAAGTATTAACAGTATTAAGGCCCTTAGGTTTTGGAGTCTTTGAAGAATCGGAAGTAGCATCCCAGATGTGAACTAGGTAAATGTTTTCTCAACTAGTCTTCCATTGAATCTCTTCTATTTTTCTCATCCTATTTGATCTCTTTTAACCAAATTCACTGTTTTTCAAACTTCTAAAACATTACAGTATAAGTTTTAATTGATATAAACATTACAGCATTAGAGCTTTACCAACTTAAAAAAACAAATAAAAACATATACAAAATTCACAATTGATCATTTATTTACTAATACGCGTTTTAATGACAAAGTCATCATCAGTGAGTTGTAAGTTAGAGTTTGTAGTAGTAACACTCACTGATGATGATAACTTTGTCATTGAATCGCGTATGAGTAAATAAATGATCAATTGTGAGTTTTGTGTATGTTTTTATTTTTTTTAACATAACCTCACAAGCTAAGCTCAAAGAATATTTGTATTTACCAACTTGCATCGTCATTTGGAATTAATGGGATTTGTATGGTAACATTGAAGGAATAAAAAAATATGCAAATTGGATTCCTCCTAATGATGTGCGAGCACATTTTCACAAATTTTGTACGTGTCTAGCTTTCGTTAGGAAACTTAGTTTTTTTAACCAATCGTGACCAAACGGTATACATTGTTGCTATATTTTTTTAAAAAAATGTCATTTAATGTACTGTAAATTGGTGTATGTTTTTATTTTATATAGTTTCATGTTTGTAAATTGAGGTTATGTTTGCGTTTTCTCTAGTTTTAACCGCTATTTCTTGTTTGCGAAATTGATAATAGCATTTTTCCTTTTTAGAATTAGAATGCATTTTTAAGTAACTTATAAATACGAAAAATCGGAGTTGTTTCAATCTTTTTTAACTATTACGCAGTAATTTACTAATACAGGAAAGGTGTTTTAGAAAAACTCAATGTACCAACACATTCACTGTACTCCAAAGAGATATTGCTATATTAAAGATACTCTTCTGAATGGATTGTTTAAGTAACACGTATTTAATTATAAAGGACCAGATTACACTTATAATGTACTCAAATCTAGTAACCCAACTTTAATTTCTGTTAAAATTATAATATTGTTTCGCCGATAACATGTAGCTCTAAACATACCTAACCTTGACAAGCGACAGAGAAGCCTACCTAGATACATGGTCCTTGCCATATGTGACAAGGTTAGAAGTACGCAGTAAACTCTCAATGATTGGATTTCACCATGATTTTACTTAACCTGAATTAAAAATAAAATTGTTTATCCCTCGTTCGATCGTTTTGGAAACTTTGTATAGCCTTAAAATTGTAGTCAGTAGGCAGCTTAGGCAAGGTAGGCTACTTTTCGTGTTTAGCTTTGTAAATTCCGTCATATAGTTACAGTTTTTTGCATTTTAGAACCATTAAATCCATGCATAACCAATCTTCCATTGAGGCTATTTGTACATATTTATAATTTTTAATCATGAGGTAATTTATAATTAACCTATAAATCTGAATTGTTAAAGTTATTTTGATAATTATTAAGATCAACGACTCATTCGTTAAGAACGATTTAGTTCATAAGCCAAGGTCGGTTCATTTTTAAAGCGAACCAAAGTTAACAAAAACCTGCAATATCAACTTTCTACCCACCAAAATACCTCTAAGGTAAGCACCTAGGTTAGGTCAGGTGAGGTTAGGTTATTTTATTTTATGTTAATTTACGTTTGCCGTTAAAAATATCTTCAGATTCGTGTTCATCATGGTCAAATTGAACCGGAATAGAAATATTTCGCCTATCAAAACGGTAGACGCTGATCTCAATAATTACGGTTATTTTTATCTATTAAAAAAATATGTTTTATGCTACTTCAAATATATATAACCATACTTTATATATGTATGATTTAATTAAATTACATTTAAATAACATTAATTTAAATAGAGCTATATTTTTCACCCTTTCCGCTTCTATCTTTAGTCCTACTTATTTAGGATATGTCAGTTATATTTCCGTGAGTGACCTCGATACAGAAGAGGTCTCCCTCAGGAACCTATATTTCTCTATAGGCTATGAGTGACTTCGGTACAGAAGAGGTCTCCCTCAGGAACCTATATTTCTCTATAGGCTATGAGTGACTTCGATACAGAAGAGGTCTCCCTCAGGAACCTATATTTCTCTATAGGCTATGAGTGACTTCGATACAGAAGAGGTCTCCCTCAGGAACCTATATTTCTCTATAGGCTATGAGTGACTTCGATACAGAAGAGGTCTCCCTCAGGAACCTATATTTCTCTATAGGCTATGAGTGACTTCGATACAGAAGAGGTCTCCCTCAGGAACCTATATTTCTCTATAGGCTATGAGTGACTTCGATACAGAAGAGGTCTCCCTCAGGAACCTATATTTCTCTATAGGCTATGAGTGACTTCGATACAGAAGAGGTCTCCCTCAGGAACCTATATTTCTCTATAGGCTATGAGTGACTTCGATACAGAAGAGGTCTCCCTCAGGAACCTATATTTCTCTATAGGCTATGAGTGACTTCGATACAGAAGAGGTCTCCCTCAGGAACCTATATTTCTCTATAGGCTATGAGTGACTTCGATACAGAAGAGGTCTCCCTCAGGAACCTATATTTCTCTATAGGCTATGAGTGACTTCGATACAGAAGAGGTCTCCCTCAGGAACCTATATTTCTCTATAGGCTATGAGTGACTTCGATACAGAAGAGGTCTCCCTCAGGAACCTATATTTCTCTATAGGCTATGAGTGACTTCGATACAGAAGAGGTCTCCCTCAGGAACCTATATTTCTCTATAGGCTATGAGTGACTTCGATACAGAAGAGGTCTCCCTCAGGAACCTATATTTCTCTATAGGCTATGAGTGACTTCGATACAGAAGAGGTCTCCCTCAGGAACCTATATTTCTCTATAGGCTATGAGTGACTTCGATACAGAAGAGGTCTCCCTCAGGAACCTATATTTCTCTATAGGCTATGAGTGACTTCGATACAGAAGAGGTCTCCCTCAGGAACCTATATTTCTCTATAGGCTATGAGTGACTTCGATACAGAAGAGGTCTCCCTCAGGAACCTATATTTCTCTATAGGCTATGAGTGACTTCGATACAGAAGAGGTCTCCCTCAGGAACCTATATTTCTCTATAGGCTATGAGTGACTTCGATACAGAAGAGGTCTCCCTCAGGAACCTATATTTCTCTATAGGCTATGAGTGACTTCGATACAGAAGAGGTCTCCCTCAGGAACCTATATTTCTCTATAGGCTATGAGTGACTTCGATACAGAAGAGGTCTCCCTCAGGAACCTATATTTCTCTATAGGCTATGAGTGACTTCGATACAGAAGAGGTCTCCCTCAGGAACCTATATTTCTCTATAGGCTATGAGTGACTTCGATACAGAAGAGGTCTCCCTCAGGAACCTATATTTCTCTATAGGCTATGAGTGACTTCGATACAGAAGAGGTCTCCCTCAGGAACCTATATTTCTCTATAGGCTATGAGTGACTTCGATACAGAAGAGGTCTCCCTCAGGAACCTATATTTCTCTATAGGCTATGAGTGACTTCGATACAGAAGAGGTCTCCCTCAGGAACCTATATTTCTCTATAGGCTATGAGTGACTTCGATACAGAAGAGGTCTCCCTCAGGAACCTATATTTCTCTATAGGCTATGAGTGACTTCGATACAGAAGAGGTCTCCCTCAGGAACCTATATTTCTCTATAGGCTATGAGTGACTTCGATACAGAAGAGGTCTCCCTCAGGAACCTATATTTCTCTATAGGCTATGAGTGACTTCGATACAGAAGAGGTCTCCCTCAGGAACCTATATTTCTCTATAGGCTATGAGTGACTTCGATACAGAAGAGGTCTCCCTCAGGAACCTATATTTCTCTATAGGCTATGAGTGACTTCGATACAGAAGAGGTCTCCCTCAGGAACCTATATTTCTCTATAGGCTATGAGTGACTTCGATACAGAAGAGGTCTCCCTCAGGAACCTATATTTCTCTATAGGCTATGAGTGACTTCGATACAGAAGAGGTCTCCCTCAGGAACCTATATTTCTCTATAGGCTATGAGTGACTTCGATACAGAAGAGGTCTCCCTCAGGAACCTATATTTCTCTATAGGCTATGAGTGACTTCGATACAGAAGAGGTCTCCCTCAGGAACCTATATTTCTCTATAGGCTATGAGTGACTTCGATACAGAAGAGGTCTCCCTCAGGAACCTATATTTCTCTATAGGCTATGAGTGACTTCGATACAGAAGAGGTCTCCCTCAGGAACCTATATTTCTCTATAGGCTATGAGTGACTTCGATACAGAAGAGGTCTCCCTCAGGAACCTATATTTCTCTATAGGCTATGAGTGACTTCGATACAGAAGAGGTCTCCCTCAGGAACCTATATTTCTCTATAGGCTATGAGTGACTTCGATACAGAAGAGGTCTCCCTCAGGAACCTATATTTCTCTATAGGCTATGAGTGACTTCGATACAGAAGAGGTCTCCCTCAGGAACCTATATTTCTCTATAGGCTATGAGTGACTTCGATACAGAAGAGGTCTCCCTCAGGAACCTATATTTCTCTATAGGCTATGAGTGACTTCGATACAGAAGAGGTCTCCCTCAGGAACCTATATTTCTCTATAGGCTATGAGTGACTTCGATACAGAAGAGGTCTCCCTCAGGAACCTATATTTCTCTATAGGCTATGAGTGACTTCGATACAGAAGAGGTCTCCCTCAGGAACCTATATTTCTCTATAGGCTATGAGTGACTTCGATACAGAAGAGGTCTCCCTCAGGAACCTATATTTCTCTATAGGCTATGAGTGACTTCGATACAGAAGAGGTCTCCCTCAGGAACCTATATTTCTCTATAGGCTATGAGTGACTTCGATACAGAAGAGGTCTCCCTCAGGAACCTATATTTCTCTATAGGCTATGAGTGACTTCGATACAGAAGAGGTCTCCCTCAGGAACCTATATTTCTCTATAGGCTATGAGTGACTTCGATACAGAAGAGGTCTCCCTCAGGAACCTATATTTCTCTATAGGCTATGAGTGACTTCGATACAGAAGAGGTCTCCCTCAGGAACCTATATTTCTCTATAGGCTATGAGTGACTTCGATACAGAAGAGGTCTCCCTCAGGAACCTATATTTCTCTATAGGCTATGAGTGACTTCGATACAGAAGAGGTCTCCCTCAGGAACCTATATTTCTCTATAGGCTATGAGTGACTTCGATACAGAAGAGGTCTTCCTCAGGAACCTATATTTCTCTATAGGCTATGAGTGACTTCGATACAGAAGAGGTCTCCCTCAGGAACCTATATTTCTCTATAGGCTATGAGTGACTTCGATACAGAAGAGGTCTCCCTCAGGAACCTATATTTCTCTATAGGCTATGAGTGACTTCGATACAGAAGAGGTCTCCCTCAGGAACCTATATTTCTCTATAGGCTATGAGTGACTTCGATACAGAAGAGGTCTCCCTCAGGAACCTATATTTCTCTATAGGCTATAATGGCTTTAATTCCTTCCACAAAAGTAAAGCTCAGTAGGCCAAACAACTTCTAATATTTTTGAAAAATTCTGCTATACCAGAACAATTATTCAAATACTGTATTATAATTTAGTGAATTTCCTCCCATTCCTACACAATATGGACAAAATAGATGTGAGCAACCGTTTAGATATTTCTTTCCACTCCTGCTGAGCGCAAGAATAATTTAAGGGAACGATTTTTTTCCGACGCCAGTACATGAGATAATTTTGTACTT
>JBAIZL010000002.1:185572133-185799633 GCA_036971475.1 Prosapia bicincta | reverse complement strand
TTGTATATCTTAATGTCCTATAGGAAAGGCATAAAACTAGTGCAATACTACATAGCCTTTCTTATAATAACTTTACATTTTTAAAATATTACAATTTATCATATTTTAAAATTTGTTGTACTTTTAAATAGGATCTAGTAGATGAAGTTATGAATAAATAGGTGAATAAAGATTTATTATCTAGTCAGTATGCTCGATTAGTTATCTAATCAATAATACTGCGTCTCCGAGTCTGAATGGAGTAAAATCTCGAGACAAAGACGTTATAAAATTAGACATACCCGTTGCATTGGACGTTTTTCAACCTGTGCCTAACTAAACCATTCTAGGAAAAGCTGAGATCTGTATTAAGCCTACTGGGTAAATGGCATGAATCATATTTTATCGAACTGGGAGTTTTCTGGAATCGAATGCGGATGTTACTTCATACTGCGGGAAATACTATGCATATGGTTTGATTGGCATTCTGGATGATTTAATTCCTAATTGTGGGATTGTATCTCAATCTTATAGATAAATTTTACTCGCTGAGTTAATACTCAGAACTGTAGTTAGACATTTATCTTACCTTGGTTTCACCTACGACTGACGCGATGTTTTCCGCCAAAACCCCGACTTACGCTTTATTATCTGAAACTGTATTACTAAAAGATTTTGCGTGGAAATTCAGTAGTTAATTCGTCAGTTATTTGAATCTAATTACATTAACATTTTGATATATCCTTTCAGAATATATAGAAAGCAAAACACTTCGTCCACCACTAGTAAATATACTTTATGCTGAGAAGTTTATGCTGCAATAAATCTGAACAAAGTTACTGTTTGCAAACAGTTTGTCCTCATGCTAGATTACTTAGTCTCGCAGATGTTGATTAATTAGGAAGTCAAAACGCAAAGATATTACAGCCATTAATGCTGAAATTACATATTAATTAGCAAAATCTTCCTATGACTTAATCGTTCTTTAAAAAAAGTTTTCGGTTTGATTACTTGGATCCGTTCAGTACTTTTTATTACAGTTCCTGTAGTTTAAAAGAACTGAGTTAGTGTAGGCCACGCACAGCTGAAGTCTAAACGTTTTTATGGCAAGAAATAAGGTTGAAATCATGAAAGTCGTAACGAGGCCGATAAGACATAACCTTGTAAAAGTCTTTGAAAGTTCAATTTTTCTTAGATATTTACTGTACCTATACAGTAGTATTCTACAGAAAGTCTTATAACGTAACATAACCTTATCTTTTATTTTACGTTTACATTTTTAAATTTAAATTTTACAAGTGATATTTAAAAAATTTAATTTTACATTAAAATTTTATTGTATAAGATTTAATTAAATTAATGTAGGTCAAGCAATTAACAAGTGTGTCATATATTAGATAATATGTTGTGTTAATACAATTTTCTTTAAATATACAATTTAACTTAACGCTAATATACAATTCAAAAAGTAACATGACGTATGAATAATAAAAACAGCTGTTGTATGGCATTACAACTTATTGTTTAATTTAACCATAGTGCCGGGAGTCCGAGCTTCGCTGAGATAAGACAGAACATTTACGGTAAGTTAAGTAAAACACAAACATTTATTTATTATATACAGAATGTACACACATTTTATATACACAAAATAAACACATTTTAATACACATTATAAACTCATTTTAAGATATATTATTTCGTACATTTCAACTTTCATATCGTCCGTGTTGTCTGTTGGCATTGGAGGAGCATTAGAGCGATTGTTCAGAACTTCTTTCCATACTTCATTGGGTGTGTGTGTGTGTGAGATTAAATGTCGGTAAAAATAGAGATCCATAAGGATAATACGGGAACTCTAGGAGGGTGGAATTCCAAATTTTGAGACCGGGGACAATCGATTTCTCGTTGCCGAAAACCCCCTCCCCACAAAAATTAAAAAATCAAAAATCCTTCCGAAAAAAAAGTTTGTCCGGGCCTGTGCTTGGTTCCATAAGGATAACATGGAATCTCCAGGAGCTACTGGGACTGAATCGCGAATTTTCCCCGAGGTTGAGACCGGTGCCAATCAATTTCTCGTGACCAAAACGTCCCCAAAATCAAAACAACTAAATTCCTTAGGTGAAAAAAAAAATTTCCGGAGTAGGAACTTTAGGAGCCACTGGGACGGAATCCCGAATTTACCCAAGGTTGAGATCGGTGCCAATAGATTTCCCGTGGTCAAAACTTCTACAAAAGTAAAAAATCCTTGGGTGTAAACAGTTTGTCCGATCCCGTGCTTGTTTTAGAGTATTAGATGTGCGATATTTCTATGTACAGTTTTAGAAAAGTTTTGAAAACTATTTCAACATAACCTCTAAATTACCTCTAGGTACGGAAACGTCACGCTGAAATGTGAGTTTATATTTCTACAGTGTTAGGCGCGCATAAAGACGTTTACACGTCAATAAGTCGACTGGCGGAGACGCCCCTCATTTGCATATCCATTGCATATCCATGAGCTGTCTTATATCAGATGTTTAAAATGAAAGTAAATTATTTAGAATGGAAAGTTCTGTAATATTTTCCTGTATTGGAGAGCATCAGTTTTTTCTTTTTAGTCAAAAGAATTCACAAACAAGACCAAATAGCGTGAACCTAAAAAAATATTATCATGTATTACCGTTTATACTTAGTTCTTTGGCCTTAAATACAAGAATGCCTGAATATTGTGTACATTCTAAAATTTGAAAGTTGTAAGCCTACACCCATAAAACATTTTTCCATATTAAATTTTTTTTTCCTAATAACATTTTTTCTGGAAAATATTACTGGGTCAGTATGCGAATAACGGATTAATAAAATCAAGTGCTGAGCAGTAGCGTAGAAACAAGTGAGCAATATCAACGCATTACTGTAAATAAGTCATCGCCACAGCCGAGACGAGTGACTCGGATATTAATAAATGCATTTTAATGGGCGAGGTTAACGCATTGACTCCTCCGAGCCGATTGAAATGGTAATGATTATGAAAACTGATCGATTAGTGTGTTTAACAATCGATTATAAATCGTTCAAAAGTGTGTTAAATAACTTCATATTAAAAATAGATTATTCGTATATTAAAAACAACATGTAGTATAATCTGAAAAGTGTTGTTCACCTCGGGGCTAGTAGTTAAGGGTGGCTCATACTGAAATAGTGTTTAGGAATGCATTTACTCTAATTATAAAGATAATTTATATTTACCAGGCGCCATCGATATTGCAACAACAAAAATAACTCACTATGTAGAAAGTCATCAGAACACACAATATAGACTTGATGCTGACATAAAAGAATTAACAATTGAAAAAAAAACAAAAATAATTTCAACTACAGCAACACGTACGAAAAATTTTAAGGTTTCTTTATAAAACTTTGCTATGTTGTAACACTAGTTATACTATGTTACAATATAACTACAAAATATATAGTTAGGGTAGATTTGGTTATAAAAATATAAAGTTTGCTATCATAAGGTAACTTGTAGAAGAGTGAAATAGCCTTTTGGTATACCTTATTGCATCACCGCAGAGAAGAAGACCGTGTTTCGTTTCACACATGAAATGTTTACCTCTTGTATCAGTAAACTTTATTTGTATATTAAAATTAAATCTATCCTAACCAGTGATACTTTCCAGCTATCTTGGAACAGATGTTTTCAAATGCATTATAACTTTGTGCTCTTTTCTAAAAAATACCTTGATTTTATAATGTTCAATTTGTGTTGGAAAGTAAGGTAAAATGCGTTTATTTCAAAATATGTGGGCGTTATCGTTAAGTTTTATTATTTGTGTCGTCATTTATTTCCTTTCCCCACGTAGTCAATATTGCCCAAAACATTTTACCAAGCAATGCAAAATATCACCTTTAACACGGAAAAATTAACAAATACTTGCGCTCGCACACCAAAAATTACAAATTTTGAGTATACATTCTTGCGTATGTGGTTAGTTGACATTAAAAAACTTAATTTTGTTTTTCATAACGAAACCTAACCTAACCTGTTATTTTGTAGGCATATTGCAATAAATGTAGTAGGCCTAATTCTTGAATTTTGTAGTTAATTACGTTTGCTGAATCTTAATTAATCACTTTAACAATAGTTTATGACTATCCGAACTTTGAATTTTGTAAATTTGTTAAAACTTACTGAGACAGAACGTTTTCGATCGCTATGTGCCGATTTTCTGCTTGGAGATGTCGGTTCTTGCTTGTATGACGGAGCTCTCAATCTTGCTCCCATGATGTGCCGTTTCTGAAAAATGTTGGAGATGTCGGGTCAAGCGGTGACGATTTTAAAGGTAGGTTTTCGATAGTATCAAAGAATGTGTGTGATTTGTATTGTGTTTGTTCGTTTAATATGTTTGTACTTTGTTTTTGTGTGTAAATTTCATATTGTTCTAGTGTGTTGTAGAAATTTACAGACGCACAAAGTACAAACATATTAAATGAACAAACACAATACAAATCACACATACTCTTTGGTACTATCGAAAATCTACCTTTAAAACCGTCACCGCTTGACCCAACACCTCCAAGCAGAAGACACTGATGAAGATCGGCACATAGCGATCGAAAACGTTCTCTCAGTAAGTTTTAAGAAATTTATAAAATTTAAAGTTCGGATAGTCATAAACTATTGTTAAAGTGATTAAATATGTAGTAAGTATAAGACAATGCTCTGGTTTATATAGATTGAGTGCGGGCTATAAAACATGTGTTTGGATATAATTACTATTTTATATTTCCAACTTTTTACAACCATTTCTGGTTTGTGACTTTTTTTTCATTTGTTTCGTATACAGAATGTATTTTCAAGGAATGTGTGTAAACATATATAAATATGGACAAAATCTAGGCCGAACCGTTTCTTTGTATTATTACCGTAATAGTTCTTGTTAGCTATTATCATAGTGAAGTATGCCTTTGTAAAGATAACATATGCTGTAGGAAAATAAATTGCCCACACCCACATTCGATAACAAGCAGTGCTATTTTTTGCAAGGTTGGCCTATTTAGTATACAAACCGGGTTAGTGCTTAACATCTACCATTCGTGCCTCTAGCGGCAAATCTCGACTTTTAAAAGTGGTTAAACAACTTCCCACTCAAGTCCAATATCACCCAGATGTATCTTTCGATTTTTCTACGAAATATTTGAAAACTATTTTGTATATTTCACTAATTAGGTGTTGCGTTAGCTTTTCCGATTCGGTATACCAATTTCACTACAAGGTTTATTTTCTCTAAGAATCGTATTTTTTGTCTTTGCTGAGTGCTTCCGGGAGGTTCTTCTTTATTGTATTGTCAGAACGATGTGATTGCGAAAATTTTGGGAAAGCGCTTGTCAAATACAAAAGTTCTTGTTGAAACGAAGCTATATATTCAAACCCAAACGTCCGTACATGGGTTCAATAAATTATAAGGCAATTTAAGACAAAATAATTATTTATTATTTCATACACTCTGAAGCTACTAATATTTACACTCTTCAAAGCGTCAAAACACTGCTTTAATCAGGTCTAACAGTAACCTCTGAATTCACTAATACTCTATTCACACTTCACAAATATACACTAATCAACCCTTTATATCGACTTGCCGCCTATAGTAATTTCTCGTACTAGAAGGTTCTAGAACAATGTAACTGTCGTAGCTGAAACGTGACTTGCCGCTTCCAGTAATTTCTCGTACTAGAAGGTTCTAGAACAATGTAGCAGTCGTGTCCGCTCAAGCGTTACTTGCCGCTTCCAGTAATTTCTTGTACTAGAAGGTTCTAGAACAATGTAACTGTCGTAGCTGAAACGTGACTTGCCGCTTCCAGTAATTTCTCGTACTAGAAGGTTCTAGAACAATGTAGCAGTCGTGTCCGCTCAAGCGTGACTTGCCGCTTCCAGTAATTTCTCGTACTAGAAGGTTCTAGAACAATGTAGCAGTTGTGTCCGCTCAAGCGTTACTTGCCGCTTCCAGTAATTTCTCGTACTAGAAGATTCTAGAACAATGTAACAGTCGTGTCCGCTCAAGCGTTACTTGCCGCTTCCAGTAATTTCTCGTACTAGAAGATTCTAGAACAATGTAGCAGTCGTGTCCGCTCAAGCGTTACTTGCCGCTTCCAGTAATTTCTCGTACTAGAAGGTTCTAGAACAATGTAGCAGTCGTGTCCGCTCAAGCGTTACTTGCCGCTTCCAGTAATTTCTCATACTAGAAGATTCTAGAACAATGTAACAGTCGTGTCCGCTCAAGCGTTACTTGCCGCTTCCAGTAATTTCTCGTACTAGAAGATTCTAGAACAATGTAACAGTCGTGTCCGCTCAAGCGTTACTTGCCGCTTCCAGTGATTTCAGTTACCTACTTCTAGAAGGTTTTAGCATCTATGCGATGGTGGTTTGTTGTGACCGTTCTAGCATATAAGGACTTGTACTTCTCAAGCCGTGTGCCATTAATGGCAAGGGTGTGACCTTGCCGGTTACAATATGTATAATATAATAAAACAATCCACACAAAATGTTTTAAATACAAACAACACAACGAAGAATTGAGACACTTCAGAAGAATTTACATCAGAGCGTTGCTCCTTCTTTATTACCAGAGGAACTGAAAAAGATTTTCTAGTGCTTAAGGAAGAGTAATATTCAAATGAGTCACAGTTATTTAGGTATGTGGTGTAGATTTTTCAAGAAATTACCACACAAACCATACACTTGGTCTGTTAAGTTACTTAAAAACGTTTTTCACGATTTCGCTTAACCGAACCGTTTACGATTAATTGAACCCAACTTGAACGTCTATTACTCTCAGTAATCGTATTTTGTCTACATGTAACAGAACGTTAGCTTTACTAAATGTGTAAAGTGGAATTCCACTTTCTAAAACTAATTGCTTAATTAAGAAAGAATAGGGAATTTAGCCTATGGGGAACCTGAGCAGGCTTACGCATTTAGCTCATTAGTTTCCAAAATATGTCATTTGTATAAACTATTGGTAAGTTGTTATCGTATTAATGAAGTAAATAATATTGTTACTTTGGAAAACATATGGAGTTAAAAAGGCTAGAGCAATTATGTTGTCAAAACAAGGCCACATTATTTAAAAGTAGGGTGTTTTGTAAATCTTTAGTTTATATTCATTTGTTTCGAAAAATACAATGAAGTAATTGACCACAAGAATTAATAATCTGAATAAAACTTTTAATTTAATATTAGCAAAATTAAAAGGAAATACAATTGTCAGAATTACCAGGATATACAAAAGGTTAAAACTAAATAAAACCACAAAACGCACACAGATCTGTAAAGAGGTGGGGGAATGATCGGGAAGGTAGAAAAATTAACTACTTCTGGGTTACGATAATCCCAATAAATTTTTGTGAGCTTTTCAAGTCCTCCATGTCGACTCACCATGTAAATATTTCGTACCTTGCATGTAAAACTTAATGGACGGTTGAGACTTAGTGCGAATCCCAATACCCTCTTGGCTCTACTAACCAGTCTCTCCCAAACCAAGTTAATGATGGAAAAAGAAGGTTATTATTATTATTAAAACAAGATAAGGGAAACAAAATTTAACTGATAAAACTTTACGAAATTTTGAAGAAGAATGAGTTGAATTTGGAAAAAATATTAAAGTTTAGTAAACATTTTTAGGTGACGTAAAAATAAAGACATCTTTCCCTAAAACCAAAGTTCTCTTTGAAAGAATCGAAAATCCTCGAAGTTAAACTGTTAAATCAATCGAAAATCCTATCAAACTGGTTATTTCCTATTGTGATGTTAGCATAAGGTGACCATCCGTCCCGCCGCCGATGTCCCCAGATTTCCTCGGGGGACGCTATTATGTCCCGCTTTGGCAGGATAAAGATGGATAGAAGTATTCCTCCATTTTGAAAAAAAGAACATTCCTTACGAAAACTTACGGGACATTTCTGAGTTCTTTCTGTGCCTGCCAGGAACTAATGCTCCAGTTGAACGAGTGTTTACTAACATGAACAATATATGGACTGAAAATAAATCTCAATTGAGTGTTCCAACTTTAAGAGCAATGCTTATGCTGAAGCACAATGTTGGACTAACTTGTGATAAGTTTCATGACAAAATAAAAGGAGAACCATCTCTCCTTAAAGACACATATTCATGAAAAAAAGTGTGCCAATGAGTGATCGTGTAGGCTAGTGGACATACTGTACTCTTATTTTTATATTGAAATGTGTTGAAATTGCATTGACAATTTAAACTTTACCAATTTGCCAATTAACCTTTTTACAAGTCTGGTAAAAGAAGATGTTTCACAAACTTGTCTACATAGTTTTCCAATTATTTAGAAAACATTTGATTAGTCGGACAGTACATTTCATTCAGTTGATTTTACTGTGTAACTTACAAAATTTTCAATTGTTAAATGTGTATTTTTGTTTGTTTCATTATTAATAAATTAATGTAACTGATGGTCCGATTATTGTAATTGTGCTGCTTTTACTACCTGAACAGTAAAGTTTTTCCTATACTTATTTCTGTAAATTTAAGTGCTAAAATAGATAAAATAATGAGTTTAGGACGTTTAGTTGTGTCAATTTAGAAAATATCTTTCACACGGTATCGAGGGGGGGCTGACCCTCCTAATGTGTGTCTCGCTTTGAGGTCATTACAAATATGGCCACCTTATGTTAGCACCATATAGGCCTAAGTAAAAAAAAATGAATCTTCGCTTCGCATTAAATTTCCGCTCATTATAAATTGAATGGGCCACTGGAGAAGTCAGGGCATCACCACTTCTTCTTACAACTCCTATAGAAAACTTCATATACTGACGGTATTTTTTACCTTCCTCGCTTTATAGTGACGCAACGTGCTTCATTGTCATGCCATTCATATTAGAGTACATGAATGTTTTGTTTAAAAATCAGATATCACATAGTTTAAATGGCGCACCCACAGCATTCTTCAAGTTCAAACCGTCAGTGGATTTGAAAAAAATCTATAATTTTATCATAGTTGTAGGTTCTACCAGTTTTTAAAACCCTTGTTCGTTTGAACAGTGTAACTCCAGGGCGTTTTCATCCGACCAATGTCCTGCTCAATGCCGAGCAGTTGATGTTAGCACATATTGTAGTGAGCGTAGAGAGTTGTGGACAAGTATTTTGATTGCAGCGTGATTATTTTCTTATTGTGATGTGACACCACACAAATGAAAAAGTGGATCTTCTCGTTCCGTTAAATTTCCAATCTATATAAAGTTGATATGGCACTGGAGAAATCACCTCCACTTCCTCTTTACAACTCGAATAGAAAACTTCATATACTGACGGCATTTTCACTTTTCTTTGATCGTAGACAGATTTTGAAAAACTATTTCGATTTCCGGGTGATTTGGTTTGCTTAATAGAACAATAATTAATGAAATCTGAACCATCTGACGTCGAAGCAAGTGATGGTTCTCCAGTCTCGGTAAAGAGACTAGAGTTTGGGTTGATCTGAAAGCACTCGAGATCTGATCGAGTTTTGTTTACTGTAAATCTCTTGTTTTTTTCCCATTTTCGTAGCGATAATATTAGATCAACCCGTATCATTTTAATAAAATTTTGGTTTTTACGTATTTTATGATAATAACAGTAAAATGAATAAACTGACTATAAAGGACCACGCGTTGTTGAGTTACTCTGTAAGGAAATTTATATTAAGTACAGTTTTGTCGGCCTGAATTGGGTCAGGATCTCCGGCAGTATGGCTGTGAAAGAGAAGGTCAGGGATCCAACCGTCAAGCTCAGCGTTGTGTAGACAGAGACTGGATGAAAGGGAGAGTTGCACCTATTGATTGCTCACTGCGCCACGCTGCGGCACTCCCGCCCACGAAACTCACTTTCTACGTCGTCTCAAATTCATTTCTCTTGCAAATTGTGTTAATACTCGTATATACGCTATATCTGAAATTTAAGGCGTACATTTTTCTAATTTATGTTTTATTTTTACCCCCACTGAAATAACTTTTACTTAGTGGTGCCTCAGTGAATCTTGTTTAATACAAATGTCGTAGGGAATTTTAATAAATTGTAATGATCAAAGTAGTCAATTATAGGTTAAGAATCGTTTCTTAAAATATTATAATTCTTTCACTTTGTACTGTTTGTGATTGTAAAATTCGCTAAAAAGAATTATAGCCTTCTACAGCCACATGGCACGGGTGACGTTTAGACTTGCCAACCGAATCTGTGCAAAAAATCTTGTGGCTTCGATTCACTGATGGGGTTATAAGACTCATGACAGTGCTAATACATGGGCGTTCTTAGCTTAAAGCTCAAAACTCGTCACGGTAAATATAACCAGGTAGAAAATTGTTAGAAGAAATTAAAGGAAACAAAAAAAAAGATTTAGTACTAAAAATGATGTTTTGTTGAAGAAACTTATCATAGAACTTATATAATCATAGAATCTGTAAAATACAACTCTAGAAACCAAGAAGCTGCAATAAATTCTGGTGGACGCTGGAAACAGTAACTATTTGTTTGCCATATTACCAACAGAAAATTAAGGCTTTGCAACTCTAGAACCTATAAAATACGGCTACACAACGCAACATATTTTTATACTAAATAATGGCTTGCTACGTTATTTAACCGTAAGGTTACAGTAAGATACGAATTCGTTGTACAGCAATGAATTACGGTTTCCCAACGGCATATGGTAACTATAAAACACAGCTACTCAACTATCAGAATTGTAAATTATGGATTTTCAATTCCGAAAACAGTACTGTACGCTTGTGCAACGCTGATAACATTAAATTACTGTTGTGGAATATTGACAACAGTAAATTACAGTTTTGTATCTATGGAAACTGTAAAATTTCCAGCTAATTCTAAATTGCGTGTTTTCTATAATGGAAACAGTAAATTAGTTTTTCACTCTGGAAACAGTAAATCATTACTGTGAAATAGGAAAACGCTTGATAATTTTTCTTTTTTTAGAAACTCTGGAAATGTGTATCTGTGACAGATACGAGTACATACGAGGTCAATGTCTTGTGGTTGAATGCGTACAATAATTGTAACAATCAGAGTTAAGTTTATTTTTCCCTGTCCTTTGAAAATAACACCAATGTTTTCCACTAATTTATGTGATTTCTAAGTAGTCTCTGTCAGTTAAACTAACTACTTACAAAAAGTACCTCATTTTACCTCAGTCTGCCTTAGTTTCAAATGTTTAATAGTTTCTTTGGTCCATTGCTAAGCCTCATATTACCGAGGTAAATGTTTTAAGTAATCTATTTAGCTTTTATTGTCTTACATCCCTGTTAAAAAGCTCTTCCGCTATTGGTAGAAGCTTTGTTAAGTTTTGTTTCTTACTGTAAAATTTATTACAATTATTTTTTTTTAACCTTGGAAATATACTCTCATGATTATTTCAGGTTTTGTTGTATTTTGACTGAACACTTTTATTGTTAATATTGTCACTGGTGTTTGGATTCTTTTTTTTGCGTTCATAGAAATTGTGGTCCAGCTTATCGAAACCCATTAGATGACCTATGCGCAGGTTGAGTCAATCAGAATTTCTGTCACGGGCTCCAGGTTCCGGTCATTGTCAATGCCTTTCAACGCTAAGCAAGTGAATCGGCCTAACCCTTTCCAGAGAGCTCCACTAGAGTGATAATTTATTAAAGATTGCGAATTAAATAATATAACTTCAAACCACTTTACAATTAATCGAAACATAAAATAGGTAATCGAATTTACTTTCAACAGTAGTATAATACATGAACCTATTCTTTATATACTCGGTCCAATAACTCCAATAAATAAGAAGTAAGTGGCAAACATTACTGTCCGACTATGAAAATATGGAACTCTGAGCTACTGCACAAGTTGGCAACATTGCAGTAACCACACATTTGTTACCGCAGAGAAATCTACCACAAATCTTTAAGGAAACCTCTCAACGCTATAATTACACTCCTAATACACGGTAAATACACGCCATTGTATGGTTAGACTGTGTACCGTGCTTTAATTAGAACCAACTGTTTTATATTTGTTTGAAACTATTGAATTTCAAGCTCTATTCAAATCTGGTTTCAATTTCAAGAGTTATTTGTATATTTTAAATTGAAATGTTACTGCGAATTATTTCGAAATTTCAAACTAAAAAAACTTTAAAGATGTTATATTAGATTAATCGTTATTCATATTTGCGATCTAGAAGTGATGTCCATCTAATATTAGATGTGTATTTCTCTTCAGTTTTAATAATTTGTATCGATCGATTAAAACTGCATTATAAAAAACCTCTCACTCTCTTCTACTTTCATCTCCCTCCTCTAGCCTTCTTTCCTCTCTCTTCTCCTTCTCTCCCCTATCTTACTTCTCTCCTCCCTGTCTCTCTGCTTCCCTCGCAATTTCTATCCTCCCTCTATTGTCCCCCTTCTCTTTCTCTTTCTCCTATCTTACTTCTCTCCTCCCTGTCTCTCTGCTTCCCTCACGCTTTCTTTCCTCCCCCCATTGTCTCCCTTTTTTTCTCTCTCCTATCTTACTTCTCTCCTCCCTCTCTCTCTGCTTCCCTCGCGCTTTCTATCCTCCCCCTATTGCCCTCCCTCTCTTTCTCTTTCTCTCTAATATCTTACTTCTCTCCTCTAAGTCTCTTTGCTTCCCTCGCGCTTTCTTTCCTCCCCCCATTGTTCCCCCTCTCTTGTTCTCTCTCTATTTTACTTCTCTCTTCTCTGTCTCTCTCTGCTTAACTCCCCCTCTCTTTTCTCCCCCCCATTCTCCCCCTCTCTTTCTCTTTCTCTCTATCTGCTGAATGTTAATTAGTTTGAGAATGAGAGAGGTTAGACCTTCATTGCCCTTTAAAACGTACGGTCGCAAGTAGGCTATAAAACAAATGTTTTTATCATAAAACAAAAAACAGACCGATTTTTTTTTAAATTTTATTTAACATTTTCTTTGTATCTCGTTTGTAGATTTCGCGTAAAAGGTTAAATAAGTATAAATACAATGGTGACGCATCGGGAATGACAGATTCCAAGACTTGGGAAGAGCGGGAGCTATTTTTGAACCCGCCTCCTCTGACCAAATAAACCGTTGAGACTGAGACCTGATCAATGAACATGCAGTGTCACTCACACAACCCTACGGTATAAATAGACTAAGCGTATGCTTGCTTTAAATTGTTAACAAGTTCTTTCAAAGGTTTTGATACACATAATTATCATATAACGTTTCTTATCATTTTAACAGTCAAGCTACAACTTTTATGGTAAAATCAGTTCATTAGTTCCAATGACATTGTGTACTAACAAAGTCATTAGAGCAATACTTATTTTAGTACTGTAGAACGATTTTCAGTAATTATTGCATGGGACATTAACTTTAAATAGCTCAATAAAGTTCCTACTAAGAAATATTCATGAGTCGTGATACTACTCTCAGGAATAAACAGGTAGATGTCAGCTGATACCTATTCTTGAGGCTCCTTAACCAAGAGATACTCCTTTGGCCTGTGGACGTCGCCCGTTGTATCCCGCAACAGCAGTTGTACCGATCGTTACTTCGGGTTTTGCGTAAAGTGCCCAATCACATCAACTTTACATCAGCTTCCTCTCTTATAAACGTTTTTGTTGACCGAAACTCTACTTAAAAGTTTTTTACATTTAAAACAAATAAAAGCATACACAAAACTCACAAATTAATCATTTACTAACTCATACGCGTTTCAATGACAAAGCCTCATCATCATCAGTGAGTGTTACTACTACAAACTCACTGTTTGTAGTAGTAAACTCAAACTCAATGTAGTAGTAACACTCACTGATGATGATGACTTTGTCATTGAAATGCGTTTGAGTTAATAAATGATTAATTTGTGAGTTTTGTGTATGCTTTTATTTGTTTTAACATAACCTCACAAGCTAAGCTTAAAGAATAGTTGTATTTATAATTTAGTTGACTTTTCTAATTATTGATAATGTTTGCTTTACGTGGTTGATGTCCACGACTCGGGCATAATACTTAATATATTATACGTATCACCTCGGTAGCCCTGATCATGTATTATAGGTATCACCTCGGTAGCCCTGATCATGTATTATAGGTAGCCCCTCGGTTGCCCTGATTATGTATTATAGGTATCCCCTCGGTAGCACTGATTATGTATTATATGTATCACCTCGGTAGCCCTGATTATGTATTATAGGTAGCCCCTCGGTAGCCCTGATTATGTATTATAGGTATCACCTCGGTAGCCCTGATTATGTATTATAGGTATCCCCTCGGTAGCCCTGATCATGTATTATAGGTATCACCTCGGTAGCCCTGATCATGTATTATAGGTAGCCCCTCGGTAGCCCTGATCATGTATTATAGGTATCACCTCGGTAGCCCTGATTATGTATTATAGGTAGCCCCTCGGTAGCCCTGATTATGTATTATAGGTATCCCCTCGGTAGCCCTGATTATGTATTATAGGTATCCCCTCGGTAGCCCTGATCATGTATTATAGGTATCACCTCGGTAGCCCTGATTATGTATTATAGGTAGCCCCTCGGTAGCCCTGATCATGTATTATAGGTATCACCTCGGTAGCCCTGATTATGTATTATAGGTAGCCCCTCGGTAGCCCTGATCATGTATTATAGGTATCCCCTCGGTAGCCCTGATTATGTATTATAGGTATCACCTCGGTAGCCTTGATTATGTATTATAGGTATCCCCTCGGTAGCCCTGATCATGTATTATAGGTATCCCCTCGGTAGCCCTGATTATGTATTATAGGTATCACCTCGGTAGCCCTGATTATGTATTATAGGTAGCCCCTCAGTAGCCCTGATCATGTATTATAGGTATCACCTCGGTAGCCCTGATTATGTATTATAGGTAGCCCCTCGGTAGCCCTGATTATGTATTATAGGTATCCCCTCGGTAGCCCTGATCATGTATTATATGTATCACCTCGGTAGCCCTGATTATGTATTATAGGTAGCCCCTCGGTAGCCCTGATTATGTATTATATGTATCCCCTCGGTAGCCCTGATTATGTATTATATGTATCCCCTCGGTAGCCCTGATCATGTATTATATGTATCACCTCGGTAGCCCTGATTATGTATTATAGGTATCACCTCGGTAGCCCTGATTATGTATTATAGGTATCCCCTCGGTAGCCCTGATCATGTATTATAGGTATCCCCTCGGTAGCCCTGATTATGTATTATATGTATCACCTCGGTAGCCCTGATTATGTATTATAGGTAGCCCCTCGGTAGCCCTGATTATGTATTATAGGTAGCCCCTCGGTAGCCCTGATTATGTATTATATGTATCACCTCGGTAGCCCTGATTATGTATTATATGTATCACCTCGGTAGCCCTGATTATGTATTATAGGTATCACCTCGGTAGCCCTGATTATGTATTATAGGTATCCCCTCGGTAGCCCTGATCATGTATTATATGTATCACCTCGGTAGCCCTGATTATGTATTATAGGTAGCCCCTCGGTAGCCCTGATTATGTATTATAGGTAGCCCCTCGGTAGCCCTGATTATGTATTATAGGTATCACCTCGGTAGCCCTGATTATGTATTATAGGTATCCCCTCGGTAGCCCTGATCATGTAATATAGGTATCACCTCGGTAGCCCTGATCATGTATTATAGGTATCACCTCGGTAGCCCTGATTATGTATTATAGGTATCCCCTCGGTAGCCCTGATTATGTATTATAGGTATCACCTCGGTAGCCCTGATTATGTATTATAGGTATCCCCTCGGTAGCCCTGATCATGTATTATAGGTATCACCTCGGTAGCCCTGATTATGTATTATAGGTATCACCTCGGTAGCCCTGATCATGTATTATAGGTATCACCTCGGTAGCCCTGATTATGTATTATAGGTATCACCTCGGTAGCCCTGATTATGTATTATATGTATCCCCTCGGTAGCCCTGATTATGTATTATAGGTATCCCCTCGGTAGCCCTGATTATGTATTATAGGTATCACCTCGGTAGCCCTGATTATGTATTATAGGTATCCCCTCGGTAGCCCTGATCATGTATTATAGGTATCACCTCGGTAGCCCTGATTATGTATTATAGGTATCCCCTCGGTAGCCCTGATCATGTATTATAGGTATCCCCTCGGTAGCCCTGATTATGTATTATAGGTATCCCCTCGGTAGCCCTGATCATGTATTATAGGTATCACCTCGGTAGCCCTGATTATGTATTATATGTATCCCCTCGGTAGCCCTGATTATGTATTATAGGTATCCCCTCGGTAGCCCTGATTACGTATTATAGGTATCACCTCGGTAGCCCTGATCATGTATTATAGGTATCCCCTCGGTAGCCCTGATCATGTATTATAGGTAGCCCCTCGGTAGCACTGATCATGTATTATAGATAGCCCCTCGGTAGCCCTGATCATGTATTATAGGTAGCCCCTCGGTAGCCCTGATCATGTATTATAGGTAGCCCCTCGGTAGCACTGATTATGTATTATAGGTATCACCTCGGTAGCCCTGATCATGTATTATAGGTAGCCCCTCGGTAGCCCTGATCATGTATTATAGGTAGCCCCTCGGTAGCCCTGATCATGTATTATAGGTAGCCCCTCGGTAGCACTGATTATGTATTATAGGTATCACCTCGGTAGCCCTGATCATGTATTATAGGTAGCCCCTCGGTAGCCCTGATCATGTATTATAGGTAGCCCCTCGGTAGCCCTGATTATGTATTATAGGTATCCCCTCGGTTGCCCTGATTATGTATTATATGTATCCCCTCGGTAGCCCTGATTATGTATTATATGTATCCCCTCGGTAGCCCTGATCATGTATTATATGTTTCACCTCGGTAGCCCTGATTATGTATTATAGGTAGCCCCTCGGTAGCCCTGATTATGTAATCCCCTCGGTAGCCCTGATCATGTATTATATGTTTCACCTCGGTAGCCCTGATTATGTATTATAGGTAGCCCCTCGGTAGCCCTGATTATGTATTATAGGTATCACCTCGGTAGCCCTGATTATGTATTATATGTATCACCTCGGTAGCCCTGATTATGTATTATAGGTAGCCCCTCGGTAGCCCTGATTATGTATTATAGGTATCACCTCGGTAGCCCTGATTATGTATTATAGGTATCCCCTCGGTAGCCCTGATTATGTATTATAGGTAGCCCCTCGGTAGCCCTGATTATGTATTATATGTATCACCTCGGTAGCCCTGATTATGTATTATATGTATCACCTCGGTAGCCCTGATTATGTATTATAGGTATCACCTCGGTAGCCCTGATTATGTATTATAGGTATCCCCTCGGTAGCCCTGATCATGTATTATATGTATCACCTCGGTAGCCCTGATTATGTATTATAGGTAGCCCCTCGGTAGCCCTGATTATGTATTATAGGTATCACCTCGGTAGCCCTGATTATGTATTATAGGTATCCCCTCGGTAGCCCTGATCATGTATTATAGGTATCACCTCGGTAGCCCTGATCATGTATTATAGGTATCACCTCGGTAGCCCTGATTATGTATTATAGGTATCCCCTCGGTAGCCCTGATTATGTATTATAGGTATCACCTCGGTAGCCCTGATTATGTATTATAGGTATCCCCTCGGTAGCCCTGATCATGTATTATAGGTATCACCTCGGTAGCCCTGATTATGTATTATAGGTATCACCTCGGTAGCCCTGATCATGTATTATAGGTATCACCTCGGTAGCCCTGATTATGTATTATAGGTATCACCTCGGTAGCCCTGATTATGTATTATATGTATCCCCTCGGTAGCCCTGATTATGTATTATAGGTATCCCCTCGGTAGCCCTGATTATGTATTATAGGTATCACCTCGGTAGCCCTGATTATGTATTATAGGTATCCCCTCGGTAGCCCTGATCATGTATTATAGGTATCACCTCGGTAGCCCTGATTATGTATTATAGGTATCCCCTCGGTAGCCCTGATCATGTATTATAGGTATCCCCTCGGTAGCCCTGATTATGTATTATAGGTATCCCCTCGGTAGCCCTGATCATGTATTATAGGTATCACCTCGGTAGCCCTGATCATGTATTATAGATAGCCCCTCGGTAGCCCTGATCATGTATTATAGGTAGCCCCTCGGTAGCCCTGATCATGTATTATAGGTAGCCCCTCGGTAGCACTGATTATGTATTATAGGTATCACCTCGGTAGCCCTGATCATGTATTATAGGTATCACCTCGGTAGCCCTGATCATGTATTATAGGTAGCCCCTCGGTAGCCCTGATCATGTATTATAGGTAGCCCCTCGGTAGCACTGATTATGTATTATAGGTATCACCTCGGTAGCCCTGATCATGTATTATAGGTAGCCCCTCGGTAGCCCTGATCATGTATTATAGGTAGCCCCTCGGTAGCCCTGATCATGTATTATAGGTAGCCCCTCGGTAGCCCTGATCATGTATTATAGGTAGCCCCTCGGTAGCCCTGATCATGTATTATAGGTAGCCCCTCGATAGCCCTGATCATGTATTATAGGTAGCCCCTCGGTAGCCCTGATTATGTATTATAGGTAGCCCCTCGGTAGCACTGATTATGTATTATAGGTATCACCTCGGTAGCCCTGATCATGTATTATAGGTAACACCTCGGTAGCCCTGATCATGTATTATAGGTAGCCCCTCGGTAGCACTGATTATGTATTATAGGTAGCCCCTCGGTAGCACTGATTATGTATTATAGGTATCACCTCGGTAGCCCTGATCATGTATTATAGGTAGCCCCTCGGTAGCCCTCATCATGTATTATAGGTAGCCCCTCGGTAGCCCTGATCATGTATTATAGGTAGCCCCTCGGTAGCCCTGATCATGTATTATAGGTAGCCCCTCGGTAGCCCTGATTATGTATTATATGTATCCCCTCGGTAGCCCTGATTATGTATTATAGGTATCCCCTCGGTAGCCCTGATCATGTATTATATGTTTCCCCTCGGTAGCCCTGATTATGTATTATAGGTATCCCCTCGGTAGCCCTGATCATGTATTATAGGTATCCCCTCGGTAGCCCTGATCATGTATTATAGGTAGCCCCTCGGTAGCCCTGATCATGTATTATTGGTAGCCCCTCGGTAGCCCTGATTATGTATTATAGGTATCCCCTCGGTAGCCCTGATCATGTATTATATGTATCCCCTCGGTAGCCCTGATTATGTATTATATGTATCCCCTCGGTAGCCCTGATTATGTATTATGTATCCCCTCGGTAGCCCTGATTATGTATTATATGTATCCCCTCGGTAGCACTGATTATGTATTATATGTATCCCCTCGGTAGCCCTGATTATGTATTATATGTATCCCCTCGGTAGCCCTGATTATGTATTATATGTATCCCCTCGGTAGCCCTGATTATGTATTATATGTATCCCCTCGGTAGCCCTGATTATGTATTATATGTATCCCCTCGGTAGCCCTGATTATGTATTATATGTATCCCCTCGGTAGCCCTGATTATGTATTATAGGTATCCCCTCGGTAGCCCTGATTATGTATTATAGGTAGCCCCTCGGTAGCCCTGATTATGTATTATAGGTATCCCCTCGGTAGCCCTGATTATGTATTATATGTATCCCCTCGGTAGCCCTGATTATGTATTATAGGTAGCCCCTCGGTAGCCCTGATTATGTATTATATGTATCCCCTCGGTAGCCCTGATTATGTATTATAGGTAGCCCCTCGGTAGCCCTGATTATGTATTATATGTATCCCCTCGGTAGCCCTGATTATGTATTATATGTATCCCCTCGGTAGCCCTGATTATGTATTATAGGTAGCCCCTCGGTAGCCCTGATTATGTATTATAGGTATCCCCTCGGTAGCCCTGATTATGTATTATATGTATCCCCTCGGTAGCCCTGATTATGTATTATAGGTAGCCCCTCGGTAGCCCTGATTATGTATTATAGGTAGCCCCTCGGTAGCCCTGATTATGTATTATAGGTATCCCCTCGGTAGCCCTGATTATGTATTATAGGTATCCCCTCGGTAGCCCTGATTATGTATTATAGGTATCACCTCGGTAGCCCTGATTATGTATTATAGGTATCACCTCGGTAGCCCTGATTATGTATTATAGGTAGCCCCTCGGTAGCCCTGATCATGTATTATAGGTAGCCCCTCGGTAGCACTGATCATGTATTATAGATAGCCCCTCGGTAGCCCTGATTATGTATTATAGGTATCCCCTCGGTAGCCCTGATCATGTATTATAGGTATCCCCTCGGTAGCCCTGATTATGTATTATAGGTATCACCTCGGTAGCCCTGATTATGTATTATAGGTATCACCTCGGTAGCCCTGATTATGTATTATAGGTAGCCCCTCGGTAGCCCTGATCATGTATTATAGGTAGCCCCTCGGTAGCACTGATTATGTATTATAGGTATCACCTCGGTAGCCCTGATTATGTATTATAGGTATCCCCTCGGTAGCCCTGATCATGTATTATAGGTAATGCCTACTCTGGGGTGCTTCCTAGTCTGGATGTTCTATAGGTACAATACCACATTATTATTGTAATAAAACCTTGTCGACAAATTGTTTTAACTTTGTCCTTAATACTTAAAATGCGTCGGTAACAATTTTTGTTTTCATGGGTGACGTGTCATGGGTTAGAAATTTTACAACAAAGCTACAAACATTAATATGAAATAATCTGTAGAATTCTAAACTATACTGTGAAAACAGAGGAAAACCAAAGTAAAACTTGTACAAATCTGTGACCAAATTGCTAATTTATGGAAGTTAGGCATGCTCATTCTTCACAAATGATTAAATGAAATTTTTGGAAACATCAGAGGGTTGACCTTAAAAAACGCACTTGTACACTAACGGTATGAAAATAAAACTTTTAAATCCTACTCTTTGAAGTGAAAAAAAGATAAAAGTAAATGTGAAGAAGGTTGTCACGTAAAGAGCGCCATGGATATTGCAGAGGAACAGCGCCAGTACTTTACCAAACTGGCCGGCCGGTCAGTCATCGATAGGCTAAATCTCAAAGAGAAATGTTTTTGGAAAGGTTGATAGCAAGTTAGCACCACGAGGAACGAGTTCTTGACTGGTGGTGAATGCGGTTTCACTGTCACTGTACATGCAGTTTTTTCACAAACATTTTTTTAATACTTAATTCAATATAATTTTTTTTAATATCAAACCGTCCTGTCTTGAAAAAATTAATAGAAACATTCATAAATTTTGAATCTATAATTTTCACCTGACCTTTTTCAACTTTTCTGTATATAAATTATTAACAGTGATTTACCATCTACAAACTATTTTAGGTTTAAATACAATGTTCACGCTTTTTATTTTGTAACAAAGTAAACAAAACTGTGGACCACTTCCAATCTGTGTTGGCTTCGTCGTTCATTATGTACGCTTGTTTGCTCATTCATTCAAAGAAGAAATTACTGTACAAAAACCTTCAACTATTTCGTTGTAAATTTTCGTCAGTTAATTAAAAACTAGATGAATTTGTTTATTTTGAATAACTGTGATCGATCGCACAGATTATAATGGTAAATACTTCAAACTTCGTTCTTTATAAAATATTTATTGCTGTTCACGAAACTGAACCTAACCTATAACACCCACTGCAGAGCTCTGAGTGATCACAAACAATTTAAACATGCATTCCTCTTAGATTGTTTTTGATAATTTTGCTATTAAAATGTTTGTAGTCAAAAAGCCATTAAGAACATTCTTAGTCGTTGGACAGAGTAGGCCTACAGGTTATAAATTTCCAATTTCCTTTGAATAATGATAATATTAAAAATGTCGAAACGTCACCATTTCAGAAATACCGTTAGACAATCACTACTTTGCCAGAAACTGTGATGAATTTAAAATAAATAACACAAAAACACCTTTTACTATGATAATTTTTTATTAACCTAAGTTTCGGTTGCAAAGTAACCATCCTCAGAGGCAACAAAGATCATTTCAATGTATTATGTATTGGTTGACTCTGACGATAGTTGATTTGCTTTGCAACGGAAATATTAATAAAGTTGATAAAATATTTTTCTGGTTCGAGTAGGTTTGTGTGTGTATCATGAGGAAATCCAGAACTAGCAAGAAATAGAAAATGGATGGAAAAAAGAAATAAATTTATCGTAATCAAATTAGAGGTAATTGAAATTATATAAAAACTATATCTTTTCATATTCTTTAGTTGTTTTTGAAAAAAAATAATAATAAAACTCTTTTATTCTATTTGTTTATTCTATATTTCATCTAAACTTGGAAGCATCGCCAAAATAAAACTACCCTCGCACCAAACACGCGCAAATACTCGCATACGCTGATCTGCACACCTGCCGCCAAAGGTTTTGTATTAGTTGCTTCACACTTTTTTACTGGTATTTTTTTATATTCTACGTATTATTCCTGGAAAATTGAGGCCAAAATCAACGTATCTCAATATTTAATGGATATGTGATGTAATTTAATAATCATGTATATTTAATTACTGTTATGTTTTCTATTATCTTTAGGGGACATAATTCCGTCATGTTTGGCTTCTAATTTCAAAGAATAAAATGTAGAATTCAAACATGACAGTAAAAATTCCCTAAATGTTACCGTTTAAACAATTTTAGTTTTGTAGATCAACGCCTAGTATATGAGGGATCGTTGGCTGGTAAGCCCCCAGGCCAGGTCAGCGCGAGTGTGTGAGGGTCGCCTACTACTCTGGGTTTGGATGGAATAATAGTTGGTACACGGTGGTTAAGAAGATGAATGCCTAGTATATGAGGGATCGTTGGCTGGTAAGCCCCCAGGCCAGGTCAGCGTGAGTGTGTGAGGGTCGCCTACTACTCTGGGTTTGGATGGAATAATAGTTGGTACACGGCGGTTAAAGAGATGAATGCCTAGTATATGAGGGATCGTTGGCTGGTAAGCCCCCAGGCCAGGTCAGCGTGAGTGTGTGAGGGTCGCCTACTACTCTGGGTTTGGATGGAATAATAGTTGGTACACGGTGGTTAAAGAGATGAATGCCTAGTATATGAGGGATCGTTGGCTGGTAAGCCCCCAGGCCAGGTCAGCGCGAGTGTGTGAGGGTCGCCTACTACTCTGGGTTTGGATGGAATAATAGTTGGTACACGGTGGTTAAGAAGATGAATGCCTAGTATATGACGGATCGGTGGCTGGTAAGCCAACAGGCCAGGTCAGCGCGAGGGTGTGAGGGTCGCCTACTACTCTGGGTTTGGATGGAGTATAGTCGGTACACGGCGGTTAAGAAGATGAATGCCTAGTATATGACGGATCGGTGACTGGTAGGCCCCCATGCCGGGTCAGTGCGAGCGTGTGAGGGTCGCCTATTACACTGGGTTTGAATGGAGTATAGTTGGTACACGGCGGTTAAAGAGATGAATGCCTAGTATATGACGGATCGGTGGCTGGTAGACCCCCAGGCCGGGTCAGCGCGAGGGTGTGAGGGTCGCCTAATACTCTGGGTTTGGATGGAGTATAGTTGGTACACGGCGGTTAAAGAGATGAATACATAGAACAATATACTTATGTAGGAACAACATTAAACTCAAAATGGGATCAACTAATGGAAAAATAAAAAGCAGAAGGATAACTTGAAGTACGTGTTTCAAACAGCTCAAATCAGCCGTGTTTCAAAATCAGATTTCTCAAATGTTATGTGTTTCTGGTTAAAAAGCAAAGCCTTTACATTGTGTACCTTTAAAAGTACATTACAAATATGTTGAAGTTACATGTCACCAACGAAAAAGTAATGTTTCGTTTGGATAAGTAGGTGTGTGTGTGTGTGTGTGTGTGTGTGTGTGTGTGTGTGTGTGTGTGTGTGTGTGTGTGTGTGTGTGTGTGTGTGTGCGTGCGTGTGTGTGTGCGCGTGCGTGCGTGCGTTGTGTTGGTTTGTGTTGTGTTGTGTTGTGTTGTGTTGTGTTGTGTTGTGTTGTGTTCTATTCTGTTGTGTTCTGTTCTGTTCTGTTCTGTTCTGTTCTGTTGTGTTGTGTTGTGTTGTGTTGTGTTGTGTGTGTGTGTGTGTGTGTGTGTGTGTGTGTGTGTGTGTGTGTGTGTGTGTGTTCTTGTTTAATAATCTAAAACAACATAGGTTATTCAAATACAAGAATATTTATTAATTTATATCCAAAGCTTTTCGTTGGTAAACAGTACCAACATCACCAAGAATGAAAAATACAATAATATAATATTGTTGTAATAATATATAATTATTGTATTTTTCATTCTTGGTGATGTTGGTACTGTTTACCAACGAAAAGCTTTGAATTTAAATTAATAAATATTCTTGTATTTGAATAACCTATGTTTATATATATATAAATTAATAACTAAGAGAAGGAAGCTGGAATACCCAAGTAGTGGTAAGGGAATAAAGTAAATATGAGATATTTAAACCGACCTCTCGAGCAAAATTTGGTAGAAGTAAGAGACGCTGAAGGCGAAGACGGTTCCATAACTTGTGTCAATAAATTCAGAACAGACCTCCTAATTACAAACTTTCGCAACATTTAAGGCAATTGAAGAAGGCGAAATCATCCAACCTAAAATAAATGTATTATTATAGTAACTCCAACCTCTAGAGTTGCTATACAATTAAAGGTCTTTCAACGTAGTTATTGTAACAACTAGCCGATCATTGGCTAGGTATAAAAGTTACGAAGTTTGAAAATCTATCTCCAACACATTCCCAGAGGCAAATTATTAGCGGTAGACAATAAATAGGCTTAATATAGACGTCCTAACGCTAACTACTAGTAACTTTAGTTTGAAAACTTTTTCTGTCTATTAAATTGTCATTAGACATAAGAATGTTATGAAATTCATAAATCCATCCATACTTGAAACTACAAAATATTGCCAGCTATGGTTTTAGGCTGCATTATCAGTACATTAATAAAGTTCGGTTTATATTAATTGCTATTGCATTTGCATTCTCTCTTTCCAAAAGATAAGCCTGCACAATTAGAAGACAACGAACCCAATAATCTAGCAGTATCTTAGAACCAACCACTTTGCCATGACATCGCATTAAACAGGAAATCTGGGGCAGTAGCTAATCGAATAATAATAGATTGATTCGTGCATGTCAATTATTGAGTTGCTGGCTATTCGTTCGGCTTCGTACACTAAGCAGGACTATTCCTAAAAGGACATATTGTTTATGTGAGAAATGATCTATAATTTAAAAAAATGTTAATATTGTTTTACTTTCTAAGATTAAGAAAAGAGATATGTATCATTTATGTTAACAACTTAATTTCTTAAAGACTCGACCAAACTACAAAGACTGGCAACAAAAATTAAAATACTTTTTATTACTTTTTCTGTCTAGTTTTGTATTCTTTACGCTGTCTTAGTATATTAATTTTTTTTGTCTGTACCTTGTCCTCATTATGTTAATGTAATCAGGTTATTCAGTTGAAAAATAATTGATTTTGTTAAATAATTGTACACATAAATATTAGTTTGTATTATATTTTTAAAGAATAGAAATATTAAATTAATTGATAAGAGGAAATTGATACAATTTAACAAAATGTTAGAAATTCACTTGATTATTTCTGCAACAAAATTATTGTGAAACTGATAGAATAAAAAAAAAACTATTTGAAACCCACATAGGGCGAGTAACTTATAATCTACACTTTTGTAATTTTTGTAATGATTTTTTCTTGATAACCACCAGATTTAATTCAGATTACACTAGAACTTCAGATTTACCTATAATAAAACATTTGGTCTTTCTAAATGTTCAAACATTAATGCAGGAAATACGTCAAGGCATTTCGTTGACCGACATTATCACCCCAGAGCTATAATAAAACATTTGGTCTTTCAAAATGTTCAAACATTAATGCGGGAAATACGTCGAGGCATTTCGGTGACCGACATTATCACCCCAGAGCTATAATAAAACATTTGGTCTTTCAAAATGTTCAAACATTAATGCAGGAATTACGTCGAGGCATTTCGGTGACTTACAGTATCACCCCAGAGCTATAATAAAACATTTGGTCTTTCAAAATGTTCAAACATTAATGCGGGAAATACGTCAAGGCATTTCGTTGACCGACATTATCACCCCAGAGCTATAATAAAACATTTGATCTTTCTAAATGTTCAAACATTAATGCAGGAAATACGTCGAGGCATTTCGGTGACCGACATTATCACCCCAGAGCTATAATAAAACATTTGGTCTTTCAAAATGTTCAAACATTAATGCAGGAATTACGTCGAGGCATTTCGGTGACTTACAGTATCACCCCAGAGCTATAATAAAACATTTGGTCTTTCAAAATGTTCAAACATTAATGCGGGAAATACGTCGAGGCATTTCGGTGACCTACATTATCACCCCAGAGCTATAATAAAACATTTGGTCTTTCTAAATGTTCAAACATTAATGCAAGAATTACGTCGACGCATTTCGGTGACCTACATTATCAACCCAGAGCTATAATAAAACATTTGGTCTTTCAAAATGTTCAAACATTTATGCGGGAAATACGTCGAGGCATTTCGGTGACCGACATTATCACCCCAGAGCTATAATAAAAACTTTGGTCTTTCAAAATGTTCAAACATTTATGCGGGAAATACGTCGAGGCATTTCGGTGACCTACATTATCACCCCAGAGCTATAATAAAACATTTGGTCTTTCTAAATGTTCAAACATTAATGCAAGAATTACGTCGACGCATTTCGGTGACCTACATTATCACCCCAGAGCTATAATAAAACATTTGGTCTTTCTAAATGTTCAAACATTAATGCAAGAATTACGTCGACGCATTTCGGTGACCTACATTATCACCCCAGAGCTATAATAAAACATTTGGTCTTTCTAAATGTTCAAACATTAATGCAGGAAATACGTCGAGGCATTTCGGTGACCTACATTATCAACCCAGAGCTATAATAAAACATTTGGTCTTTCTAAATGTTCAAACATTAATGCAGGAAATACGTCGAGGCATTTCGGTGACCTACATTATCACCCCAGAGCTATAATAAAACATTTGGTCTTTCTAAATGTTCAAACACTAATGCAGGAAATACGTCGAGGCATTTCGGTGACCTACATTATCACCCCAGAGCTATAATAAAACATTTGGTCTTTCTAAATATTCAAACATTAATGCAGGAAATACGTCGAGGCATTTCGGTGACCTACATTATCACCCCAGAGCTATAATAAAACATTTGGTCTTTCTAAATGTTCAAACATTAATGCAGGAAATACGTCGAGGCATTTCGGTGACCTACATTATCACCCCAGAGCTATAATAAAACATTTGGTCTTTCTAAATGTTAAAACATTAATGCAGGAAATACGTCGAGGCATTTCGGTGACCTACATTATCACCCCAGAGCTATAATAAAACATTTGGTCTTTCAAAATGTTCAAACATTAATGCAGGAAATACGTCGAGGCATTTCGGTGACCTACATTATCACCCCAGAGCTATAATAAAACATTTGGTCTTTCTAAATGTTCAAACATTAATGCAGGAAATACGTCGAGGCATTTCGGTGACCTACATTATCACCCCAGAGCTATAATAAAACATTTGGTCTTTCTAAATGTTCAAACATTAATGCAGGAAATACGTCGAGGCATTTCGGTGACCTACATTATCACCTCAGAGCTATAATAAAACATTTGGTCTTTCAAAATGTTAAAACATTAATGCAAGAATTACGTCGAGGCATTTCGGTGACCTACATTATCACCCCAGAGCTATAATAAAACATTTGGTCTTTCTAAATGTTCAAACATTAATGCAGGAAATACGTCGAGGCATTTCGGTGACCTACATTATCACCCCAGAGCTATAATAAAACATTTGGTCTTTCAAAATGTTCAAACATTAATGCAAGAATTACGTCGAGGCATTTCGGTGACCTACATTATCACCCCAGAGCTATAATAAAACATTTGGTCTTTCTAAATGTTCAAACATTAATGCAGGAAATACGTCGAGGCATTTCGGTGACCTACATTATCACCCCAGAGCTATAATAAAACATTTGGTCTTTCTAAATGTTCAAACATTAATGCAGGATATACGTCGAGGCATTTCGGTGACCTACATTATCACCCCAGAGCTATAATAAAACATTTGGTCTTTCTAAATGTTCAAACATTAATGCAGGATATACGTCGAGGCATTTCGGTGACCTACATTATCACCCCAGAGCTATAATAAAACATTTGGTCTTTCTAAATGTTCAAACATTAATGCAGGATATACGTCGAGGCATTTCGGTGACCTACATTATCACCCCAGAGCTATAATAAAACATTTGGTCTTTCTAAATGTTCAAACATTAATGCAGGAAATACGTCGAGGCATTTCGGTGACCTACATTGTCACCCCAGAGCTATAATAAAACATTTGGTTTTTCAAGAGGTTGAAACATCCGGGAAACAATTCAAGAGTGTGTGTTGGAAATTCTTATTTTAGTATTTACTTTTACGCAATTATCGTCTGTTATATTTTTACCGTAACTTCAAACAGTTGCCTTTTTTCAATAATAATGATCTGGTATTATACTATGAGCATGGTTTAGAAGATCTTGAAAGAGTTTTCTTTAGCCATGCAGCGTTTAAGGATGGGGTAGGGCTTCTGGCAGCTCGTATTTTTATTAAAATTTGTTTAGTAACAGAACAGTCTCTAGTCTTGAGTTCTGCTTTCCGTTTTCTCTTGGTTTACACTGCAACTGTAGTGTTAGCTGTTACTTGCATTACCTCCAGTGTATAGAAAGAATTACAATTTTAATCACACAGTTTCATCTAAACTTAATAAGTAAATACAATGATTGCTTTTATACAATTAGCATGTCTGAGGAAAAAATAAAAAAATACTTGGAGAAAAAATAATGTAAATAGAATATAAGGCATTTTTATTTGTATCTAATTTTTTCCGATGCCTTTTTAAACGGAGTTGTTCGGGGACTTTGCTTTGCTATAACAGAATGCCGATGTTGCCCGTTGTCCCATAGCTCGGCATTCAACTTTAATGATTGACATTTAAGGAGAATTGGTCTTGTTTCAGGTCACGCCAAGGACGCCAAGAAGGACCCACTCTCTCCCAATCAAGCGTTCACAGCTAATGGTAAGTTGCACTTATTAAATCTAAACTTTTTCAGTTCCTTCTATTAGCTCACAATCAATATATATATATATATATATATATATATATATATATATATATATATATATCACTTTCACTATATGTACTTAAACAAGAATCTTACTTGGTATTAATGCGAGTTAACTTTCAAAGATTCATAGTATCTCCATTATCGAGCATCACTGACCGGGGGTTGTAGTAGACTGACTACAACCCCCGATCAGTGATGCCCGATGATGGAGATACTATCAATCTTTAAAAGTTAACTCGCATAAATACCAAGTAAGATTCTTGTTTAAGTACATATAATAGAAGTGATAAGTGAATACAAGAAAACAGTGTACTATATATATATATATATATATATATATATATATATATATATATATATATATATATATTATTCATCCATTCAAGTTCAAATACATTGTTTTCAACTTGTAGCACATGATACTTGATGTTAATTCAGTTTTTTCAAATATTAATTCATTAATTAAATTTAATAGTAAATTAATTTGAGTTTTATATAGGAGAAAACTTTTCACAAAAGGGTCAAGGAATGCAATATAGCTATTTCGTCCCATTTGGCTTAAAATAAGTGAAACAGCTGTTTCAGCGCATAGGTTATGCTACTTTATTCATATTAATTATAACTATCTAATAAAAAGTAACTAAAATAAAATTCTTCTTTGTTGACCTAAGTAGGAATTGGCTTTGAAAAATGTTTGTTTATATAACTTGTTTCTGATGAAACAAAGTAATTAAATAATTGATTCAGTCAGTTCCTTTTGTAATCATTTGGCAGTTCTTTTTGTGTGGACATTACAGGCTGTGCTATTCGTTATCGGGCATTACGTAAGGTGTAACATCACGTTTAATTCTCAATGGGGTTTTACTAACTATAACTTTACCCTCCCTACTTTAACCCTTTCCTGCCCTTCAGAGACGATGAAGGTCATGTTGCTGATTGTCTGTCACTATAAAATATATTCCTCTCTTCCTAATGCTCACATTTTGTTTTCCTTTTTCTGGTTAAAGAACGCGTCTGTGATTAAACGAACTGTGGGGATGAAGCAGGTCACATTAATGTCCTCAGAGATTGCACAAAGTTTCAGTTCTACAACATACATTGCTCAAACTACCTAATTATTACAAAAACAATTCCCTTCCCCCCAATTAAGCCAGATCACGGTTTACGAACTTTAACTTGGCCAGATAGTTCCAGAACTGTGATGTAATCAGTATAGCAAACAACACAGCGTAGTATCCACGCAACTAGTCTGTACAAATGTGATTCTAAAAGTTTCGTTATATTATTCTCAGGCTATATTGTTGTGAGAATATGGCCAAAAAAATATCATAGATTCCATGTGTGGGCCCAAACATATACACGTTCAACAATTAAATCATATTTTGGTTTTCCCCTCCATCAGATTTTGCCTTATTTTAAAATTGGCTTAATAAAGTTCATTACCTCTGAAGGCAAATGAAAGTACTCTTAGTTTAAAGGTTTAAAGGTCGCCCCAAAGGCATTAAAATTATATAAGGTGTAAGAGCTGTATATAGTTGTAGTAAAGTAAACAGCATAGTACATATTATACAATATCAAGAGCACAGTGGTACAATATATTGCAAAAATATTTGTGAAAACCCCCCAAAACCACAAAAATTAATCAAAAAATAACTAAAATAAGTTACCTAAGATTAAATCCTTATGTACATTTCGATGACAAAGTCATCATCTTCAGAGGTTCCTATTACAAAAGTACAATCTAGAATACAAAAAATATTAACAGGGTCAGTCTAGTTTGTTAATTTTTTTGTATTCTAGATTGTACTTTTGTAATAGGAACTGAAGATGATGACTTTGTCATCGAAATGTACATAAGGATTTAATCTTAGGTAACTTATTTTAGTTATTTTTTGATTAATTTTTGTGGTTTTGGGGGTTTTTTCACCTATATTTTTGTAATAGTACATATTAGTAAAAAAATGTGTTTAAAAAAAAAACATTTTATTCGTGCTCAGATCCCTTAATTTGAGTGTTATTTGTTTGGATCCGACGATTGGTTCACGTAGGTATAGATCTCGTATGAGGGAAAGTCTTCGCATACTGTAAACACTCTTTCAACTCATGCATAATTTTTATACTTTATGCTAAAGACGGTTCCAATGTTATTCGTTACCATCTTCAACTTCAGCAACTAGTTTACAGCATAAAACTCCAACTCCCCTGACCATTAAGTCCTATTAACATGCAATATCAAGAGCACACTGGTACAATATATTACAATGAAAATATTGGAAAGAACCCCAATACCACAAAAATAATCAAAAATAACAAATAAAACAAGTTACTTCAGATATTATGTACATTTCGATGACCATGTTATCATCATCAGAGGGTCTTATTACAAAATTACAATCTAGCAAACAAGAAGTTACAAATTAGAGTGACCTCTAGTACTCAAAAAGATAATTCTAGATTGTAACTTATTGTCTGCTAGATTGTAATTTTGTAATAAGACCCTCTGATGATGATGACATGTTCATCGAAATGTGCATAAGGGTTTAATCTTAAGTAACTTGTTTTATTTGTTATTTTTGTGGTATTGGGGTTCTTTCCAATATTTTCATTGTAGTCCTATTGACACTCGAAAGAGCCCTTCTTCGATCCCAGCCAACTCCTAAAAACAAGTTCAAATTCCATATTCCCACTCACAGATTTTGTAAAATGACAGATGCTGCATCTCTCTCTGTAACTGAGTTTAACATATATGAATACTATAATTGACTATGATCCGAGTTGTTAATTGACATAACTCCCAAAAACCCCTTCGTTTACACTAAAAGTAAGTGCTACTATACGCAAGTATTTACATATTAATATGTGTTGAAGTGTTTAAATGATTTTTATGTTGATCGTTCTTACGAATCTTTTCCTTCTAAGTTGTAAACTCTAGGATCCTCTAAACGCAATATCATTTTATATGGGAAACTATATTACATAATTATTAAAGAAAGAGCAAGACGTTTTTTGCAGAGCAGCGAATCTTCGCCTTATCTTGTCAACAGAACTTATCTCATGTCACCAGATAGTGTGCAGTTTATTTGCTAATCAACTGTGCACATTGTCACATACGTCAAATACTCAATGTACTGGTCATGTGATAAAAGCTTTTTATTTATTTATTATCTAATATATTTGATTTAGTTATTATATAAATTATATAATATTATATGTTATATACAATATCAAGAGCACAGAGGTATAATATTTTGCAATAAAAATATTGGAAACAACCCCAATACTACAGAAATAATAAAATATAACTGATAATACAAGTTACCTAAGATTAAACCCTTATGTACATTTCGATGACCATATCATCATCATCAGAGGGTCTTATTATAAAATTACGATTTATAAATTCTAAAATCTAGAAATTAAAACCTCGTCAGTATAGTTTGTAACCTATTGTTTGCTAGATTGGAATTTTGTAATAAGACCTGATGATGATGATGACATGGTCAACGAAATAGTAATAATTTTTTAATCTTAGGTTACTTGTATTATAGGTTATTTTTGTGGTATATGGGTTGTTTCAATATTTTTACTTTAAATTATATGTTGTAAAATATATTTATTTAATATGAAAAAGCTATTTATTTTTCATAAGTACAAGTTAATTCTTACATTTAACTTTATAACAATTTCCTGGTGTCGAGAGAATATCCGGGGCATATTTAAGTAAAATGAAGGTATGTTAGTCAATCATATATTTCTGCTTGTTTTAATATAACGTTCTGACATACAAACAGACAAATTTAAAGCTACTAAATTAAGTACATAATTTATTAAAACTATTTTTAGCCGTTCGTGTTTAGATAAATAGATATTCTAAAAACCTTTTGGCCACTACGAGTTATAGAAAAATAATACCAAATATTTTAAATTAACTTTTCACTAAAAAAATATCCGCAAGGTAGGCCTACAAAGTGTTGGATATTCTAATTAAGCTATCAATATGCGGTTCATTTATTTGTGGAACCGATTGTAGAACGGACAAACAAAAACAATCTCTTATTTCGTCAAACACAGCAACCAAATTTAATATAATTCATCTATTTATAAATATTACAAAAATACAATTTAGGTCTGTAACATAATAATGGATTGTATAAATTAAATGCTGTATGATACATTATTTTTGAAAATACATAAAAGCGTCTGTGCTCACGTCAGAAATTGTAATAAAACCAATCAAATAAATCGAAATAGGTTACTTTAATATATATATATATATATATATATATATATATATATATATATATATATATATATATATATATATCGTAATATGTATTCTTGTGTATTAATAAAGAAGTCAAAATACAAATACAAGAATTATAATTGAATTTACAATTCAAAGCTTTTCGTTGGCTAACAGTACCAACATCATCAGGCATATTAAACGATTCCTGATTATTGTTTAATATTCCTGATGATGTTGGTACTGTTTGCCAAAGAAAAGCTTTGAATTGTAAATTCAATTATAATTCTTATATTTGTATTTTGACTTATTTCTTTATATATATATATATATATATATATATATATATATATATATATATATATATATATACTATTTTAATAATAATTTTATTTCATAGTTAGCGCTTCTTTTAATAAATTGGTAAGGAGTGAACGTTTACAAATTAGTACACACTCGATATGTGTAGGCCTATGTGTACCTTAACCCTAACCACCTTACCAAATTATTTCACCAGAAATGTAATAAACTTCCAAGAAAAGCAAACTTTCCAAGAGTTATCTGAACTTTGAAAAGACCTTTCAAAATAGAATAAAGACATTATAATTTGAAGTCAATAAGAATTTATAAGTTAATTAATTTGGAGCCGATTTGCGTAGGTGGAGAGTAATGAAAGAAAATAGAAAGAATTTTAAAACTGTGTAAGATAAAACATTGCTCAGGGCAATGGAAATGCCCGCACCTGTGGAAAATACGGAAATACTGTATTTTTTTTCAGTTTAATTTTGGGACATGATTTTTGAGCTTTTTGTAACGCGGCTTGATAACACAACTGTCAGTCGAATTAGTGAAGATAATTTAAAACTTTAAGTACGGAACGGTTGCCTGAGTAAAGAAGCTTTCACTCAAAACATATCCAAATACTAAAAATGCAACTAATTGAAACTTTATTTTTACTAAATGAGCCTTGGGTGGTTATACGTAGTGACTATACGAAACTCGTAAGTCTTCCCCATTATTAGATTATTAAAATTGTTTGGTTGCAGTAACTCCGTGCTGGCAGTTTGGCTGGAAGCTTGACGTCACTGCTGGAATGATGTCATCGCCATATGCATACGATGACGTTTGAAAACAAGAAGATTTGCTTGTAAATTAGGAAAAGTGTGCGGAATGCCCTTTACTGGCTCGGTATACATGTTATAGCAGTGGTATTTCTTCAATCCCACTGGCCCCAGCTATGAGACGGGTTTCTCGCTAAACCTAGATCAAACACGCGTTTCTGACAACCCGTTATCCACGGCCATATTTATAAACGTGTATCGCACACTTTACTCGAAACAGCAGTTCTGTTACGACGCCCCTGCCCACGCGAGAGGAACTTCAAGCATATTCCATTCGTTCTGTCTGATTCATATTGATCTTTACTAATCTTTCTACACAGGAATATCAACACGTTTCTTTAGCACGTAATTTCATTGAACGTAGTCACTGGGGACGAGACGTGGTTCTCTCGCTTGACCTTAGAGGCACAACGTCAGTCAATGGAATGGCGTCACACGTCATCAGTCAAAGTCAAGGCCAAGCAGGCAATCTCAACTCGCAAGGCTACTGCATCCGTGTTTTGGGGCAGACAAGGGGTTTAGTTAGTCGAGTGTTTGCAGCAAGGGACGACAGTAAAAGCACCCGCTTACTGCTTTACTTTAAGTAAACGTCGTCGTTGAATGTAAAATAAGCTACGTGTCTTTATGGCGTCTGGAGTTTTGCAAGACCACATTCTGTAAATTCCAAAATATCAGATCTTTTGGATGGGAGCAATTTGACCATTCGCCTACCGCACAGTTCACACTTGGCCCTTAGAGAATTTCATTTGTTCCGCTGTATAAAGGAGTTTCCCAGCAACAAGGACTTTGCCTCAGATGAAGTGGAAAAAGAAGCTGTCAAAGTCTCTTCTCCTCAAAGGAGGAATTGACTTCGCCATGCAAGAGCATGTATAACGTGTAAAAGTTTCAAAAAGTAATAAACTAGAAGACAAAAATAGACAAACAGTAGAACAAAAATCTAAAGAATTTAACAAAAAAATATATTATTATTATTTTTACAAGAAGTCTGACCTTTTTTTTGAATAATTATCGTATGTTAAGATGTAATTTACATTTAGTAAATTGTAGCCGTTTCCACTGAAGATGACCTCAAACGCATGAGAATAAATTACATACTTATTGTAAGGTTGGTTCAATCTATTTAATTTAAACCAGTTCAGACTAGTTTATAGTAGCACAAACATTGTGCGTGTTAAATTCTGTTGACATTTTCTGTTTCATTATTTATAAACACTAACACTATTTGTTAGGAATATACTGTGGTTGAATTTAATAATAAATACACAAAAACCTCTTAACCACAAACTTTCTTTATTTTACAATTATGTACATTTCAGTTACCAAGTAACCATCCTCAGAGGGATAATAAACAAAGACTGATATACAAAGACTACAAATACACAGTATTTGTATGTTATTCCTCTGAGGATGGTTACTTGGTAACTGAAATGTACATAAGGGTAAAATAAAGAAAGTTTGTGGTTAAGAGGTTTTTGTGTATTTATTAAAAACTAACATCTTTTCCACGAGTTTTAAACACGAGTTATAAATGCCATTATAAATGATTATAAAAGTGTATAGTTAAATTTTAAGACATGTAATTTCTTGCCACATTTCTACCGTTCTGAACGTCGTATAGAATATAAACTTGAGATGTGTCGCTGATTCATTTTTGAATTACCTTAAACTTAACTATCTTAAATGTGCGTGAAATGAATTAGGAACGACAAGTTAAGGAAAGGTTAATGAATAAAAAGAACGCCAAAAACAATTATAACAGTTATAGACAAGGTAATAGTAATATAGTAATAAAACCCCTTCGCTAGAAAGATTAACTGAACTGTGGACAAAACCTTTAGGTGTATTTAGTTAATGAAGTTAGCTTCGACAATCAGCAAGTTACAACGAAACTGATGTATGTGCTCAGTAATAATAAGGTTTAACGTATTGTTGAACCAATTACAAACAATCAGGTAATTTGAATTTCAAAACAACAATCGTTTTGCAACTAATTAACTGTAAAGGGAGTTATGTTAGTCCTTGCAACAGCAAGTATTGAAATAGTTACAAAGTCTTACTTACTTTACATTCATTAGAATTCTGATTATTAGAACTGACAATTGTTGTGACAGTTTAGTTGTAAGCTTCTAGCTGTGTGCGCGAAGTATACTTAGAGTTTTTGTAACAGATTTAATATTTACAGCTGGTCTTTTATTGTTACAATTCATACTTTGACCTAACGTTGCATTGGCAGTGGCTTTCAACTCGCTTTGATCAACCCGTCTCAATGAACTACGGTTAGGCATCGTTTTATAATATTATTATTGTTGAATTAGGACAATTTTAATTGTAATTTATTACAATTTTACTATATCCAAACTTTTAGGATATATATCCACAATAGTCTCTCTTAAACACTTCACATAAAGGTATACAGAGTATAGTTTAGTATTTATGGCTTCCTTAGTTTGTTGTAGTGTTAATATGATCAGTCGATATAACAGTCATGGCCTCGAATGGGAGGAAAGAGTTGAGCTATTGACGTAAAACGCTTTGGTAGAGGACGTAAAGAATCATTGCATTAAGTGTGCCTATATATATTCTCTGTCGGTGTCATAAAGAAAGCTCTACCTCCTTTCTTTCGAATACACGAAAGATGCGTACAGGATCAAGTTTTGACAGATGACGCGGTTTAGCTATGACGTCAGAACTTTGTGACAGGCGAAATTTGCGTACAACTTTTAGATCTTTTAAAATCATTCAGCTACATAAATTAGTTTAACTCTGAGCTAAACATAGGTGTCGCTTAGTTTCTCGGGGCTGGAGATCCTTTAAAACTTTATCTATTATACCTGATTTCCATCACACTATTCCAGGCTTTGGCCTGGTTATATGATAGAGATATCTTGCGCTTTCATTTTGGCGTGTTTGAAATGAGCTTGTAGCCTCGGGAATTTTGTTGTTGTTTTATATTTTCAATTAAAAAAAATTTTTGTTTTATTCTACAGATTTTTTCATTTCAATCTATATTACAACCTAACCAATTTATTTGATTTTGCCATCTGATTACTTGGGCCTAATCTAATCCATTTTTTTGGATTTAGGAAAGATATCTTAAACAAGACATTAGTTTCCAGTTTCTAGGTATTTTTGTGATTAAAAAAAAAATGTTTCGTCTGAGTTAATATACTGTACTTTGATTTTCTTCTCTTTCCTCCAGTCTTATGTGCATAGGAGTCGAAGTTTCAGCCTCTTTTTTTTGATAAGTCCCTTTCGATTATATCGAGTTTATCGCCTCGACAGTTGAAAGCGAAGTGACCACTGATTCAGTGAAAACAGTTCTTTGACTGGGAGAATCCAAAACTTTGAAAGTTATTAGCAAATAGTTTAGGAGTAGATGACATAGGTTGACAACTGGAGTTTGGTTTGTACGCTTTTTAGCTTGTCAAATTTACGACTTAACCTCGTCAATTGCTATTGTTTTCCCTTGTACACATATTTCGCTGTACGCATTTTTCGTGCCACCCTTTCTTTCTACCCTGAAGAAGGGTAGATTGGATTAAGTAGTTCTAAGAAAAGGACATAATGGCTTTTAGGAGATGGGAATAGATTATTGTGGCATTATAGAACTATATAAAAATAAACAAATAAAAACAAAACTATAGGCAAAACTTTAACAATAAATACATATTAATAACACTATAACAATAAGATATAATAAAAAAGGTAAATTAATAAACACCTATACACAAAACACACACACACAAGGTAATATATGTATAAATTATAATTTATAAATACAAAAATATATAAGTATATAAAATTTTGAAATATTAAATTTGAAAAAAATAAGTTTAAGAGATGTAAGATAGCGATGCTACGGTCAATGGGCGAGGCATCGTCCGTTAACACCACCTTTAAACTGCCTTCTACATTACAAATAGCACGAATATTGGTCAAACCAACACAATCCACCAGTATATGACTGATTGTGAAAGAATCTCCGCAGAATTTACAAGGGTGTATAACCCAATGACCATTGCTGAGGGCAGTGGGCATGCCGCCTCGGGAGGGGCGCAAGAGGATCACGGCACATATAGACAGGTTGTGCAGGGAAGAATGAAATGTAACCTTGGGGTGTAACAAATCCAAGGTACTGTGGGGTTACTCAGGAGATGTGTGGGGCAAAGAACTACTCTCCTTAAGTAGACATCAACTCAGAGCTACTGTAGAGCTGGTTACAGGCCATGGGAATCTGAGGGGGTTCCAATACAAAATTGGAAAATCTAGGTCCCCTGTGTGCAAGAGATGCGACGAGGACCAAGAGGAAAGCCCAATCCACGTACTCTGTGAGTGTCCTGCTTTGGGAGCTGCAAGGAGAAAGTGGTTTGGCTGGCAGGTATGTACACCAGAGGATATCAGAAGATCTAGCATCAGGTGGGTACTTGATTTCTGCAAAGAGGTAGGTATCCACTAAACTAGCCCTGTGGTAGCGATGGGAAGATAGTACAAAGGCTACAGCTAAGTGCTCTACACCGATAAGGTCCCTCCGAGTTTTAGTAATAATAATAAAAAAAAAAAAAAACATAATGGCGGATCTTCACGACGCACCAAAAGAGTGGCCAAAGCGAAGGCGTGTAACCGCCAGTACCTTCGAATATAGGGATATTTCGAACGTATAGATGACCTCCATGGACTTACGGTATCCTTAATTTCCCTCAGCCTATTTCGAATCACGCTATGCCATTCTTCATTACAAGCAGGGAACAATAAGAAGTGACGTCCAGTACAGCAGTGTACAGAGGAGTCATGGAATACAGGTAGATGAACGTGGGCCCGCTTGTATGTTTTGTTTTCGAGAAAATGCAAGTGAAACTTTTTCCGTTCGTATTTCATTCTCCCCAGAAATAAATTAACTATTTTTATGGAATGCAATGTTAATGCAGACAAAAGAGATAAAAAGCATAAAAATCGATCCGTTCCAATACGGTAAGAGTTACAATGCTGTGTCGGCAGCGTTTTGCTGTGTGCGTTACTCATTGTGCCCTTAGCCAATTAAATTCCGGGAAATTATACAACGTTACATCGCGTATTCATCAGTAAATCCTTCCACAGTGACGTCACTTAGAGCCGTGATTCAAGAGTGACTCAGTTTAGGTGACTACTCCGTGACTGCTGTACTAAAGCTCAGCACAGGTCTTTGTTCTTTAATCTTACAAACATTTTCTAAATATAACAGCCGACGCAAAACCATTGCGAAATTTATCGCTTCGGAATTTTTTAACGCAATCGTGCACACTTTGACCAGTGTTCCACAGGATAAGCTCTGTGAACATTTCTCGGTAAGGAACATTAAATAAAATTATCACAATTTATAGCCGCCTTTTAAGGCGTGTTTATAATGTTTGAGGCTTACTTGAACGGTTCAGCCATAAAACACCTTTTAATAGAATTTCATTTCTTCCAGTTAACTGCACAGGAAGTTGTATAAAACGTAAAAAGCAAATAAAATGAATCCATTTACGATTTATAAGAACGATTATTATGTAAGCCGCATACAGAGGTTTCCTGTAGCAATGTCGACTCCTCAGCTACCTTTCTGGAGTCACTGAATAACATTCTAACTCTGTGACTTTGAGAAATTAATTTTAATTTGTTTATAATAAATAGGATGATTATCTTTTATCAATACGTCATCATTATTATAATTATAAATATACTTTTAAGGGGAAAACCCTCATGAACGCAGGAAAAGTAATAAAACTGATGGTGACGCACGAATAACCAAAGAGACACTTTTAGCCTCACTCTACAATGTATTGTACACATTACTTTGTAAAATAAAGGTTTGCTTTAAAAAAATTACATTAAAAATTACTAAAATTCACTGTAGCTTTCTTACAACTTAGGTACAATGTATCCGCTTAGGTTAGATTTGGCTACAAAATAATGAATAAAGTTTATAATGCCCTTCGTAAACCGTTCATGCAGTAAGTGAAACACGGCCTCCTAGTTCCATGCGGCGACGCAACAAACGTTTACCAATAAAAGCCATTTCGTTTGTCAACAAATGATCTTAAGAATTTTTCGTTCTTGTTTTCAATCAACCCATCTTAACCCAAATCATCTTGACCCTTTCTTAACCCAATCAAACTCTTAACTCTTCTATAAACTTCTTTTTTCTACTTTTCTTTATTTTTACTTCTATTTTTTACATATCTATAATCATTATTGGGTTTATACACTTTTGTTTGTGTTATCAGTTTTGTTTTTCCAAAAAATATTTTCGGGCTTATGAATGGATTTAATTTTTCTGTATAGTGTTTAATAATCGAATTAATAACAAGTAATATGAAAAAAAATTTTAAAGTGAATTCTTACCAGGTCAAAGGAGAAAAATTATATTTTAATTACAATCTATTAAATAATTACAATTAATATAAATAAAATAGCATAGTCTATGGGTTAAAACAGCTGTTCTTCTACCACATAACCTACAATATAAAATCAGCTGTTTTATAAGCTAATATATTGTCACTGATTTTAAGGCAAATGGGAACAAACAACTATATTGCATACCTTGCTCCTTTTGTGAAACCTTTTTCCTCCTATATAACATTAAAATAAATTTAATTATTATTTTTAAAAACTGTATAAACATCAATTGTCTTCCACTAAAAGTTTTCAAAAATGTATTTGAACTTGAGTGGATGAGTAAAAAGTATTTTATTACCGATTGAAATTTGGAACAGTATATATACTGTATATATATATATATATATATATATATATATATATATATAAAGGGGAGTGTGATCTAATAGTAGGAATTGAAAAAAGATGTCAAGTTAGTTCTATAGGTATTTACAGGCACTATGGATGTACTTTATGTGCGTGGTTACGTATCTGCGTCTTTACGATCTATGTGTGGGGTTACGCTCTATGTGCGTCGCTACGGTCTATGTTCGGGATTACGATATATGTGTGAGGTTACGCTATATGTATGTGGTTACGCTATATGCGCATTGTTGTGCTAAATGTGCGTCGCTGCGCTCTATGTGCGTCGTTAAGCTCAGCATGCGTGATTACACTATATGTGCGTGGGGACGCTCTATGTGCGTCGTTTAACTCTATGTGCGTCCTTACGCCTTATGTGGGTATTTATCCAATAAAAGATTGTAAGATTGATTGCGCTAACTAGCCTAATCGAGAGTTGACGTAAAGGATATGGGTTAGGGAACTTTGTACTTCTATTTTCAGTTCGTTCCTTACTATCCCATTTTTGTAACAGGAGTTGGTAGTTTTTAACAAATTATCTAGGTGCATGTGAGTAGTTGGCAGACGACTAAAAGGCTGCTACATTCCTGTTCTATGAGTAAGGGTCTACTCGACACTACGAGCCTGGGGCGATGCCCGTTTCTCGGCGACAGCTGTATTTATCTTTCCATTAAACGCGTGACGGTCTGAAGACGTTGACAAGGCTGATACGTTTTTACCTTTGGGCTGTACATCGTGCAACGGGTTTTTAAATTTCTTTTCATAAGAAATGTATTTATTTCCAAGGGATAGTCAAGTTGTTACGAGTAAATAGTCACTGGATGTAACACCCAGCGTTATTAAAAAGTCATTTGTCTGAGTGTATTTCCACCATTCATGTAGAACTGGACTCGATATATTTTGATAGAATCTGTTGTATGTGAAAAACTTTGATTTTTCGCATTAAAATAGTTGTTTTGGTTAGTATAACCATAATTTGAGGTTAGATCTTGAAGTAAATTCAAGTCATTTGAAATTTCTATTCACAAATACATTTACTGTAAATGTCATAAAGATTTTGTTGATATATTTCATGAAAATTGAATATAATTTGTAAAGGTCTGGGGCCTTGACTACCTGTGGTCACCTTCATAAGATTGCGTCTCAAATTATCAGTCTCAGAAAATCCGAATTCCGGGGAAACACTGACTGTCGTCGCTTCCTACCTGGTCGACGAGTCTCAGAATATCGGTGGCCTTGGACTATAATGGAGAAAATGCGAAAAGATTCATTGTTAGCACCAACCGTGATTGCATACCCTTTTGTAAATAGTATCTCGGTGATGTAACCCTGCTGCAAGTCTCGCACAGACATACACAACAGGGTGTTAGCATGTTAGAACCAAGTAATCATTAAGATGGCCAACGTGTTTGCTTGTAAATCTCCCTGGTCCTTTGTTATGTTTACCCAGTCTTTTGTTACATTTAACTAAATCAGTTGGTTATACACAATAACCTTTATGGTTGGCGGTAACAAATTATATTTGTTGGCAGCTTCCTAAATGATTCACCGTTACAGGTAATTGTAACCAAGTAAATCTTACCACAAGAGAATAATTATTTTATGAAACACAATAAGATTATTTTAATAAGTTGTTCGAAACGTACTAAAAACGTTATAGAAAATTGTACTATATCAACTAAAATCAACTATATTATGTTTTAAAATTAACATGTAATGTCTTTTAATTAATAAATGATATTAAATGTAAATAATATTATAAATAATATTTGAGCTGGCTTGTGAGTGAAAGTTATAATTATTATTATTATTAATTTGGAGAAGAACAGTAATGTAAAAGTAACGTTAGTTACAAGAACTAACCTAAAAAATCTATTAGGGAACCAAAAAGATATAATAAAAATGAAAATAAATCGGGAATTTATAGTTTGCAGTGTGATATGTGCCAGATGAAATATATTGGACAAACAAAAAGAAACATATTAGTTAGAGCAAAAGAACATTTTTCCCATGTTAAATTTAATAGGCCTGAAAAATCAGCTATGGCAAAATATTGTTTGGACGAAAACACGAATTTAAAAGTAAAAATGTAGTTCTTTTAAAAAATGTGATAAATTTTAATGAATTAGATGCATGGGAAACTTTATTTATAAATAGAAATAAAAATAAAATTGTTAATAATGAATTAGGACCAATTCAAAGTTCAATATTATTTTAAATAATTTTGTTATTATTATGTCTTACTAGTAATATAGGCTCATCAAAATTAAATATTTATAATTAACATATGGTTTTTTAAATGTAATTGTATTAGTAGCTGTGGCTATAAATTTGACAATGCCCAGATCTGGTTTTCGCTTTTGTTTTTACTTTTGTTAAAACTTTATAGGTTATATTTCATATATATATATATATATATATATATATATATATATATATATATATATATATATATTAGTTAATTTGATTTGTGTATTTTCACTGAGGATGACGACAAATTAGTCGTTGAAACGCGTATGAAATAAAAAAATTGTATATTTGTGAGTTGTACCATATTTTTATTCTTTAATTATGATATTAAATGTGTTGACACCATAATCGAATATGAATTAATTTTCGATAACTTTTTTAGTAGGTTTCAAATAAGATATTAAAAATAATCAAATCTTATATGAAATTATGTCGTCGTAGTAAGATAGTCAGTAGGTGACTCATTGGCGAAACAGCTGCGTGCCAGTCCCGAGTCCAGGAGGGTATATTGAAGGGGGCCGCTGGTAGTTCCGGTTCCAGGGCTCAACCAGAGCTATACATAGTGTACAGGTTATAATTCCTGGAACGAAAGTGAGATATAAAAATTCCCGACTCTAGGAGGTGGGGAAGGAAGATTAAACCATGTTGGAAACTGTCAGCTTCGCATTTATGTACATTGAATAAACTTGATTAAACGAGTATGGTTTGCTTGATACTTAAAAGGTTTAATTTAATATCTTTTATTTTTAAATGACATTTGTTAAATTAGGAGACCTATCGTTGGGGGGGGGGGACCTGATAGAATTTCTCTCATTTTAAAAGCCGTTGTCAAGACGGAGGAAAGTAACGATTCGTAAACCTAAACCAAAGTATTTCACAAATATAAACTCCACTCGTTCTTTATAAATTTTATACAAGAGTTGTGAATCCTAAAATGTATGATATATTTTGTTACTTGGTTTATCTAATTTTCGATTTAATTGTTTTAGAATGCTAACCATCAAGGAAATAAAGTAAACAACTCAGTGTGAATGGTACCTTTGATTCAAGTGAACCCTTGTTCTGTTATGCATTGTTGAGGCGGCAAAGAGTAGCCTACGCAAAATAAACCAAAAGCTTTGCAAAATTGGCGGCTGTTACATAGACCAACGTTTTACCAAATGACTAGGTTATGTTTGTTTAAACTAAACTTGTTATTTTTTATTTTCACCTAGCGTGGAGAAAATATACTGAGTAAGTGAACATCCATTTGTTAATCCCTGGCGAGTGAAATCCATCTTTTTAAAAGTTTTATACAAATAGAAAAACCATAGAGAACAACCCTAAATAAATTGTGGTTTATCCGGACAAACATCGCGGTTCGAAAAACTGTCAAACCTTATTCTGTCTGTTTTGCTCGGCAAAACATAAATCAAGATAGGCTAGTTGTCCGCTTCCTTAATCCGGTATGATAAGGATTTGTTGTCTACTATATGTTTTGGTTATATAACAAAATCAGATTTTATACCTCAAAACGACCTTTAAAAAAAGTCCATATTCAATGTTTTATGTACTTTTTAATCAGACCCGCACTTAGAAATATGCCGGACTTATCTTCATTTATTAACCGCAATTCAAATATTACATTTTTCAAGACAGTTTTTTATACAAACGAATAGACAGTACGCCGAAGGGGTTTACTACAAAATAAATATGAGTTTATAATATCCGTAGCTTTAACGACTTCTATGTGTGTAGCGTTGTTTACCGATGGTCACACACTGAATTTGAGAAATAAAACTTTTGAAGAGCTAGACGAACTATGGTTTACATCCATCAAAAAATCGTAACAAAGGATAAAGTTCGTAAAAATGTTTAAAGAACTCTCGTATACTCAATATTTCTTTGTATAACTGTAGAATATGAAAAGAAACTTATTATTATAGCCGTATTATGTTTTGCAGGCTTTAACCTGATTTCTTAAATAAATACCACCCTGTTTATATATTTAAATTCTCGCCCTTTATTTATTTAAATAGAGTGGTTTAAATTATTTCGAAATTTTTACTTAGGGGTATTAATTAGTTGTCAAAACTCAAAACCCTTCTCCCAATCGCGAGATATAGCAAGGGACCTGGCCAGCCGATGCGCTGTCTACTTGACGTTTAGAGTAGTGTTGGGAAGTGGAGCCTCGCAATTCAGTGTTTGTCGAGTATCTCTGTTATATATATCGGTCCGCAACAACCACTCAGTGTTGTTTACCACTCTGCGTAAAGAGGGATAGAGAATTACCTTGCATTTCCCCTCCACTAGTCGACTATCTCCCCTCGTGCGGATCTCAAGTCTTGCTAAATCTCTAAGTTATATTTCTGATTACGCTACTAACTTATGCCCTTTCTTAATAATTCATTCAAATAATTTCCCGCCAGTTTCGTATTTCTACAAGAAGAGGTACTTTTATTTACTTTCTCTTAAAACCTTAAAAGAGGCCATTATTTTTTTCATTTCATAGATTTTTTACAAATTTCAAATATACTTTATGAAAGTTACAAAATTCGAGTAAACATACAAAATTAACGAACACCCTTCAAGTCTGCTCGTACATTGGCATTCGCAGGATGAGATACTAAGTACCTATTGTTCCAAATAAATACATTAAAACGTCGCCATTTTATACATAATTCTAATAATAACTACATAAATCAACTTTGTGTAATGTTTGATTTAAATAAATAAAACCTCTTTGCAACAAATAACTAGTTCATTTAATGAACACCTTATGTACATTTCAGAAGTACTTGTGAAACAAAGAAGTAATTTACAAAACACGGAGGTAGTTTGTTTTGTTAATTACCTTTGAGGATGATTGCTTGCAATGGAAATGTACATAAGGAGTTAAATAAATGAAAAGGTTATTTTTGATTAAGAGGTTTCATTTATTTAAAATAATTTTAATATTATTATTCACAAGACCCTTTTCACATAAAAATATTTAAAAAAATGTTTTTCGTTAAAAATGTTTGCATCTTTATATTCTGAATGTTTAAGGGTTCCAACATGATTAAGCAAAATATATAGCAAAGCATAAATTAAATTGTATTCAAATATTTACCAGAAGTAATACGATTTGATAAATTTGTGTTAGTTTTTTTTCTGAATGTTTTCTCGTCTTCTTTTATATTAACTTCGTATCTAATAGAAGTGCTTGTGTCTGCCTGGAAACACGTAGCGGCCTGTGTTGCATACAAATTGTTTATTTCCTCTAAAAACGTTTTCAGAATTTCTAAACGCATCCGTTATCTTTTTTCTTCCTCATTAGTGAAACCAACACCCCCCTTCAAAAAAGATTTGATTGCTACTAGACAAAATCTACACATTTGATAAGATCTATGCTTAAACTTTCCTTAGTAAGCTAGAGTGTTTTTTGTAACCAAACAAACATTGGTAAATTAAAATCTGTGGAAATTTCCTTCGGCCGATGCCTAGTAGGCTTTCGTATTAGTTACGTTTTGCTACAAATATTCCACTGACAAAGTTGATGCAAGAATCAAGTCAATCAGTGATGAACTATCAAGGTTATGCTTTTTTTTATTAACTTGGGAGCGGGTTTAAACTGCCCGAAGCACCGCTACCTTAGGAATATTGTACTTACCTCCCTGATCTAGTCAAAGAGCCCCTTCCCTCTTACCAGGTTTAGAAGTTTCCTGACTAGTGTTTTACCTTCAGCATCCTCTTCCAGAGCTGTGCTATCACCAAAGAGGTTGAAGCGCCTCTCGGCAAGTGCTTCACATCTATAAATGATGTGTGTGGCGGTCTCCAGTTCTTGCCCGCATAATCTGCACACTGGTTCATCTTTGAAGATACCCGTATTATGCAGATGTTTCCTTAGTCTACAGTGTCCCGTGAGTAGACCTGTGGCTATCCTCAATTCCTGCCTAGACAGATAGATGAGACTCTCCTGCAGCCCCAAGGAAGTTTCCTAAGGGTTAGCTTACTGTGTCTCATTCCTTCAGCCCTGACCCAGTGCTCACAGTGTCTTTCAGCCATCCACCTTCGCACTGCAATCTTGACCATGGATTTGGAAATACCTACCGCCGGCTCCGGTCCAATTAGGGGAGTTGAAGACCCCTCTCTGGCCAGCGCATCTGCAGCTTCATTTCCAAATATTCCCCTATGCCCTGGCACCCAACCTATCTTGATTTGATTGTGCCTTGCCAGGGCTTCTAGGTTATTTAGCCTCCCTAACTATGGCCGAGGTGACCACATGTCCGTTTAGTGTCTTAATTGCTGCCTGTCTATCAGAGAAAATAGCAATCCGGGTCCTGTGTATTCCCCTTCTCGCTATCTCTCCCAGACAGGCATTTATAACATATATTTCGGCCTAAAAGACAGAGGTATGTCTCCCCAAGGAAAAAACTAGTTTTACCCTTGGGTTTTTACAATACACCCCCGCTTCAGTGCCGAAGTCCATCTTGGAGCCCTCTGTGAACCAGATCTGAGCTCCCGATGTTACTGACCCTGACCATTCCATCATAGTTTGGTGGGCCTGGTCAGGTGCAAACGTCCGAGTAAGGTGGTCACTGCCCATCTCCAAGACAGGTTCTTTGACCACGCACTCGATACTTATATTTCCCGAAACATCTGGGAGATTAGCCCAGTTGTTCGAGTATGCAATCTCCATGCTGGGGTTTGGTGCTCGTGGTTGATTGCTTCCCACCTGTTGCACCTCACCCCTCACAACATCCAAGCCCTGGACGTTAACATGCTCGGCTCGGTTTTGGCCTCCCTTGCGTTGTGTGCTCAGGATTATTGGCCCTCCCGCTGCTCTAGCCTGATCTCTTCGGAGCTGCCTTCTGGCCGCTCCACTCAAACGCTTTCTCCGTAGAGAAAGCGTGCTCAACTCTACAACCATTTCACTGGTTTCTGCAGTCGGCAGCTTGGTAGCCGCCCCCGCACCCCCAGTGGTGGTTGCCGTTGACATATCTGCTACAGACTCACTGTTTGCCGTCTCATTGGCTCCCGCTGTCTGTGCAGACTCAACATCAATTTGTGTATATACTTGGTCCATTAGCTTCCTAAGTATGGGGGAAAGAACGGTTAACCAGAGCAGAACACCCACTGCTCTGGCAAGACAACATACAATGAGGTTTTGTCAGGTTCCTCAAGGGGATCGTGTGCTACTGCATTTTATACCCTGCAACCATTCATCCATCGGCACGATGCCTTCCACCTTGGATTGGGTATTCAGTCACTGACCTTGAAGCACACCCTTGAAGTTCAGGACATTATTAACTGTTGCTCATGGAGCGAACAGCCTGCTTTACTCTCTTTTGTTACAACTGTGTCGTTAGGGTAGTTTCCCGCCCATACTTCACAGCCGCATTGCCCTTGGTTCACCTGGGAGGTGAGAGTAGCATTGTGAGGCCTTAATTCCCAACTACCCCAGTCCCCAGTCAGAGCAATTATTTCTACCACACCCAACCGGTTGACTGACGAGGAGGGATAATTCTTTTTTATTTATCAATTAATATTAATATGTGCATTTCATTTTAATATTTGAATTGAAAAAGGCCCCCATATATAGGCCTGGGGTGGTGCTAGGCCCACTTATATTTACCGCCCCAGGCCTCATTTTTCAAGGCACATCACTGTGTATAATTACATTTTCTTCCTTGCACCATTATCTGGCACCTAACGTTTGCCACTTTCCCTCGTTCTGCGTGGCGAGTTCATTGCGAGAGGTAACCTTGCCGCGAGAGGAGGATTCAAGGATGATATGAACATGTACCGAACTGATTAGGTTCCAATGGATGACGTAAACACAGCAAAGGAAGGAAACATTGACAGAAACAAATCCTCCTTAAATCCTGCGGGAAACCTAGAGCAGTGTTATGTTTCTTATACTAACAGTGTAGAATTAGTTGATGGCCCTTTTTAGGAACTCTAAACTAGATAAATTTATTTACAAATACATTTCCAGTTGCCACGAGATTACAGCAACGTGTTTTTGAAAAAGAAACAAACAATTCTGACAAATTCGAGGAATAACAAATTTAATTTAGTTTATTAATTTATACACGTTAAAACAGATGTTTTCTTTTACTGTATACAAATTAAATTAAAAAATTATTCACAGTCCATGGGCTTGTTTTACACAGCGTTGGGTTGCGTCATCCGGATGAAGATAAACTGTTTTTCTATAGTAACTAACCGAATACCAGATAGTTTATTATTTGCTTTTTGAAAGCTAAATGTTGTGCACAAATAAGCTTAAATAAATATAATAGTGTGTTAAATATTTTTATAACAAATTATATTTATTTATGAAACAGCGATCATTTCCGTGTCTACTGTCAACAGCTTCAATAATCTGTTAATAATAATGTGTTAAAACCTGAAGCAAATAAATGCATTCGAAGACGATATTGACGAGTTCAAATAATATTTGTAAGATAAGTGAGTACAACATAATAATATGGACACGTCGCTAATTAATTGAAAATAATTCTTTTGGTTGAATTGAAACAGACAAAGTTTTAGTACACAGGAAATAATTCGATATAAGTAAAAGTAATTCGATTTTATTCGTTGTGCTATTAAAACGTGGGATGCAATCAGATCATATCAGCGTACAGAACAGTTTTGATAAGGTCTTTGATTGTACCTATTATTTTCTTCCATGAGTCTCTTCAAGGCTACGTAGTGCATTTCACGTAAAATCATCTAATACAGACAACCACATAGCCTAATTGTGACAAAATTGTCTGAATAATCTTGCTTGTATTATTTTCTTCCATGTGTCAGTCTCTTCAAGGCTACGTAGTGCATTTCACGTAAAATCATCTAATACAGACAACCACATAGCCTAAGTGTGACAGAATTGTCTGAATAATCTTGATTGTATTATTTTCTACTTTTCATCAAAATTACTCGGACATTGCAGCATTGGAACTGTGGACATTTCTTCCTATCGCATTCGAAAGCCAAAATTCAAAATGCCGATTGTTACTTAAATTGTTAGAAAATTCGTGCACCATTTGCGAGAACTTACATGACGGTACAAAACTGTTATTTATTGCATTTGTCTGATTATTTAGCAATAAAGTTTTGCATTGTACGGCTGGAGTGAAACTTACTTGTGCCATTGTCTGGTCTAGAAGTATTGATCGAAGGCCATCGCCCTTAGCCATCGCCAAGCCTGTTGTTTCTGTAAACCAAAATATCCTGCTTTTCATACTTTGCCATTCATAGGTGCCAATTTTTGTTTTTAATTTTCCGAAACAAACCAAATTAATGTGATTACGAATATTGCACCCAATAACATTAAATTCACCGCCACGCGTCAGATTGGAAATCAATTAATTTTGACTATCTATAACTTATCCATTACGTATTCCACATAGGCAGCTCACATATTGAGTTTACAAAGCCTTGAAGCATTGAGTTCTCCGTCTCTCTCTCCCCCTCTCTCCTCCTTTCTCCCTCCCTCAAACTACTTACATATTGTATTAATGATGTACAATAATTAGTACGAGTTCACTTGTTCTTTTCCCGGGTTTGCTTTCGAATTTTTTTGTCTCACTATTTTCAAGCCTAATTATGTATGGTCGACGTGGTGTAACAGTAAAGGTTTTGTTGTCGTAGGTTGGTTAGTTGTACTCGGTTTTTGTTCTGTAATTAGATATTTTTATTAAGTTAAATTACACTTCTTGTGTGTAGATTTTACTATTGCAAGAAAACAGTATTGCAACAATTTGCTATTTTGTTAATTTACAATGTAAAACAAAACAAAATATAGTACTAAGAAAAAATTCATAAGGATTTTAAAACCAATAAAATAGACACCTTGTTATGTACGTCTAGATAATACAAGCAGATGATCAACTCGTGATAAGGAAGTTAATAACCTTCAAGATGATGAGGTAAATCCAGGAATATGGAAAATGGGGACTGGAAATAAACATAAGAAAAACAAAATAAATGTGTGTTGGCGGGAGACAAGGAAGATGAAAGAATATTTCGGCGTTCTGACACATTTGACATACTATTGCAAAGGAATTAAATTTAAACGACACGATATAAACCAGGGAAGGAAATCAATTACCCTTCTTAAGGGATTTCGGGGGCTACGCTCCAGAAAGGTTATAAAGTATCCTTCCATCTCTTATAGGCTAGAGAGATATTTTAAATTGTTCGATTTTGTAGTAAATGTTATAACAATTTCAAACTCCCACAAGGAAATTCAAATTAAGTGATTTTAAAGTAGTTTCATATTAAGTGAGTTCACAGTAAAATGGTTCAGAGATATCTTGATTACGCGTACCCAATGTCCGTAAAAGACTTTAATGTGTTTAATCTCGTTTGGGGATGGCTGAATCTTTCAGAAATAAATCTTCTGAAATGCGTCTAAATGGACTAGCTGTGGCTTACATCCATGAGATAATCGCTGTGTCAGAGAAAGAAGTTCTGAACGAACTTTCGCAAAGATCTCGAAGGCTTATTATTTCTTCGTAGTATTGTAGTTATTGAACATGAAATTTTAATGTTTGATTTTAAGACGTTGTTATTTTTTGTGAGTATTCAACCTGATTTCTCAAACACCGCCTGTACATTTACTTAATTAAAGTTTATGATCATTGAATATCCTTTAAATTTAGAATGTATTATAAATTAAGAACAAATTTAAATCACTCGTTTTTTCAACATGTGAATAATTGTAAGCAGTAGAATAGCGTAAAATTCCAATTCATTTTCAAAATTTTGCCTATGCGGTATGAGTTAGCTACCAACCCACCTCTGAAATGTCACCTCCCCACCAGAAGGGATAACTGCTTGATGATAATTTTATCAAAAATTAGTGAAAATGAAGGATCGACAAATAAATGGTTTTGTGTTTACTTAGTTCCCGAAGAGAGGCCATGTTAGGTTTAAACCGTGGACCGTAAACACGTTTCTTGGACACACAATTGTTTTCCGATGATGGTGGATATTTAATCATAGATTAAATATTGTGTAGATTTAAAGTGGGATCTTCTACTGACGAAACAAAATTGTTTTCCCCTTGCCTACTAACTATATAATCTGTGAACAGATAATTTACTCTCAACTCACGTCACGGATTATTTAATTACGGCCTACTCGATGTCATTGTTTTGACGTCCTTGAAGAAGAGTGAACATTTTGGCACAATGACATGCCAACGGCAGGGTCGTGACATGATTTCACTGTCTCTTGGAGAACAAACTGTCTTGTATATTCTATTTCGAATATATATATATATATATAAAGAACATAAGTCAAAATACAAATACAAGAATTATAATTGAATTTACAATTCAAAGCTTTTCGTTGGCTAACAGTACCAACATCATCAGGAATATTAAACAATTAAAATTAACATATGTGCAAATTAGATCAAATAAATAGCTATGCCAAATCAATTACAATGTTGTTTAGAAAAATTTTTTTATTTTGCTGCCCTAACATTACAAACACTGAATATATTATCAAATTTAGATTTTACTTGTATTTGTTCATTTATCAACTCATTATTATTATTATATTTATGCATTTCTAAAGCTTTATAAATATTCTTTTTCAGGCCTTTGTTGATTTCTTTTACAAGTATCGTATTATCTATATTAGGAAATAAGTGATTATTATTAATACAATGACTAGCAAAATTTGATTTATACATTTCTGGCTTTTTATATGCATTAAAATGTTCTTTATATCTATCTTTAAGTTTTTTCTTAGTTTGTCCTATATAAACTTTATTACAATAATCACATTCTAATTTATATACACCGTTTTTTTCATGCATATTAATAATATTATTATTATTCATTATATTTATTAATTTATTATTAGTATTATATGCGAATTTTATGTTGCTACCTTTAAACAATTTTGTGATATTTTTTACTTCATTACCAAAAAATGTAAATGAAGTCCATATGACATTTTCATCATTATTTTTGTAAATTAGATTATTATTTTGTTTCTTTAAATATTATAATTAAGTTTATCAACAGTTTTCTTTTTATAGCCATTCTCAATTGCAATTTGATAGATAATGTTTTTCTCTCTTATCTTGTTTTCATTATTCATAGGTATTTTATGTAATCTAAATAATAAATTGTATAATGCAGCCATTTTTTTATTATACGGATGGTTAGAATTATTTGGTATAATTTGGTTAGTTTGTGTCTGCATTATACAATTTATTATATAGATTACATAAAATACCTATGAATAATGAAAACAAGATAAGAGAGAAAAACATTATCTATCAAATTGCAATTGAGAATGGCTATAAAAAGAAAACTGTTGATAAACTTAATTATAATATTTTAAAGAAACAAAATAATAAACTAATTTACAAAAATAATGATGAAAATGTCATATGAACTTCATTTACATTTTTTGGTAATAAGTAAAAAAATCACAAAATTGTTTAAAGGTAGCAACATAAAATTCGCATATAATGCTAATAATAAATTAATAAATATAATGAATAATAATAATATTATTAATATGCATGAAAAAAACGGTGTATATAAATTAGAATGTGATTATTGTAATAAAGTTTACATAGGACAAACTAAGAAAAAACTTAAAGATAGATACAAAGAGCATTTTAATGCATATAAAAAGCCAGAAATGTATAAATCAAATTTTGCTAGTCATTGTATTAATAATAATCACTTATTTCCTAATATAGATAATATGATACTTGTAAAAGAAATTAACAAAGGCCTGAGAATGAATACTTATGAAGCTTTAGAAATACATAAATATAATAATAATAATGAGTTGATAAATGAACAAATACAAGTAAAATCTAAATTTGATACTATATTCAATGTTTGTAATGTTAGGGCAGCAAAAAAAAAAAATCAACATTGTAATTGATTTGGCATAGCTATTTATTTGATCTAATTTGCACATATGTTAATTTTCATTGTTTAATATTCCTGATAATGTTGGTACTGTTAGCCAACGAAAAGCTTTGAATTGTAAATTCAAATATAATTCTTGTATTTGTATTTTGACTTTTGTTCTTTATATATATATATATATATATATATATATATATATATATATATATATATATATATATATATATATATATATATATGAGTGCACATTTCAATAACATTGAAACAAGCTAAAAATAGAATGTTTGCTTAATTTTTACCTAAATAGAAATATTAGTACTTGTTAAATACTTATTACTTCTGTAGTTGTAAAATATTGCAAATGTTCATTGTGTTTCAGGAGAGGGCGAAGGCTCTAGACAGAAGCGTGGTTTCTTCAAGAACTTCTGGAAGCGTTCCAGGCATTACTCTTTAGAGCAACAATAGCCTCGTGTTTCATCTCGGTGGCATTGTCTTATGATATGCCACTGCCATTAACCTTGCCAGGTTAGGGGAACGAGGTGAATTTACACGTCTGTAGGTACATTAGTAGTCCGTTAAATGTGACAAACAAAGCAACGAAGTGTTTGGACACAGTCCTAATTTGTTTATAAAGTCCGGTTGGTTTTAAATAAAGAGCACACACTAATACGAAGTAAAAGTGTAAAAGAACAATAGAGTACGCTTCTAAAAAAGTTTTTTATTTCACAAAATTTTAAAAGTTATTTGGTTAAAATTTTAATTGCTGTCTTTTACAACTACAAAACAACCTACAGACGTGAGTGTGAAGTGCAATAATGGCTTTGAGCTGTGTAAAATCAGAACTGCAAATTTAGATTTGAGAATCTACAGATTCAGAACTGCAAGGTGTATTTAAAATTTCAATGTCTGTATAATCATATTGTTTACGTATTACTTTGTACAAATTGCCAAACTTGTTCACCCAAATGGCCTGTGCGTTGTGGCATTGCATTCCTTAAACATTTTTGCACTCTTTAAGCCCAGACGACGTTACACGCCGATGTGTATTTAAACTACCTAATGACGGTATTTCACTATTGAGATTAATAGTGAATATTACCTCTTGAATAGTGATGTTTAACTTATCATTGAACACGCCAAAAGTTTTGTTTCAATCCGTGAAAATTATGGCATAAATAATAATGGAAATAAGTAAAAGTGAGGTTAGCGGAGCACGAAGCAGACTGGAATGATGTAATCGTTTGCAAGTTGTCTGCATATTGCAAGGTCATTAACAGGTCTATGTTTATTGAACTGGACTGTACCGACCTTTTACTTGAAAACATTTTTCAGTATTTCTTTATTTAAACCTTTCTTTGGATCTGTAACTGTTTAAATTTTAAGTATTTTCTTTATGTAAGTTAAATAAGAAGCAGAACTTAGTCCAGTTGTGCTTTAAAATCTTCCTCGCTCTTCCATTAAATATTACTTCCAACTATTTTTATAGGAAGATTGTGTCATTTCAAGTTTGGCAAAATGTACGTACACTATAATTTATGTTTATATAATTATTAATGTATAAAATTTAATCTGATTGAAGAAATGTTTGCAAAGGAAAAGACTATGATAAGAATTCTAAGTAAAATTCTATTTTTTACCAAGTGGTTGAGTGTAGTGTTAAGTGGCAAGTGAAATCTAGTCTGAGGCGTTGTATCTGTTAAGTGTAAAAAGATTATTTGTATGTATAAATTGCTTTGTCACTTGCTTGGGACAGCCAAACTGTAGGCCTAACCTGCGACCATCTGTGGTCGCATTATGTATGTTGTTAAGTGTTAGATGAAAAGTTACAAAATCAAAACATATTTTAATCCAGATGTGACGAGGTCAGTGTAACATAGATTGTTACTAACGGAGTATCGAGAAGCTTTACACAAAGTTAATTACAATTGTATTTGCCCGCTTGTAATTATAGTCAAAAGAGTGTTAAGAAATCTTTCCTCTTCTGGTTGGATATTCTTCAGAAACAAATTTAAGATGGTGACTGGTAGTTAAAACAAAATAATCATGCCAACTTATAAATTGCAAAAGAATGACATTCTGAAACAACTTACTAGACTTAGGGTAGACATTATGGTAACGGATAAAGTAACTGGCAATCAAAATATTGTTCCAAACAAAAACAAAGATGTAAAGGTGATTAACAATAATAATATTAATAATTGAAACAAAATATCTGTGTGATAATGTATTCCAATAAGCACCTGTACGTAAAGATCTGCACCTAAGATTTAGAAAGTAAAAGCTGCACACGTTATGGTGAATATATTTCAGTTTTCTCAAGACTGTTGCAGAATATTTGTTCGCTAAAACATTCCTCAGTTTATTCCATGAACTAAGAACTTCGAATTAAATTAAGTGTTCTTACTTTTACATAAAGAAGTAAATCTCTATTCTGGAAGCACAGAGGGGAGCTGACACCCTTACTGTGAAACTGAAAATATTCACAAATTCTCTTCTTGGCTTTATTGGTATCTATGAGTCCAAGTTCAAACAACCCGTTTTAAGAAAAAAATTGAACACAATACAGTTTGACAATATTTAGTCTCTATCAACGCTTAAATAACAGACCCATACAGATCAACCGGGATATTGAAAATGTGTTCATTTTACTATTTGTACCAAAATGATATTCAATTTAAATAAATTTGTAAATAAAAAGCAAAACTGGACATTTTTTGGTAATTTGTTAGCAGTATTGAAATAGATTTACATTTAATACATTAAAATTGTACATACAGGAAATTAAAAAGGACGGCGCGGCGGTGTGTTTTTGTGTCTTGTGCAGTGTTACCGCTAGTTAAACGCACAACCATTAGACCTATTACATCCAACACTGCCACAAATCTGAAAGCTTCACATTGTATTGTAACCCAGTATTGCCAATATAATAAATGTTAATAGTTTTCTACACTAGATATTTATAATGTAACGTACTGTAGACATTTGTTGTATCTTAATAGATTTTATAATTATGCTTTCATGTATATTTTGTTGGTCCTGTGCATAATATTTAACAATTTATTAAAATGGCTTTTTTAATTTATAGTTCACGAGCAATAAATAAACCCATTATTAAATTATGTGTTATTATATGAATTACCCATATAACTCATGTTCCTTTAAGTCTACAAACTAAATGCCAATTCGTCTTAAACCAGGTTGGAATGTTAAAATACTTGAACTTGGAATACAAATGCATTTCGTTTTCAACTTAGAATATCATATTATGTCAAATAAATACAATTTCTTAAATGGAGGCTATTTAAATATGTTTATCTTCCTTTCCTAGTGGTATCATCTCCTCTTATTTGACATATTGGGGACATCTTCCATATCTCAAAATTGTCTGTGTACTAAACGTCCACTCAGTCAGAGAAAGGTGGGGTTAGGTGGCCTCCAAGGTTTTGCATTGGCTGTTACCGCGACACTGGCTGCGGGGGAGGGGTGGTATGTGGGTACAAAGCTTCTGGTATGAGTGCTGGATCTGAGGAGGATGGAGAGACACCTGGATTTGAGGAGGATGGAGAGACACCTGGATCTAAGGAGGATGGAGAGACACGTTGATACCAGGCAGCCAGAGAATGATGGTGTTTGGTGACCCCCAAAGTTATGTAGAGTCTGTTACCGCGACACTGGCTGCGGGGGAGGGGTGGTATGTGGGTACAGGGCTTCTGGTATGAGGGCTGGATCTGACGAGGATGGAGAGACACCTGGATCTGAGGAGGATGGAGAGACACGTTGATACCAGGCAGCCAGAGAATGATGGTGTTTGGTGACCCCCAAAGTTATGCAGAGTCTGTTACCGCGACACTGGCTGCGGGGGAGGGGTGGTATGTGGGTACAGGGCTTCTGGTATGAGGGCTGGATCTGAGGAGGATGGAAGACACGTTGATTCCAGGCAGCCAGTGAAATATGGGGTAATATCAGGCAAGCAGAGAAGGAGGGGGTTAAGCGGCCTCCAAGGTTTTGCATTTTCTGTTACCGCGACAATGGCTGCGGGGGAGGGGCTAGTATGTGGGTATAGGGCTTCTGGTATAAAAGCTGGATCTGAAGAGGATAGAAGACACGTTGGTTCCAGACAGCCAGTGAAAGATGGGGTAATATCAGGCAGGCAGAGAAGGAGGGGGTTTGGTGACCCCCAAGGTTATGCAGAGTCTGTCATCGCGACACTGACTGCAGGGAGGAGGTGTGTGAGACCAAGGCTTCTGGTATGAGGGCTGGATCTGAGGAGGATGGAGAGACACGTTTACTCCAGGCAGCCAGATAAAGATGCGGCTAGGTGGCCCCCAAGGTTATGCAGAGTCTGTCACCGCAACACTGACTGCGGGGAGGAGGTGTGTGAGATCAGGGCTTTTGGTATGAGGGCTGGATCTGAGGAGGATGGAAAGACACGTTAATATTAGGCAGGCAGAGAAGGAGGGGGGTTGGTGGCCCCAAGGTTATGCAGAGTCTGTCATCGTGAGACTGACTGCGGGGAGGAGGTGTGTGAGATCAGGGCTTCTGGTATGAGGGCTGAATCTGAAGAGGATGGAGAAACGCGTTGACTCCAGGCACCCAGAGAAAGATGGTCTCCACGGTTATGCAGAATCTGTCACCGCGACATTGGCTGTGGGGTCAGCGATTTTCTAAAGATATTGAGCCGAATCTAAGGAGGGTTTCTGCAAGGCAGGATTTCTTATGGGTGAGAAGGGTGGAGAAAATGTTTTTATTCTGGGGGACTATGTTTATTTTAAATCAAAAGGGTGCTGGCTTTTTCCCATCATTTCTCATTTCATATGTATAGTACGGATATATTGTTACCTAGAGACTGTAAATAAGTATGTACTTAAACCTAATAAAAACTGTTTTTACCTCTAACTTGAAGCTAATCACAGTAAAAGGATTTGTTTTACAAAATGAGACCTAAAGAATATAGTAGAGCGATAGAAGGTTGTTATGAAAGGACGACTAAAGCTGTATCTATGGCTTAAACTAACAAGGAACTGACAGAAAGCCAAAAAACTGTTTTTACCTCTAACTTGAAGCTAATCACAGTAAAAGGATTTGTTTTACAAAATGAGACCTAAAGAATATAGTAGAGCGATAGAAGGTTGTTATGAAAGGACGACTAAAGCTTAATCTATGGCGTAAACTAACAAGGAACTGACAGAAAGCCAAAAAACTGTTTTTACCTCTAACTTGAAGCTAATCACAGTAAAAGGATTTGTTTTACAAAATGAGACCTAAAGAATATAGTAGAGCGATAGAAGGTTGTTATGAAAGGACGACTAAAGCTGTATCTATGGCTTAAACTAACAAGGAACTGACAGAAAGCCAAAAAACTGTTTTTACCTCTAACTTGAAGCTAATCACAGTAAAAGGATTTGTTTTACAAAATGAGACCTAAAGAATATAGTAGAGCGATAGAAGATTGTTATGAAAGGACGACTAAAGCTGTATCTATGGCTTAAACTAACAAGGAACTGACAGAAAGCCAAAAAACTGTTTTTACATCTAACTTGAAGCTAATCACAGTAAAAGGATTTGTTTTACAAAATGAGACCTAAAGAATATAGTAGAGCGATAGAAGGTTGTTATGAAAGGACGACTAAAGCTTAATCTATGGCGTAAACTAACAAGGAACTGACAGAAAGCCAAAAAACTGTTTTTACCTCTAACTTGAAGCTAATCACAGTAAAAGGATTTGTTTTACAAAATGAGACCTAAAGAATATAGTAGAGCGATAGAAGGTTGTTATGAAAGGACGACTAAAGCTTAATCTATGGCGTAAACTAACAAGGAACTGACAGAAAGCCAAAAAACTGTTTTTACCTCTAACTTGAAGCTAATCACAGTAAAAGGATTTGTTTTACAAAATGAGACCTAAAGAATATAGTAGAGCGATAGAAGGTTGTTATGAAAGGACGACTAAAGCTTAATCTATGGCGTAAACTAACAAGGAACTGACAGAAAGCCAAAAAACTGTTTTTACCTCTAACTTGAAGCTAATCACAGTAAAAGGATTTGTTTTACAAAATGAGACCTAAAGAATATAGTAGAGCGATAGAAGGTTGTTATGAAAGGACGACTAAAGCTTAATCTATGGCGTAAACTAACAAGGAACTGACAGAAAGCCAAAAAACTGTTTTTACCTCTAACTTGAAGCTAATCACAGTAAAAGGATTTGTTTTACAAAATGAGACCTAAAGAATATAGTAGAGCGATAGAAGGTTGTTATGAAAGGACGACTAAAGCTTAATCTATGGCGTAAACTAACAAGGAACTGACAGAAAGCCAAAAAACTGTTTTTACCTCTAACTTGAAGCTAATCACAGTAAAAGGATTTGTTTTACAAAATGAGACCTAAAGAATATAGTAGAGCGATAGAAGGTTGTTATGAAAGGACGACTAAAGCTTAATCTATGGCGTAAACTAACAAGGAACTGACAGAAAGCCAAAAAACTGTTTTTACCTCTAACTTGAAGCTAATCACAGTAAAAGGATTTGTTTTACAAAATGAGACCTAAAGAATATAGTAGAGCGATAGAAGGTTGTTATGAAAGGACGACTAAAGCTTAATCTATGGCGTAAACTAACAAGGAACTGACAGAAAGCCAAAAAACTGTTTTTACCTCTAACTTGAAGCTAATCACAGTAAAAGGATTTGTTTTACAAAATGAGACCTAAAGAATATAGTAGAGCGATAGAAGGTTGTTATGAAAGGACGACTAAAGCTGTATCTATGGCTTAAACTAACAAGGAACTGACAGAAAGCCAAAAAACTGTTTTTACCTCTAACTTGAAGCTAATCACAGTAAAAGGATTTGTTTTACAAAATGAGACCTAAAGAATATAGTAGAGCGATAGAAGGTTGTTATGAAAGGACGACTAAAGCTTAATCTATGGCGTAAACTAACAAGGAACTGACAGAAAGCCAAAAAACTGTTTTTACCTCTAACTTGAAGCTAATCACAGTAAAAGGATTTGTTTTACAAAATGAGACCTAAAGAATATAGTAGAGCGATAGAAGGTTGTTATGAAAGGACGACTAAAGCTGTATCTATGGCTTAAACTAACAAGGAACTGACAGAAAGCCAAAAAACTGTTTTTACCTCTAACTTGAAGCTATTCACAGTAAAAGGATTTGTTTTACAAAATGAGACCTAAAGAATATAGTAGAGCGATAGAAGGTTGTTATGAAAGGACGACTAAAGCTGTATCTATGGCTTAAACTAACAAGGAACTGACAGAAAGCCAAAAAACTGTTTTTACATCTAACTTGAAGCTATTCACAGTAAAAGGATTTGTTTTACAAAATGAGACCTAAAGAATATAGTAGAGCGATAGAAGGTTGTTATGAAAGGACGACTAAAGCTGTATCTATGGCTTAAACTAACAAGGAACTGACAGAAAGCCAAAAAACTGTTTTTACCTCTAACTTGAAGCTATTCACAGTAAAAGGATTTGTTTTACAAAATGAGACCTAAAGAATATAGTAGAGCGATAGAAGGTTGTTATGAAAGGACGACTAAAGCTGTATCTATGGCTTAAACTAACAAGGAACTGACAGAAAGCCAAAAAACTGTTTTTACCTCTAACTTGAAGCTATTCACAGTAAAAGGATTTGTTTTACAAAATGAGACCTAAAGAATATAGTAGAGCGATAGAAGGTTGTTATGAAAGGACGACTAAAGCTGTATCTATGGCTTAAACTAACAAGGAACTGACAGAAAGCCAAAAAACTGTTTTTACATCTAACTTGAAGCTAATCACAGTAAAAGGATTTGTTTTACAAAATGAGACCTAAAGAATATAGTAGAGCGATAGACGGTTGTTATGAAAGGACGACTAAAGCTTAATCTATGGCGTAAACTAACAAGGAACTGACAGAAAGCCAAAAAACTGTTAGAATTTGATGGTCTGAATGATTAAAACTCTCAGTGTAACTTGTATTTATCTTCAAATCTTAACAAGAAATACTGCTCAACCTCTGTGAGTGGGGGGTGAAGCACCTCTAAAGTACTTAATTATATTAAACTTCATGGCACTAATTATATTTTAATTGTTTGATTAAATTTAATATAAGCAATATAATCTACACTTACAACACTAAATGTCCATGGATGTGAGTTGTTTATATAAAGATTTTTTTACTCCGCTCTGATTGGACCGGCTTAGTACCTCCGTTATCTCTTGTTCCGCCTATTTAAATGTCTATCTTCGTTATTTTTAATTTGTAACAATTTCAATGTTTTAAACATTATATTATGAACCTATAAATTTATTGTTTTAATTAGGATTTGAGTACTCCCATATCTCAATTATAACCTTACCTATTCCTTTATTTGTTTTCTGTATCGATTTCATTAGAAACGCCCTTAATGTAAGTGATATTTTGTGCAGTAGATATATTACACCAAATTGAAATAATAATTTCACAACTTTAAAGTCATTCGTCTTCAATGTGATCAACGAAATCAGTAAATTGAAAGCAAGCACACTCTCTTGATATATATATATATATATATATATATATATATATATATATATATATATATATATATATACATATACTGTATATTACAGTGTTCACCATTTCAACGGTTAATTTAAGTTTTTTTCATCCAATCAAGTTCAAATACAGTGTTTTAGACCAATAGTGGATGACAATTGATGTTAATACAGTTTTTTTTTAATATTTATTTAATAATTAAGTCATAAAAATTTAGTGGGCCTAGATCAGATTCGAACTGAGTATCTTCATGTTCAAAGTCTAGTGCTTTTGGCAGTGAGCCAACATTTCCATTGCTAAAAGTGGATTTCTCAAAAAAGTATATGAATTTTTTTGCTCTTATTTGTCGTCGAAACCTTCAATGCACAACCTTAAATTGTTACCATGGTTACCACACAATATCATAAATAATGCTCAAAGATTAAAAATGAATGAAAAGAATAAAATAAACAAACAAACTGGATAGTAGCTAAACTTACGTCACAAACGGACAATGCGAAAGGAAAGCAAAAAGAAACTACAACACAATGAAAGTGACAAAAAAAGAAAGTGTATAAATAGTAACAAAACAAAAATAATAGTCTAACAGCATACATAGAAAGGAAAATGAAAATTTTCAAGGAAATTCGCTTTCTATTTCACCACTTAATATTATTATTCTGACATTTGTATATACATATTTATATTATTTGTAATTATAAAATGAAAAGAAACTAAAATAAAATTTTCTTTGTTGACTTAAGTAGGAAAAGACTTTTAAAAAAATGTATAGTACTTGTTTCATCATAAAATTTTAAAATAACAAACGATGATTGGCCTCGAAATAATATCCCACAATGTGAAAACAGATTTATTTTACACCGCACTTAATTTAATTAAGTTTTAAAATATTGCTCACAAGTCTCAATTGTAATGACCTGATTTTAAAATTTGTATTGCTTGCACACAAGTTCGTGATAATTGTTAACACCTTATCACGCCTTCTTTTCAATCTATACTGTAAAAAGGTTTCTTCCCTTGTAATTATACAAGTTAGTACATTTAGTTTTAAACTTCGTTCATTTTAAAGCAAGAACCGTTTGCGCATCTTGATCGCGCATACTGACAAGAGACGAATCTAACCAAGACTTGTGGAACGAGTTACAACCTACTTAGAAAGTGGTTACACCTGGATATTTCCAATGGAAGGCCATGAACGCCAGTGGATAATGTAGTCAGTTGTAAACCGAGGTTTTCCTTGTCAAAGATATTCTGTAAACTTTTCTTCTGTGTTTTAAATGTATTATTTTTAGAATATATTGATAGAAAATATATTTATGTGGATTAGTTAGTGTTGAGGTATATTTATTTTTCCTTATTGAATGAATATTTTTAATATTAGTGATAGTGAGTTACATATTACGGTAAATGTTTGTTATTTTACGCTAGTGGATTTATCAATTTCCAATAAGCATTAAGGCTATGCTAAAATCTACCCAACTGCACCATTTCTCATTAGGTTTAAGTATAGGTAAAATTTTATAAGTTGGCACTTGGATGCTGCATGTCTTGGCGAGAGGCCTAGTATAAGGGAAGGGTGGAGGTGCTCGCAGATCATTTTCAGAAACATCAATCCTTGTGCTTGCACTGACTCATAGGGTTGACTCATTATTTTGTTGCTTATTAATACTTTTTAATGTATAGTGAAAATAGGACTTTAACGTTGCCATGCTAATAGGACTGTCTGAGGGTTGGGGCCACAGAGCACTTAATACAAATAGAGATGTCATGGCTAAAGGCTCAGTGAAGCAGGCTTCCCCAGCCAAGATGGCGGCCCCCATCACTTTCCGACCCAGTACACTGAAGTCCCGATCGTCAAGTCAAGCTCCTAGTGTTAGTTGTAATTTTTTAATGTAATATTCCTAACACAAAATTATAAAACATGGAGAGTCTACAAAGAAACGGTACCAGGTAGCTGACAAACTCTCTCACATTAATACAAAAAATTAAAATGATATATTTTTAATATTGTTTTTTTGGCTTGAAAGAGAACCTTGTTAAATTTAAATAATCACTCACCATCCATCGAAAACCAGCGCATATAAACGTCCCGAAAATTTTCAAACGCTAATTATAATTTGTTTTTTAATTTTAGTTTTTAGTAGTTTTTGGTTTAACTATGGATTATTTTTTAATAATTCAAAATCATTTTTCCGGTTCTAAACAGAATGAACATAATCCGAATTTCAGCAAAATCGGACCAGTAGTTTTTGTTGTATATTGGGATTCAGACACATAGATAGACCTATACATTGATACATACGTTTTGGATAAGGGGACCTAGAAATTTATATTTTTCACACTATTATTTTACAATCACAATAATTTCTCTGTATTTTAGTATATGTCAGAAAGTAAAAGGCTTTGCAATATAATTTTGCCGTTGTACAAATAAATCTTTAGCATCTTCTTAAAACACGTATAAAAATAAATAATTTTAATAGAGAAACTTCAAACTATCTAGTTAAATACATTTTAATTTGTATGTAAAAAGGTAATTATTTACATAAGTTAAAATTATTTTATTGGAGAAATACTTGGAAGTATAAGCATACACCATCATAAACAAAAGCCGCGTACTACGCATAGGCCAGCAGTACTCGGCGAAAATGTGACGCGCAGCGTTTATAAAGTTTTTACTTTACGATTGCACCAGCAGCAAACCACAGATCCTACAAACTTGAAATAAAAAGAATATTAATATGTAACTAATTATCCCAAACTTTTACTCTTACAAAACGTTTCTAACCAACAAATACGAAAAATTGTCGCCTACTAACTTTTTTATTAAATTAAGGGTCGCTTACAACCCTTATTAAATCTAATTTTTTAACGTTCTTTCAAACAAAATATTACCTTTATGGTTTAATATTCTGAATGAGGGAATCATGTTGCTTATACCTTCCAATTTTCAAAATTTAATTCTCACTCTTAAGTGGTTTAAAAATTGATTCAAGTGAAAGTTTTTATTAAATTTTGCGCGCTATTGGAGGATTTTTCGTCACCCAAAATGGCGAATTCGGCTTCACTATCTCCCTATGTCTATTTCGTTAGATGAGTACTGTATTTGTATTAAGTGCTCTGTAGTTGGGTCTGGTAGGCCACGATTGAGGTCCCGATGAGGGATGACGACAGTGTCTGATGTTTTACAGACAACGAATACACAATTCCTACCAAGTGCCAGCTTATAAAGTTTGACTTATAGCATCAACCCGTTCGATAAGATCGGTGTTCTAGACTAAGTGGCATTACGTTTTAGCCGTTTTGTTATGTTGCATTGTTGGCTACTACGTCAATCGATTATCCCGCCGTTTTTAAATGAGTTTCGCATTCTTTAGGATTATAGAAAAATGTTCTATACCTGCGCTGTTGTGACAATACTTCTGTATCACAGGTTTGTAGAATATTGCCTAAACGTAGTGAGTTTACATTCTTCCTATAGCACTGGCGCTATGGCTCAGATGCGCCTTCACACACTCGCTGACCTGCTGCTGATGGTTCCATGAGTCCCCTAATAGGCATTGGCCTACACAAATAAAATTGTTTGAACTGTTACACGTAGGTATTTTTACTGACATTTTTCACTCTGCATATTACTCTTTAATAGAGCCCAAACACGACGTAATTGTGCCGATATTTAATAAATATCGAAAATATATATTTAATTACTTATATTTTCTATTATACTTATGAGTGACATAGTAACTCTATTTCCAAGGAACATGTAGAATACAAAAATGTCAGTAAAATTACTTAAATGATACAGTTTAAAAAAACTAGTTCTGTATTCCAAGGCCTAGTAGGTGACTCATCACAAGGCCGGGTCAGCGCGAGTGTGTGTGTGAGGGCCGCCTAATGGAGTATAGCAGATGTGAAGGTTGATAGTTTTATAATACACATTCCAAATGTGCTTAAGTTGCATAGACTCAAGTGAAAGAAATGGCAATGTCCCTAACTAAGACATGCCTGGACGATCAACTGTCATCACAAAATTGAAGACCTTTCTATAAAATTCGCCGATTGTAGGAAACCCTCCTAAGAATGTAATATCAATGATTTTGTTTTGACAGTTTAATGAACGGGTTTATCATTACGTTCCAGACTTTAGACGACAACTATCGTCATTCGGATTCACCGTCTAACCATGGAATTTCAATCAGAACATTTATAAGTTCTGAAAACCGAAATATGTCTTTTTGGTTAATTTCCCCTTCAATGGCTTTCAATAAATGCTGCTGAATGCTCAGTAAGCTTAGGCCCAGCTTCACATGTGTTTGTCTATTCAATGACCGCTTTTGACCGAGTGAGGGTAAATCCGTATCAGTGAAAATCGGTCCCACTAAGGAATTTGTGAAAATCCGTCCCACTCTATAGTTCGCCGTAACAATGAATACTGGCTACTTTGCTACCTGCCCCATGAGTGACAGCACAACAAGCGATGCGCAGTTTTTCAGTTTTTTACTTTGTATTAAATGTTTATAATATAATAAATTAATAAAGCGATTCCCATCACACTTTATCCAGGCTTTGGACTGGCTAAATGTCAAAAGTTGTCTTTTGTCATTTAGGCGTGTTTAAAATCAGCTTAAAGCATCGTCAATTTTTTAAAATTTTTATTTTATTTATTTTTTAAATTTTTTTCATTTTGGTTTTGCTTTTGAGTTCAACAAACTACTCTAGTTTTTGGAGGTGTGAGATAGTTTTTATACAAGCTCTAATTTCACCATCTTCTTCATATTTTTCTACTGTTTTTTTTCAGTCTTTCGTCAAATTTCATGTACTTTGTTTTCCTTCGTTTGCCTTCCATGTGCAACTCCAACCTCATCAATGCACACGCAGAGTTTTCCGCTTCTTTTTTCATGCAGTCGATCACATCTTTGGTTTTTGGATTTGGTTTCCCAAGAACGTTATTAATCTTCTTAAAATAACTCGCCCTGGCTGTTCTCGGAAATTCCGCAGTGGGACCGACTTTCAGTGGTACGGATTTACAGGACATCCTTTTGACCATCATTTAAGACACTGCTCTACTGGACCAATTTGGTTCGAAAATACTTTATCACCCGTCTTTTGATCCTGATCTTGAAGCTTTCGAGGTAAACATTTTTTTCAGAGGTAAAGACATTTTTTAGAGGGAACTGAAAGCTGTCAGCAATGAATTTAAACTGTCTGTAGTTGAATGGACAGGCTATTAGGTTTTTCGTGGCGCCCGTAGAAAATCAACGCGATTTTTCCGAATTACATTTATAAGTTTTATTACCAGTCAAGTTTTTCTCGGTTATTTGATAAAACAGTTTTTATTTAAAATGGCTCGTACAAGTTTTTATTTTAATTTTGGTAATGTATTTGCTGTTTTGTATGAACAGCCATTATAAATAAATAACAGATTTTTTAAATCACTTAAACAATAGTTTACGACTATCCGAGCTTAAAATTGTTTAGAACTTAATGAGACAGAACGTTTTAACAAATTTACAAAATATAAAGTTCGGATAGTCATAAACTATTGTTTAAGTGATTAATTAAGATTCACCGAACGTAATGGACTACAAAATTCAAAGATTTTTTTTAAAAGTCACTTCCTTTCAAAAGTATTATTTCTTCTGAACGTAGCTGCAATTCATTATTGTTTAGTGTTTTTTACAAAAGGTTAATTATATACCCATCCCAAAAATTTGACAAATCTCCAACGTAGCCTACATATATTTGTACGTTTACTGTTTGCAAAAGGATCAAGTACGAGTATATTTCGCACCGTGAGTGCAAGGTAAGTATAATGAACTCGTTAGATACAGCGACAACTCTTGGCATTTAATATCATAATTGTAAACAAATTACATTTTTAATGTTTTCATCAGATTTATTTTATTTGTTGAAACATCTTGTTGAGGTCTACATATGATTCCCTTTTTCAGAAATACCCTTTTTCTGGCATTTCTTATTCTTAAAAAATATGCATTTTATATGAAAAAAATCTTTCTGCGTATTCTTCCTTTGTCTACTGTCACAACGTGCAAACTACTTCGAACTAAATAACAAAATTCTCTAGTTTTAATCTCTTCGCAGATATGATTATGGTGTTCAAATGAATATTATATATATTTATATGTATTAATATCAGCTGATATTACTTACTATATTTTTTGTTTTTAGTTGTAGATGTTGTATTTACTTCCAAATAAAACCTAATAATAGCACTTATGCTACATATAGTGACATTTATGGATGTATGAGTTTTAAAGTGCAAAGAACTTATAGAGCGTGTCTTCATAACACTCATAGATACCTTTACTTGCTTGCATTAAGTAATGAATCGCCTAAATCAATCATTTACGACCGTCTGATTAGAGAATTAGCAGTACAATCGTTATCGAAATTCAATAAAAATATTTATTGAAACCATTACTCAAAACGCAATCCAATTTATTTTGTTGATTGAAATGAGTACGATAGTTAGTCTACTGCTTTAGAGATGACTCTTGCTTTTTAAAAAAACTTTGTTAAAAAGCGCTCATAGAAAGTTTTACAAGATGCAGTAAAGTTATTGATAATAATAATAATAATAAAGTAAAACCACATTGTGCTTGAGTAACCTTACGTGATGAAAGTGAAAACTTGTGTGAATTGAAATAATACCCAATGCTTGATCTTTACCGAGTCAACTCGGATTTTTTTCGTTTTTACACAAATTACTCACAAAAAAATTTTTAAATAAGTAATTTTTAAATGACGCAACTGTAACCTACACATTTACATCCTCCAAAACCGTATAGACTCGTTTCTAAATAAAACTAAGTATTCTACTGTATAATATTATAACTACACGGGCACATAGTATTCTGCTAAAAATAGCATTCGATGTAAAAAAAAAATTAAGTTTACAAATATGAACTTGTCACGAACTTATACGCTTACTCTGTAGTGACGGTTACCCAAGGGCACAATGAGCCGGTCCCCACAAATAATAAGAGAAAGGAACTTGAATAAGAAGATACGTTTTGTTTTTCTGATCAAAGTTATCATTTATTCATCCAGTTCATGACGTAATGAATAAAGGACAATTTTTTACTTGAGTAATCAACTAAATTCTTCTTGAACAAGTTTCATTCGAGTGACAAACTATGAATAAGAACTTGAATAATTTAGGAACACTGAATTCACGAATTTGAAGTTAAAGGTTATTTTTATGGTTTGTGAACGATACACACTGAATTCACTGAATTCACGAATTTGAAGTTAAAGGTTATTTTTGTGGTTGGTGAACGATAGTAACATATAATTTAGGAACACTGAATTCATGAATTTGAAGTTAAAGGTTATTTTTGTGGTTGGTGAACGATAGTAACATATAATTTAGGAACACCGAATTCACGAATTTGAAGTTAAAGATTATTTTTGTGGTTGGTGAACGATAGTAACATATAATTTAGGAACACCGAATTCACGAATTTGAAGTTAAAGGTTATTTTTGTGTTTGGTGAACGATAGTAACATATAATTTAGGAACACTGAATTCATGAATTTGAAGTTAAAGGTTATTTTTGTGGTTGGTGAACGATAGTAACATATAATTTAGGAACACTGAATTCATGAATTTGAAGTTAAAGGTTATTTTTGTGGTTGGTGAACGATAGTAACATATAATTTAGGAACACCGAATTCACGAATTTGAAGTTAAAGATTATTTTTGTGGTTGGTGAACGATAGTAACATATAATTTAGGAACACCGAATTCACGAATTTGAAGTTAAAGGTTATTTTTATGGTTTGTGAACGATAGTAACATATAATTTAGGAACACTGAATTCACGAATTTGAAGTTAAAGGTTATTTTTATGGTTTGTGAACGATAGTAACATATAATTTAGGAACACTGAATTCACGAATTTGAAGTTAAAGGTTATTTTTATGGTTTGTGAACGATAGTAACATATAATTTAGGAACACTGAATTCACGAATTTGAAGTTAAAGGTTATTTTTGTGGTTGGTGAACGATAGTAACATATAATTTAGGGACACTGAATTCACGAATTTGAAGTTAAAGGTTATTTTTATGGTTTGTGAACGATAGTAACATATAATTTAGGAACACTGAATTCACGAATTTGAAGTTAAAGGTTATTTTTATGGTTTGTGAACGATAGTAACATATAATTTAGGGACACCGAATTCACGAATTTGAAGTTTAAGGTTATTTTTATGGTTTGTGAACGATAGTAACATATAATTTAGGAACACCGAATTCACGAATTTGAAGTTTAAGGTTATTTTTATGGTTTGTGAACGATAGTAACATATAATTTAGGAACACTGAATTCACGAATTTGAAGTTAAAGGTTATTTTTATGGTTTGTGAACGATAGTAACATATAATTTAGGAACACTGAATTCACGAATTTGAAGTTAAACGTTATTTTTATGGTTTGTGAACGATAGTAACATATAATTTAGGAACACTGAATTCACGAATTTGAAGTTAAACGTTATTTTTATGGTTTGTGAACGATAGTAACATATAATTTAGGAACACTGAATTCACGAATTTGAAGTTAAAGGTTATTTTTATGGTTTGTGAACGATAGTAACATATAATTTAGGAACACTGAATTCACGAATTTGAAGTTAAAGGTTATTTTTATGGTTTGTGAACGATAGTAACATATAATTTAGGGACACCGAATTCACGAATTTGAAGTTTAAGGTTATTTTTATGGTTTGTGAACGATAGTAACATATAATTTAGGAACACCGAATTCACGAATTTGAAGTTTAAGGTTATTTTTATGGTTTGTGAACGATAGTAACATATAATTTAGGAACACTGAATTCACGAATTTGAAGTTAAAGGTTATTTTTATGGTTTGTGAACGATAGTAACATATAATTTAGGAACACTGAATTCACGAATTTGAAGTTAAACGTTATTTTTATGGTTTGTGAACGATAGTAACATATAATTTAGGAACACTGAATTCACGAATTTGAAGTTAAAGGTTATTTTTATGGTTTGTGAACGATAGTAACATATAATTTAGGAACACTGAATTCACGAATTTGAAGTTAAAGGTTATTTTTATGGTTTGTGAACGATAGTAACATATAATTTAGGAACACTGAATTCACGAATTTGAAGTTAAAGTTATTTTTATGGTTTGTGAACGATAGTAACATATAATTTAGGGACACCGAATTCACGAATTTGAAGTTTAAGGTTATTTTTATGGTTTGTGAACGATAGTAACATATAATTTAGGAACACCGAATTCACGAATTTGAAGTTTAAGGTTATTTTTATGGTTTGTGAACGATAGTAACATATAATTTAGGAACACTGAATTCACGAATTTGAAGTTAAAGGTTATTTTTATGGTTTGTGAACGATAGTAACATATAATTTAGGAACACTGAATTCACGAATTTGAAGTTAAACGTTATTTTTATGGTTTGTGAACGATAGTAACATATAATTTAGGAACACTGAATTCACGAATTTGAAGTTAAACGTTATTTTTATGGTTTGTGAACGATAGTAACATATAATTTAGGAACACTGAATTCACGAATTTGAAGTTAAAGGTTATTTTTATGGTTTGTGAACGATAGTAACATATAATTTAGGAACACCGAATTCACGAATTTGAAGTTTAAGGTTATTTTTATGGTTTGTGAACGATAGTAACATATAATTTAGGAACACCGAATTCACGAATTTGAAGTTTAAGGTTATTTTTATGGTTTGTGAACGATAGTAACATATAATTTAGGAACACTGAATTCACGAATTTGAAGTTAAAGGTTATTTTTATGGTTGGTGAACGATAGTAACATATAATTTAGGAACACTGAATTCACGAATTTGAAGTTAAAGGTTATTTTTATGGTTTGTGAACGATAGTAACATATAATTTAGGAACACCGAATTCACGAATTTGAAGTTTAAGGTTATTTTTATGGTTTGTGAACGATAGTAACATATAATTTAGGAACACTGAATTCACGAATTTGAAGTTAAAGGTTATTTTTGTGGTTGGTGAACGATAGTAACATATAATTTAGGAACACCGAATTCACGAATTTGAAGTTAAAGGTTATTTTTGTGGTTGGTGAACGATAGTAAAATATAATTTAGGAACACTGAATTCATGAATTTGAAGTTAAAGGTTATTTTTGTGGTTTGTGAACGATAGTAACATATAATTTAGGAACACTGAATTCACGAATTTGAAGTTAAAGGTTATTTTTGTGGTTGGTGAACGATAGTAACATATAATTTAGGAACACTGAATTCACGAATTTGAAGTTAAAGGTTATTTTTATGGTTTGTGAACGATAGTAACATATAATTTAGGAACACTGAATTCACGAATTTGAAGTTAAAGGTTATTTTTGTGGTTTGTGAACGATAGCAACATATAATTTAGGAACACTGAATTCACGAATTTGAAGTTAAAGGTTATTTTTATGGTTTGTGAACGATAGTAACATATAATTTAGGAACACTGAATTCACGAATTTGAAGTTAATGGTTATTTTTGTGGTTGGTGAACTATAGTAACATATAATTTAGGAACACTGAATTCATGAATTTGAAGTTAAAGGTTATTTTTGTGGTTGGTGAACGATAGTAACATATAATTTAGGAACACCGAATTCACGAATTTGAAGTTAAAGATTATTTTTGTGGTTGGTGAACGATAGTAACATATAATTTAGGAACACTGAATTCATGAATTTGAAGTTAAAGGTTGTTTTTATGGTTTGTGAACGATAGTAACATATAATTTAGGAACACCGAATTCATGAATTTGAAGTTTAAGGTTATTTTTATGGTTTGTGAACGATAGTAACATATAATTTAGGAACACCGAATTCATGAATTTGAAGTTTAAGGTTATTTTTGTGGTTGGTGAACGATAATAACATATAATTTAGGAACACCGAATTCATGAATTTGAAGTTGAAGGTTATTTTTGTGGTTGGTGAACGATAGTAACATATAATTTAGGAACACTGAATTCATGAATTTGAAGTTAATGGTTATTTTTGTGGTTGGTGAACGATAGTAACATATAATTTAGGAACACCGAATTCATGAATTTGAAGTTAAAGGTTATTTTTGTGGTTGGTGAACGATAGTAACATATAATTTAGGAACACCGAATTCACGAATTTGAAGTTAATGGTTATTTTTGTGGTTGGTGAACTATAGTAACATATAATTTAGGAACACTGAATTCATGAATTTGAAGTTAAAGGTTATTTTTGTGGTTGGTGAACGATAGTAACATATAATTTAGGAACACCGAATTCACGAATTTGAAGTTAATGGTTATTTTTGTGGTTGGTGAACTATAGTAACATATAATTTAGGAACACTGAATTCATGAATTTGAAGTTAAAGGTTATTTTTGTGGTTGGTGAACGATAGTAACATATAATTTAGGAACACCGAATTCACGAATTTGAAGTTAAAGATTATTTTTGTGGTTGGTGAACGATAGTAACATATAATTTAGGAACACTGAATTCATGAATTTGAAGTTAAAGGTTGTTTTTATGGTTTGTGAACGATAGTAACATATAATTTAGGAACACCGAATTCATGAATTTGAAGTTTAAGGTTATTTTTATGGTTTGTGAACGATAGTAACATATAATTTAGGAACACCGAATTCATGAATTTGAAGTTTAAGGTTATTTTTGTGGTTGGTGAACGATAGTAACATATAATTTAGGAACACTGAATTCATGAATTTGAAGTTTAAGGTTATTTTTGTGGTTGGTGAACGATAGTAACATATAATTTAGGAACACCGAATTCACGAATTTGAAGTTAAAGATTATTTTTGTGGTTGGTGAACGATAGTAACATATAATTTAGGAACACTGAATTCATGAATTTGAAGTTAATGGTTATTTTTGTGGTTGGTGAACGATAGTAACATATAATTTAGGAACACTGAATTCATGAATTTGAAGTTAAAGGTTATTTTTGTGGTTGGTGAACGATAGTAACATATAATTTAGGAACACCGAATTCACGAATTTTAAGTTAATGGTTATTTTTGTGGTTGGTGAACGATAGTAACATATAATTTAGGAACACCGAATTCACGAATTTGAAGTTAAAGATTATTTTTGTGGTTGGTGAACGATAGTAACATATAATTTAGGAACACTGAATTCATGAATTTGAAGTTAATGGTTATTTTTGTGGTTGGTGAACGATAGTAACATATAATTTAGGAACACCGAATTCACGAATTTGAAGTTAATGGTTATTTTTGTGGTTGGTGAACGATAGTAACATATAATTTAGGAACACCGAATTCACGAATTTGAAGTTAATGGTTATTTTTGTGGTTGGTGAACGATAGTAACATATAATTTAGGAACACCGAATTCACGAATTTGAAGTTAAAGGTTATTTTTGTGGTTGGTGAACGATAGTAACATATAATTTAGGAACACCGAATTCACGAATTTGAAGTTAATGGTTATTTTTGTGGTTGGTGAACGATAGTAACATATAATTTAGGAACACTGAATTCATGAATTTGAAGTTAAAGGTTATTTTTGTGGTTGGTGAACGATAGTAACATATAATTTAGGAACACTGAATTCATGAATTTGAAGTTAAAGGTTATTTTTGTGGTTGGTGAACGATAGTAACATATAATTTAGGAACACCGAATTCACGAATTTGAAGTTAATGGTTATTTTTGTGGTTGGTGAACGATAGTAACATATAATTTAGGAACACTGAATTCATGAATTTGAAGTTAATGGTTATTTTTGTGGTTGGTGAACGATAGTAACATATAATTTAGGAACACCGAATTCACGAATTTGAAGTTAATGGTTATTTTTGTGGTTGGTGAACGATAGTAACATATAATTTAGGAACACCGAATTCACGAATTTGAAGTTAAAGATTATTTTTGTGGTTGGTGAACGATAGTAACATATAATTTAGGAACACTGAATTCACGAATTTGAAGTTAATGGTTATTTTTGTGGTTGGTGAACGATAGTAACATATAATTTAGGAACACTGAATTCACGAATTTGAAGTTAATGGTTATTTTTGTGGTTGGTGAACGATAGTAACATATAATTTAGGAACACTGAATTCATGAATTTGAAGTTAAAGGTTATTTTTGTGGTTGGTGAACGATAGTAACATATAATTTAGGAACACTGAATTCACGAATTTGAAGTTAATGGTTATTTTTGTGGTTGGTGAACGATAGTAACATATAATTTAGGAACACCGAATTCACGAATTTGAAGTTAATGGTTATTTTTGTGGTTGGTGAACGATAGTAACATATAATTTAGGAACACCGAATTCACGAATTTGAAGTTAATGATTATTTTTGTGGTTGGTGAACGATAGTAACATATAATTTAGGAACACTGAATTCATGAATTTGAAGTTAATGGTTATTTTTGTGGTTGGTGAACGATAGTAACATATAATTTAGGAACACCGAATTCACGAATTTGAAGTTAATGGTTATTTTTGTGGTTGGTGAACGATAGTAACATATAATTTAGGAACACCGAATTCACGAATTTGAAGTTAAAGTTTATTTTTGTGGTTGGTGAACGATAGTAACATATAATTTAGGAACACCGAATTCACGAATTTGAAGTTAATGGTTATTTTTGTGGTTGGTGAACGATAGTAACATATAATTTAGGAACACCGAATTCACGAATTTGAAGTTAAAGATTATTTTTGTGGTTGGTGAACGATAGTAACATATAATTTAGGAACACTGAATTCATGAATTTGAAGTTAATGGTTATTTTTGTGGTTGGTGAACGATAGTAACATATAATTTAGGAACACCGAATTCACGAATTTGAAGTTAAAGGTTATTTTTGTGGTTGGTGAACGATAGTAACATATAATTTAGGAACACCGAATTCACGAATTTGAAGTTAAAGGTTATTTTTATGGTTGGTGAACGATAGTAACATATAATTTAGGAACACTGAATTCACGAATTTGAAGTTAAAGGTTATTTTTATGGTTTGTGAACGATAGTAACATATAATTTAGGAACACCGAATTCACGAATTTGAAGTTTAAGGTTATTTTTATGGTTTGTGAACGATAGTAACATATAATTTAGGAACACTGAATTCACGAATTTGAAGTTAAAGGTTATTTTTATGGTTTGTGAACGATAGTAACATATAATTTAGGAACACTGAATTCACGAATTTGAAGTTAAACGTTATTTTTATGGTTTGTGAACGATAGTAACATATAATTTAGGAACACTGAATTCACGAATTTGAAGTTAAAGGTTATTTTTATGGTTTGTGAACGATAGTAACATATAATTTAGGAACACCGAATTCACGAATTTGAAGTTTAAGGTTATTTTTATGGTTTGTGAACGATAGTAACATATAATTTAGGAACACCGAATTCACGAATTTGAAGTTTAAGGTTATTTTTATGGTTTGTGAACGATAGTAACATATAATTTAGGAACACTGAATTCACGAATTTGAAGTTAAAGGTTATTTTTATGGTTGGTGAACGATAGTAACATATAATTTAGGAACACTGAATTCACGAATTTGAAGTTAAAGGTTATTTTTATGGTTTGTGAACGATAGTAACATATAATTTAGGAACACCGAATTCACGAATTTGAAGTTTAAGGTTATTTTTATGGTTTGTGAACGATAGTAACATATAATTTAGGAACACTGAATTCACGAATTTGAAGTTAAAGGTTATTTTTGTGGTTGGTGAACGATAGTAACATATAATTTAGGAACACCGAATTCACGAATTTGAAGTTAAAGGTTATTTTTGTGGTTGGTGAACGATAGTAAAATATAATTTAGGAACACTGAATTCATGAATTTGAAGTTAAAGGTTATTTTTGTGGTTTGTGAACGATAGTAACATATAATTTAGGAACACTGAATTCACGAATTTGAAGTTAAAGGTTATTTTTGTGGTTGGTGAACGATAGTAACATATAATTTAGGAACACTGAATTCACGAATTTGAAGTTAAAGGTTATTTTTATGGTTTGTGAACGATAGTAACATATAATTTAGGAACACTGAATTCACGAATTTGAAGTTAAAGGTTATTTTTGTGGTTTGTGAACGATAGCAACATATAATTTAGGAACACTGAATTCACGAATTTGAAGTTAAAGGTTATTTTTGTGGTTTGTGAACGATAGTAACATATAATTTAGGAACACTGAATTCACGAATTTGAAGTTAATGGTTATTTTTGTGGTTGGTGAACTATAGTAACATATAATTTAGGAACACTGAATTCATGAATTTGAAGTTAAAGGTTATTTTTGTGGTTGGTGAACGATAGTAACATATAATTTAGGAACACCGAATTCACGAATTTGAAGTTAAAGATTATTTTTGTGGTTGGTGAACGATAGTAACATATAATTTAGGAACACTGAATTCATGAATTTGAAGTTAAAGGTTGTTTTTATGGTTTGTGAACGATAGTAACATATAATTTAGGAACACCGAATTCATGAATTTGAAGTTTAAGGTTATTTTTATGGTTTGTGAACGATAGTAACATATAATTTAGGAACACCGAATTCATGAATTTGAAGTTTAAGGTTATTTTTGTGGTTGGTGAACGATAATAACATATAATTTAGGAACACCGAATTCATGAATTTGAAGTTGAAGGTTATTTTTGTGGTTGGTGAACGATAGTAACATATAATTTAGGAACACTGAATTCATGAATTTGAAGTTAATGGTTATTTTTGTGGTTGGTGAACGATAGTAACATATAATTTAGGAACACCGAATTCATGAATTTGAAGTTAAAGGTTATTTTTGTGGTTGGTGAACGATAGTAACATATAATTTAGGAACACCGAATTCACGAATTTGAAGTTAATGGTTATTTTTGTGGTTGGTGAACTATAGTAACATATAATTTAGGAACACTGAATTCATGAATTTGAAGTTAAAGGTTATTTTTGTGGTTGGTGAACGATAGTAACATATAATTTAGGAACACCGAATTCACGAATTTGAAGTTAATGGTTATTTTTGTGGTTGGTGAACTATAGTAACATATAATTTAGGAACACCGAATTCACGAATTTGAAGTTAATGGTTATTTTTGTGGTTGGTGAACGATAGTAACATATAATTTAGGAACACCGAATTCACGAATTTGAAGTTAAAGATTATTTTTGTGGTTGGTGAACGATAGTAACATATAATTTAGGAACACTGAATTCATGAATTTGAAGTTAAAGGTTGTTTTTATGGTTTGTGAACGATAGTAACATATAATTTAGGAACACCGAATTCATGAATTTGAAGTTTAAGGTTATTTTTATGGTTTGTGAACGATAGTAACATATAATTTAGGAACACCGAATTCATGAATTTGAAGTTTAAGGTTATTTTTGTGGTTGGTGAACGATAGTAACATATAATTTAGGAACACTGAATTCATGAATTTGAAGTTTAAGGTTATTTTTGTGGTTGGTGAACGATAGTAACATATAATTTAGGAACACCGAATTCACGAATTTGAAGTTAAAGATTATTTTTGTGGTTGGTGAACGATAGTAACATATAATTTAGGAACACTGAATTCATGAATTTGAAGTTAATGGTTATTTTTGTGGTTGGTGAACGATAGTAACATATAATTTAGGAACACTGAATTCATGAATTTGAAGTTAAAGGTTATTTTTGTGGTTGGTGAACGATAGTAACATATAATTTAGGAACACCGAATTCACGAATTTTAAGTTAATGGTTATTTTTGTGGTTGGTGAACGATAGTAACATATAATTTAGGAACACCGAATTCACGAATTTGAAGTTAAAGATTATTTTTGTGGTTGGTGAACGATAGTAACATATAATTTAGGAACACTGAATTCATGAATTTGAAGTTAATGGTTATTTTTGTGGTTGGTGAACGATAGTAACATATAATTTAGGAACACCGAATTCACGAATTTGAAGTTAATGGTTATTTTTGTGGTTGGTGAACGATAGTAACATATAATTTAGGAACACCGAATTCACGAATTTGAAGTTAATGGTTATTTTTGTGGTTGGTGAACGATAGTAACATATAATTTAGGAACACCGAATTCACGAATTTGAAGTTAAAGGTTATTTTTGTGGTTGGTGAACGATAGTAACATATAATTTAGGAACACCGAATTCACGAATTTGAAGTTAATGGTTATTTTTGTGGTTGGTGAACGATAGTAACATATAATTTAGGAACACTGAATTCATGAATTTGAAGTTAAAGGTTATTTTTGTGGTTGGTGAACGATAGTAACATATAATTTAGGAACACTGAATTCATGAATTTGAAGTTAAAGGTTATTTTTGTGGTTGGTGAACGATAGTAACATATAATTTAGGAACACCGAATTCACGAATTTGAAGTTAATGGTTATTTTTGTGGTTGGTGAACGATAGTAACATATAATTTAGGAACACTGAATTCATGAATTTGAAGTTAATGGTTATTTTTGTGGTTGGTGAACGATAGTAACATATAATTTAGGAACACCGAATTCACGAATTTGAAGTTAATGGTTATTTTTGTGGTTGGTGAACGATAGTAACATATAATTTAGGAACACCGAATTCACGAATTTGAAGTTAAAGATTATTTTTGTGGTTGGTGAACGATAGTAACATATAATTTAGGAACACTGAATTCACGAATTTGAAGTTAATGGTTATTTTTGTGGTTGGTGAACGATAGTAACATATAATTTAGGAACACTGAATTCACGAATTTGAAGTTAATGGTTATTTTTGTGGTTGGTGAACGATAGTAACATATAATTTAGGAACACTGAATTCATGAATTTGAAGTTAAAGGTTATTTTTGTGGTTGGTGAACGATAGTAACATATAATTTAGGAACACTGAATTCACGAATTTGAAGTTAATGGTTATTTTTGTGGTTGGTGAACGATAGTAACATATAATTTAGGAACACCGAATTCACGAATTTGAAGTTAATGGTTATTTTTGTGGTTGGTGAACGATAGTAACATATAATTTAGGAACACCGAATTCACGAATTTGAAGTTAATGATTATTTTTGTGGTTGGTGAACGATAGTAACATATAATTTAGGAACACTGAATTCATGAATTTGAAGTTAATGGTTATTTTTGTGGTTGGTGAACGATAGTAACATATAATTTAGGAACACCGAATTCACGAATTTGAAGTTAATGGTTATTTTTGTGGTTGGTGAACGATAGTAACATATAATTTAGGAACACCGAATTCACGAATTTGAAGTTAAAGTTTATTTTTGTGGTTGGTGAACGATAGTAACATATAATTTAGGAACACCGAATTCACGAATTTGAAGTTAATGGTTATTTTTGTGGTTGGTGAACGATAGTAACATATAATTTAGGAACACCGAATTCACGAATTTGAAGTTAAAGATTATTTTTGTGGTTGGTGAACGATAGTAACATATAATTTAGGAACACTGAATTCATGAATTTGAAGTTAATGGTTATTTTTGTGGTTGGTGAACGATAGTAACATATAATTTAGGAACACCGAATTCACGAATTTGAAGTTAAAGGTTATTTTTGTGGTTGGTGAACGATAGTAACATATAATTTAGGAACACCGAATTCACGAATTTGAAGTTAAAGGTTATTTTTGTGGTTGGTGAACGATAGTAACATATAATTTAGGAACACCGAATTCACGAATTTGAAGTTAAAGGTTATTTTTGTGGTTGGTGAACGATAGTAACATATAATTTAGGAACACTGAATTCATGAATTTAAAGTTTAAGGTTATTTTTATGGTTTGTGAACGATAGTAACATATAATTTAGGAACACTGAATTCATGAATTTGAAGTTAAAGGTTATTTTTGTGGTTGGTGAACGATAGTAACATATAATTTAGGAACACTGAATTCATGAATTTGAAGTTAAAGGTTATTTTTATGGTTTGTGAACGATAGTAACATATACAAAAGGCACGCGCGACTGAATAAGGAGGTAAAACTTTGCACTATTCTTAAATGGCCCGTTTAGTACTTATGTTAAACATTGAATTCTGTTGTCGAGGTCTATGCTTAGCAATTTCTACGTCACAATATATACCATGAACGGGCTTTTTTTAACGGGGCCAGCAGTGAACGTTTTTTTGTATCGGGCTTGTTAACTTACCATCGTGAAGTAGGCTACTTTACTTTTATTAATTTTTTGATTAAATATTTTCAATACAATACAACTTTTTATTGGTAATACTCTTGTTTTATTAATTATGTGTTTTATATTACTTAATAGCAACGAATACAGTAGATAATTTAATCAAAACCCCGTTTTATAATTTAAAATTAGTAGATTAAAGGTTAGGACTTCAACCAAAAAATATTTTTTTTCATCTAAATGGATGGTAAGTAAAAATAAACAAATTTTATTAGCTGGTTCAAAAAAATATTTTGCCAAACTGTAGAAAAGCTGGTTTTGTTTTTCTTTGCGTGTGTGACCTTGAATATTTAATTACACAAATTTTAAAAAACAAAGAAATTCTCATCTGGAAAATTCTTTTAAATATAAACCTTTTGGAACAATAAATATTACAACACAAATTGACTTTGCTATTAAACGTGCGGTCTACAAATCCAGACATTCTTGTGTACACATGAACAAAACCAGACATTCTTGTGTACACATATGAACAAAACCATTCTTGTTAGGGTAATGACCTTCTAAAGGTTCCCAATATCCATAAACTTTCTTTAAGGGACATGTCAAGGCATATTCTACATTTATTTGTGGTAGCCCTTAGTTTTATTGTCAAGGATAGGCAACCAGTATGGTGCACTGGGAGAACATGTGATGTGTACCTTCCTCGGCCGTCAAATACACATCTCATACAATACAAAATTAACTATTGATTATATGTGTACATTGATGATCTAAAGGTGTGACATAAAAATGAAGATTTTGTTTCTATTCCAGCTGATATATCATTCAACTGATAACTTGTATGAGCCAATTCGTAATTATATTGCAATTTTTATTAAACCTTGTAAACCTGGAGAAAGATTTGTTACCTTTGTAGATGTCCATGATCGTACAGCTAACGGAATTTCTGAAATTTAGTTGCTTTTAAACATTTATCATATTTATATCAATTTACATATATTGCTCATTTTTATGGCGGCACATCTGTGTAAAGTGGTCATAGGGAGGTGTTCAGACTTCGTTAAAATGTAAATTTCGGAATGCTAAACACATTCACTATTACGCGCATCAATTAGGCTTTGCTAATAAAAATGCTTGCATGCACAAGTTATTAGCAGCGTAAGGAATATAAAAAGCAAAATAATCTCATGTTTTGGGAACACAAATGACCGAGGGCAGCTGAAATGATACTACTGTAAAGGAAGCTTTCAGATTGAGAAATTTACTTAAAAAAGAAGTGTTTATATTTTTTAAACCTTTTCTATGATGTAATGAAACAACGATCATTTTGATTAGTAGAATCATTATAAGGAAAATCCCTAGGCTTCAAGTGCGTTGGCCAGAGCCACTTATGCGCATGCGCTGACAGCCTCCTTGAAGACTTCAGTCGATCGCAAAGTTCTCTGCTGGCGGACCGCTACGTACGTTGTGAAAACATTAGCCATTCTATTATTTACTGGAAAGTAACTCAATTTTGTGTTTATAGTTTTAATTTTTTTTAAATCTCTTACTCTTCTAGTTTCTATTTATGTTTTTACTGTCTTGTAGTCTGTCATCTACCAGCAGAAAGTAAACAGTCGGTCTAGTATCCCATTCTTGTAGTTCCCCCCACCTACCTGGGCGAAGCGATATTCTACATAATGATTATACTATTCACCATCCAAATGCAGTGCTGAGAGTTTATTGTTGTCATATGCATTCAAACACTTCAAATCAGCTACCAATAACATATTAACAAACACAAAAATATCAAACTACCACAGCTGATGAAAATACGCGTCCCTCAACTCTAACCAGGATTTGGAAGACAGGCTTCTGCAAAATAAGTTAGTGATATCTTTACGAATCAACTAAAAGATGGATTTTAACATTTCTGATATTTCATAGTATTTCAATTGTTGACCCGAAAATTATTCCTCATTACCGAGTAATATCTCGACTCGCGCTAATAAGCATTAAAAAAACACATTTATTGCTAAAGAAAGGTTTATTAATGAACTAAATGTAATTTATGAAATGAGCCTTTTCAAATTGCTATAATTTATAGCAGATGCAATAACTGGGTTCCAAAAATGTTTAAATACGTTAAAAGAATAACAACGTTTCTAAGACCGTCTTAATTTTCTACCTATATTCTATTCATAGATGCAATATCAGAATCGACAAATATTCATAATAAAGTTATCGATTTATATTCTAATCAAAAGAGCAGGCGAGCTCAACCACTCTACAAATAAATTATCATAGCCATCTTCCTGGCTACAGTAGCCTATATAAAGTAATCAGCATTTTCAGTACCGGTACTTGATAACTAAATATAACTTCATTAGATTATTTTTATGATACACGTTTTGATATTTAAATTAAATCGTTTAAAAAAAGCTGTAAATTGAATTTAAGCAGGTCGGCCACATCAGTGAAATAGTTTAGAGCAGCCCCTGCCTACCTAATTATAGCAAAACTGAAAAAAGCGACTTGTTCAATTCGGCATTGCCTTATTTGATTGATACTAAATTTTTCATATAAGGAAACCTATCCTAACCTCAAACGTCTAGTTATATGATAACCTAATATAAACATATTGCGGCAATTCATAAGAATTATTTTTATTTCCTGTTAAAGAAGAATGTTTAGCAGTGAGGTTATGTTTGTAAAAAAGATAACCAATGTAAATTTTAACAGAAATTTATGGTTTAAAACATTTAAATTCCATCTTATTTAGAATGTAGGCTACTAAGTAGCATGCGTAAAAACAAGAAAATTTTGAATTGACTCGACACGTATTAACTACGTCACAACTAAATATAAGGCCTACATTACAACAAAAGAATGCGAGACTTAACGTATATAGGGCCATAGTTCAGCGAACAATTGGTTTAATTAGAATAATTTTGTTTAAAATAATTTGGTAATTATTAAGATCAGTGGCTACCGCTGCTTTTTCCTGGTCAATTTGATCATGCTGAACACGAATCTGAAGTCGTTTTTACCGCCAAACATAAAATAAAGTAACCTAACCTAGGTGCTTACTAACGCTCTGATCACGCGAAATTTTTTATTCTCATCAAAAAGATCCGCGAATCTTAGCGGAAAACTGAAATAACGCGACCCGCAAGACGCTTTTCAACTGAAAAAGGTGCGAATCTATTATGTTTAGGGGCAAACAAAAATCAACCATCTTAGTGATAGTAGTCACGGGGTCTGAGAGGCTTTCCGATTGGCCGACAGATGCGCCTGACCTTTCAACCGATAAAGCGCGTATTTAGTGTGTGTGACGGATCTTGCCACACATTATTTTTCGAAGCTTGTTTGTTCAATGAAAAGTGGGTTATTGAGGCTTTAAGTTCACACAACGTGATCCCGTCGTAAGACAAACTGAAGTTCGCTAACACGCTGAAAATCAGACGACTTCAATCTTAATTGCCAAAGATAGGCAAGAAAAAGTGTGGGTGGAGAGTTTCGGCCAAGGTCGGTTAATTTTTTTCAGCAATCCAAAGTAAACAAACCAATTCGGTCTAATAACAAATTCCTAACCAAAAAAATACTACTTTCGCCGATTAGAGCGGTAATGGCTGATCTTAATAATTACCAATAACTTTTTTTAATTTAATAAATCGTGCATTTAAAATTTACCTAGAGTAAAAGTACTTGACTCACTCAGTTGTGCTAATATTATTTCTCAATATCTAAACATACTAGTTCTGTACAATTCTTCAACATACTCCATGAATGATTGAATCTATAACAGATGTGACTAGACTACTACTATATACTGCACACTTAATTTCTTTTGCGTTTGTTCATACACCAATGTGAATCATATAAATATAATAAATTTAAAATATTTAAAAAACAAGAATACTTTTAATACATATATTATTCTTGTTATAGAATAATATATGTATTAAAAGTATTCTTGTTTTTGAAATATTTTCAATTTGTTAACTATATTACAAGAAAACATATCACTATATTATATATACACAGAAGATAATTAAAATATCCTAACAATTCGGTATTAGTTTTGTGTAATTTTTTCTTACCAGATCAAGAAGTCTTATCATAGTTATCAAATTTTGACCTAGTCTATAAGGTGTCATAGAAAATTCTTTCCCACTTGCAATTTTAACTCAAAAGCACACAATTATAAAATACAAAAGAAAACGAACCCAGAACAGAGGCCTACCAGCACTATATATTTACATTTTTGTTGCACAATATTAATTGCAAGGCTTTTTTAAAAGCAGCTAAATGTTCTTTGTTTAAGCGTAACTAATGTATAAATACTTTTTTGGACCTGTAAATTATAATACGAAAAGAAAAAGATAATTAACATTTTTAAATGATTCCAGACAACAAAGTATATACAAATATCACAATTTAAACCAAATTAGTTCACTTCTAAAAAAATGTATTAAAATATTTTACACAAAACCTTTCATTTACTAACCTGTTTAAAAAATCCAAACCCCTGCGTTTACTTTGGATTTCCAATCTCAGCAGAAATATAAATAAAAGTCAGGAGTGAATGATATAATGTAATGAGGAGTGAGTAATCTTATGCAATGTGGAACTTCATTGAAGAAAGTTTTAAATATACCAAGATTATTGGTAAAATTCATAAAACTGACCAGATTTGGCATGTATTTGTAAAAATAAGTACTTTGCTTGGTGAAATGATTACCAATATTACTTCACTATTGTTACACAAATGACATTCTTTTAATCTTTGACTGAAAATGTGTAGAAAGGTATTTACAAATTTTTTCAAAATTATTTCATTTTACGTCTTTTCTACAAACTGAATAAAGGTATTAATAAATTTCAATAGGATAAAAAAACAGGCCAATGAAACACAAATGACACTTGTATAAATGCAACTTCTTTTATTAATAATAATAAGGGGGTCAATGACAAGGGATAGTACAAATGCATTTAATAAACACACAAATTATTTTAAATAAACAGCAGTTCATTAAAATGAGTTATAAAACCAGCAGCTTCAAGTTGTACAATTGGCACACAAGACTCTCTGTCTCAATAAGCAGGGGAGAAGAGAGACACAATCACATTGCTAGAAGTTGCATCCCCCCATCAGATTTTTTCAAATAAAATTAATAATTAAAAAAATAATAAACAATAATAATTCGCAAAGTTTTTTTTTCAAAATCACACATTCTTTATACAATAATTTGTTATATGATATTTGCTAGACAAAGTACAGTATTAAAAATGCAATATTTCGATGGTAATTTTATTCATATAGCAAAAAGAAAGTTATCGCATTTTTAGGACTAAACTGAGCATTAAAGACCATTTTATCACTGATATTGGAAATGTCTGTTAACCATGATTACAATCTAGAATATAAAAATTATTCCATCACATTCAGTCCTCCTTCGGAGCTCAACAGCATCAACCCCATTCAACAAATTTGTAAAATCCGAAAAAGGTTTAAAAAAAAATTATACTAATATCTAGCAGGCAAGGAAGAAATAGAAGGCGGGACTAGAGTTTTTATTTTAATAAAAAAATAATAAAATAATTTTATACAAAAAATAGCGAAGGGCAATATCGATAGCTGTTAAATTTCAAGGGGTTCCAAAGCAATACAAATTGAGTTCCGGTCTAGGACTATAGGCTACATACTTATAGGAATCTGAAATAAAGCCGGAACACAAAATGTATTACAAAAAGAATGTTCTGTTATGCTCCACATTTTATGCCTTAAAAACACTGCGATCACAACAAATATCCCAACACAAGAATTTGTTGTCAGTAGAAAAATTGCAGTTCTTTATACATATTGCTGTTCTGTTCACTGTGTTTAGCTCCGAAGTTTCTGCTCCCTTCGCTGCAGAAGAACAGCCATTTGCACTACCGGTACCTGAAAAAAATCAACACTTTTAAGCCTTGAAGTAAAAGCCTGATGAGATTATGTTTTAGGAGTACACTAAACAAATTGAAAAAAATTATTGAAACAGTATTCAATAAATTATCATCATTGATGATACATACCTCTAGTATCCAACACTCACTAAGTAATCTCCTAACTTCTCCACTACAGATGCAGCCTGCTGAGGTTGAATTGGATCTTCATAAAGTGATACTACAATTGCTGAAACAAAATATTGGTCAGTTATAGATGGTTTCCCATTATCAGTGTATTGTTTATTCTAAACATTTATGTTATATATTTAGTTTTACAATAACGATTTTGTTTCCTACTACATTTTCTTCTTTATAGTACTCGTTAACATCTTTTATTCTTTATTTCAGAATTCATTTTTCAAGTGTAATATTACCGTTTTGTCTTTTAGAGCAAAAGAATAACACTGTGATAGGTGAGACGGCATAGGAAGAATCAATTATTTTAAACAGAGTATCCTGTTTATTGTGTAATCACCAATTAATAGCTTGTTATCCTATGTTAGAAAATTTAAGTTTTTTTTTCAGATATTCATTTTTAAAATAAATTTTGTCACCATTTTGAGATCTTTGCTAAATTACTCAAACCAAAAAATAAGTTTCTGCAGAAACAAACGAAATGTGGACTCACAAGAAAGTGAAGAGAAAAGAATGTAATAAAGATTTATTGCCTATAATTAAAACCTTAAAACATATTAAGTTTAATGGCAACTGAATAATGTCGATTCCTAACTGACATAGTTGTGCTTAAAGAATTTAAATAGCATGATGGTTTTTATGACTATTGCTTTGTAAACCCTGATTTTGTATTGATCTATAAACATCAATCAATAGCTTTCTCACATATAATCAATAATACAGTCTGCACAAATTTTACATCGTTTCTGTAACTCTGCACTTGACAAGAGGTTTTGACATAACTCTGAAATCAAAAAGTGTTTTTTAAAATTTAATTGGGGAGAGATTTTTCTTTACTAAAATGTTTTTTCCTATTCTCAGTCAGTAACTCACATCGAAACTGTCACCAATTCTAATCAAAATTGAACAATTCCTCTGATACAAAATCCGAAAAATATGGCATTGGCCATAATTTCAAAGTCTGAATGGACTGAAGTTTTTTATAATATCAGCAAACTTTGGCTACAATGAAGCCTAATTCTATTTCAAGTTTATAACCCCTACATAGGATCCTAAAGAATAATTTAGACACTAATTTTATAAAAAAATTTAAGCTCTTTTAAATTTTATTTACTCAACTTGAATAAAATTATTAGCAGCTGTTTATGGCACTTTATATTTGTTGGGTAAAAATTTCAATTTTAAGAACAGAATACATTTTATTTATATATAACTAAACAAGAATAGAACTAAGCTTAAAATTACTGTTTTACCAAAATCTTAAAACTTGTTATTGTTTCCAGACAATCATAGGCCACTATATAAAATGTCTAGCAAATTATTAAAAAAAAATTCATATACAATGAAGTACTGCTTATTAATTACATAATCTGAATAAAATTTATGGAAAGGCCATCTAAATATTGAAGCAAAAACGTAAATTCAATACAGACAATTAATATGCAATATGGTAATACAGTAAAGAAATACTTGCAGTGAAAAAGTTAATCCAAACTTATATTTTCCCACCATACTATTGACATTTTTCACTGTTGATACTCTTCTTACAATGTCTGCTAGGACATATCATTTGAGGGACAGTCTTCAATTTTTAAAAGTTGATATATTATTTACTTAATATCTTGGTGAAGTCCGAAATCTGTGTAATGCTTTACAAGATGTAAATTACATGGAAAACAACTCATACATATTACCTCAGTCATTATTGTCAGAAAATTGTGTTCAATTACATTTTCCCATGATTCTACAAATACTGATTATTATCGTGTTGTTTTACATCTATAAATTCATAAAGTTCATACAATTTTATAAACTTTTTTCATTCATATATTACTAAAATTTTATTACCTCCATGAAAACAAAATTATGATGACCTACGACACAAAAAAGTTATTATAAAGCAGTAGTACAAAAAAAAAAAAAAAAAAAAAATTATAATTAAAGAGCGAATCCTTTTTTACACAGGAACCAACTACTGTTCTTAAATTATCATACTCTTCCTATTATTTGAAAACGGGTTTTATCTACAAATACATGCGTTAAATTATTGAATCTCCCTAAATAGATAACTCACCTTGTTGAGTTTTAACACAATGAACTCCTACTTTTCCCAATTTCGCTCTTATTACTTTCTCTGTGCCCGAGAGGTATATATATCGGTTGCCTGCCAGCGTTACACCCCCTGTTGTTAAAATTTCTTGTTTATCAAAACCCTGGACCAATTTGGCAAGTTCATCTTTTGATACCTGAAACATAAGCAGAATTAATTTTTAATGATTCTCTTATAATATCATTTTATAGCTTTTCAGAAGTTACAGATGAATATAATATAAACAAATATTTTACATTTATTTGAGACATCAAAATAATATTCTTTTACTTGATATAGTGAAAATGTTTAAAAATGAGCTAACTTTTCTGTTAATAATTTTTTTAATAGTATCCAAAAAAAGTCAAACAAGTTATGTTTTAGGGCAGGCATTGATTTTAATATATCGGTTTTATGGTGAAGTCGATTTGACTATTATAAACTACCATGTAAAGCAACATATTGAGTATCTTGTTACATTTTCATATAAGGGGAAGGGTAAACAGGAATACTAAACCTATTGCAGGAAAACCTATTTCAAATGGGCAAAATATTTTCACCTCCTCTTAGCTTCCTCAAAGTGCACAGCTGCAATGAGATAGACAGGTTGTTCTGGAGCATAAGAGCTGCTTGGCTATTTGGAATTTTTTATCTTAAAAGCAAAAAACCACCACGAATCCTCCCAGGATTTAACATATATTCCTTGAAATACTAATGGCAAATCTTGAGAGTTCTGTAACCATCACTACATCTGTATACCACCCAGCATTGTTTTTCTCCTTCAATAATCTTGTGTGTCAAGTGTAACAATATAGGATTAGGTAAAAGCATTGTCGCACTACAAATTATCAATAATGTATCACACTCAATCTTCGCTCATGCCAGCGCATTAAGGTAAACAGTGTTACAAGTCACCCTTAATGTAATAAAAATCTTTTCAGGTTCCTTTTGGCAGTGTGCTACAAATGTGGATTGTTATGGAAAGATGTTCTGGCTCAGCTTTTACACAAATTGGTAATAGGTTAATTAATTTGAGATTAGCAATTTCTACAATGGTGTCAATGCTCTTACTGTTAATGAGATTTTGCCTGTATAAACCTGTAAGTTTCTTTTTACCATTTTGACAACCAGATAATGGTTCACAGTAAAATTAAAGTATTTAATTGTGGAAAATAATGTGGCATTTTTATCTTCAGGACTAGTTGTAAATTTTCACAAAAATAGTGTTTTCCTGTACTTCAGGAATCTGTTACTTTGCATCTTGTGCTACTGATTGGCGCATCATAAACCAACATTTTCGGCTAGATTTCTTAATTTTCAATCAGATCATCTTGATTCACAAAAACTTGGTATGGTATATTCACTTATTGATAAAGTAATTCGGTTACGTCATTCACGGTTTTGAGAAAAAGATTCAATTGATTTATAAGTACTTGCTATTAAATAATTATTCTTATAAATGTCTTCATTTTGAATAAAGAAACACGTTTATTTAAAAACTTTTATCACGACTGAACAATACCTGTTTTTAAAACTTTTCCTGTTATAAAAACAGTCTGTGAAGGGTTTTTAATAATTTTCATTTTATGATTACATTGTAAATTCTAGAGAAAATAAAGTCAAAACATTTAGATATTACTGAATATGTCCCAATTAATATTGGGATTATCATCTTTTACATCATGATCTGGATTACACAACTGATAAATTGTTTTTGGTATAGAAGGAAATATATATTTGAAAGATCATTGATTTCAAGGAGGTAGAGAGCATAATTAAAAAATAATGATTTGCTTGTGTAACAATTTCATAAACAAAATGTGAAGGAGTTGTGTAATAGTTTGCAGATAATTTACCTAGTGTAAATAACTCCCGAATATTTTCATGAACCATTTGACTCGTATTAAGTCATGTATATCTGAATGTATTGTTAAAAATTGAATTTTTACAGTTTATTAACAATAATATTCTTGATCACTAAAAAATTTTGAAAATTACCTTTTACCTAATTAGAATTTTTTAAATATTAGTACACATTTTGGTATGCAAGGAATATAGATTGTTTTAAAAGTTTACACAAATTAAAACTGAATGATTTTTCCAATAGTCTGTAGATTAATATATTTCTCCAACTTATTAATATAAAAAAGGCAGCTGTTTGAACATGTGCAATATGTGTGATACACCAAGTCAGCTAAGGATTGAAGGACAAACTGGATATGGCCTTGCCTGGTTCTCCTGACCTACATAACATCAGGAGGTCAACATATGCTTGATTTTTACCTTATACTAATTTCTTCTAAGATTAGCTCTAAGACAAACTGAAAACATATGTTCATAACCCATCTTAATTAATAACAACAAAAATAGTTTCATCATAACAGCAAAAATGTTGGGGGAGTTTAAAAAAACAGAGATAAACATCTAAATTTGCCTTGTATATGAGAAAATTTAATACCTAGAAAATAATTGAAAGCCGAATTAGCATTTTAATTCAATCCCATCTGTGATCTCACACTGAATAGAAATGAAAGTATATAATTTTGTTAACTGAGTATAATAAAAAAAAATCTAAATTAATATCCTGGATAAACCATTTACACCAGGAATATCAAAGCTATAAAACAAAAACTTTTAGAGGATAAATACAAATAAAAGTTGTGGAACAAATGTGTCTAATAAACCCTTACTTAATTTGAGAAGCGTTTATAAAAAATTGTATAAAAACTTGATATGTAACTAATGTAAATGTAATGCCATGGGCAGACAGATAAGAAGCTTATCAGTAAATGAAGTCATCAAGGATTTACTAAGTTATTGTCAACATGATAAGCTTCTCCAATTCTCTAATGAGTTAATGTTATTTTTGTTCAAATAAAAAAAACACATATTTTATTTCCATTTAAATCACTAAAACGTTCATAAATGACTAAAATTTCTAAAAACGTTAAATCCAAAAGATCCAATGGAAATTCTTGAAACGAAATTTTACCATGAAATTTCTTATGTTGCAAATCAAAACTATATTCAAATTAATTATGACTAAAAGATCAGATAATTGGTTACATCCTCTGCCCTCAAAGATAAAACAAAAATGTCTTTCAATAGGACTTTTACCTACAAATTCAGGTAAAACATTTTGTAAAACAGAAGAATAATTTTTTTCCAGGCGAAACAGAAGAATAATTATTGGCAAGTCAAATGAACATTGATTTTTGAACTAGATACTTTATAGTACTTGTGAGGTATTAGAAAATACTGTCATGTTTTATGAAGAAAATTTGATGATTTTTTATTGTATATCTTGACAATTATTTTTAGTTACGACATTTATAAAATCAATGTTCAAAAAAAATTATTGGCAAGTCAAATGAACATTGATTTTATAAACGTCGCAACTAAAAATAATTGTCAAGATATACAATAAAAAATCATCAAATTTTCTTCATAAAACATGACAGTATTTTCTAATACCTTGCAAGTCCTATAAAGTATCTAGTGCGATAGGTTTGGTTAGAAAAAAACGAAAAGAAAACAGACTCACGTTATGTTGAAGTAAAATTAATCAGTTTATGTTGGCAAATAATTTCATTTTTTTTAAAAACCATACTTACCCCAAACTGGATATTTTGTAGCTATAATATAACTATAGACTAATGTTGTATACAGCTCAGTTTTTCTAAGAAATGCTGAGTTTATAGATTTCATGTTTGTAATTAAAAAAAAAAAATGTTCACACCACTACTTCTAGTTTGCAACATTTTATAATGAATGTTCAAGTAACATGTGTTACTCAGGTTTTACATTCATACGTAAACTCAGATTTCTTTGTTTTTACATATGATAGTAAAAAGTATATTAGAAACATGTGACCTTTTTCAAGATTTGCAAAACAGTAGTGTGAAAACCAGGAACCTTAAGAATATCCATGTAAAATTTCAGGTATTTATTTCCTGTTACCACTCGTTTGATGGGATACAAAATTATACCGGGCGACGCAGAAAGTCATCAGGGATACAAAAAAATAAAGAAAACTCTCACCCAGGGAAATAAATAAAATTTTTATCAAATTAAAGTTGGGTAAATAATTCATTTATGGAGTAATAAGAAGTACTACGTCCGTGTATCAACGGCGCGCCGTACTACGTATACATATATTTAGATACAGGCCTACTTATAAAGTATCCAGTTACAATAGATCTAGTTGTAATTTTATACAATACTATTTACCTATATTAAAATATATATGTAAAGTGTCCAGTTAGGATATTTAGTTGTAATTTTATACAACATTACTTAATTTAACGCCTACATCTGCGGAGTAATACCTTATACATCGCGTGATCTCTATTCTAGCCTTAAATGTGTATATTTGGTTAAACGTATAAAATTTCAACCAAATCTATCCTGACTGGATACTTCATAAGTATATAAAATTAACCTCCCGTGGCAATAACAAACAATAATTGTCAATATAGCTTCAGGACATATTTTTGATTAATTTTATATGCATTGTATTGGGGGGTGAGCAATGTGCATTTTTACCAGCACTATTAGCATCACGTTTCTAACATTTTAAATTTTTGGGGTGTGAGGGAGAGTTTTCATATCTTTGACGACTTTCTTCGTCGCCCGGAATAATTTTTTTTGTTGCTAAAATCGAACATGTGAGAAATGGAAATATACCAAATTTCATTAAATGGGTCCAGTATTTTTAACGTGATTGTGTAATACACACACAGACAGACACCATTCGATTTTTATATAATAGTATAGATTAGTTCCCAATAAATATATCAAACAATAAACTTACTTATTATTGTCTTGAAAACCAAGGGAAGGAAAAACAATGTAACACAACATTTGTGAAGTAATTCATAACTCACCTCGAAAGATGAATAACAAACAATCACAATAATTACTATCAGCTGTTTAAATGTGTTTAAAAGTGATTCTTACAGGTGATTATCCGCTGATCAAGTCAACTTAAGTATTACATGGAGAATAGAAAATTGAGTGTTAAGGGGATTTCCATGGCCCGTGGAGCGGTGCCTTGACGGAATTGCTAAATAAAAAAAGGCCTACTGTATGTGTTAACCAGAGACCCTATGAATGTCTATGTAAAATTTCAACTCAATGGGTAAAGTAATTTTTATGTGATTGAGTAAAACACACACACAAACACCATTAAATTTTTTTTATATTAGTAAAGATATGAGGAATGTTCTCCTGTAGAAAAAAAACTACACAACATAATAAAATTTGATACTGACTGGCTACAATATAAAATTTTGATAATGCAACAAACACAGTGTCATTACGAATTAAATATTACAGAATTGTCGCACTATATTATACATGTATATTAAAATATAGTCACAAAGCATTCACTTAGGCTAGATTTGATAATAAAAAAAGGAAAATAAACACAGGGTTTCTTATTAACAAGAAAAATGGGAAAACGTGAATTTATAAAAATAATTCTCCATTACTTCACAGAGCAAGAGGCAGAGTTTCCCACAAGCCATGAATATTAGTCTTAGATTTTTTTATAAAATTTAACTCTACTCAAACCAAATAATTTATAACCACATTCTAATGTAGTGATCTGTTTAAAAAAAATTAAAAACCTGTTTTTATACTGATTGAGAGTGTTGAAAGTGAATTTAAATGTTAAAGTTGAAAACAAAATTTTCGGGGTACAAGGTTTTATTACTTTTTCCTTGTCTATAAAATACTCTACTTTGATCAGGTATAATTTTTGTGTGCCAAATCAATTACTGAAAATAATTGTCATAACTAGTTTTTCTAACCAAATCTGTCCTAACCAGATAATTTGCAACTATATTTATTGAGATATGGTCTTAAACTACATTGGTAGCTTTTTAGTAATGTGATATAGCATAGGGTGGTAATTTTTGAACAATTTATTCATACAGATGTAGTCTATGTTTGTTAAGTTTAGGTTCCAATATTCATCAGTTATGGTTTTCGAGGTTTTAGATAATTTTTTTCCTAGTTTAAAATGTATTTTCAAGTAATATGTTTGAATAGCAAAACACTGAAGATGTTTTGGACTAAAGACGTTTCCTAACTGGAAACTATTACCTATTTTATTACAAACACGGTTTTCATAACTTCAATAGCAATAAAGATGTTACCTCGCGATGTAGAAAATGTTTATGACGTCTACGGAAATGTATCATTAAGGTACTAAAACCTGGAACTGATAATTCAAAAATGAAAAAAAATGAATAAAACAAAAATAACCTCACTTCATGCAGTTGGTTTCTTAATCCTTCAAGTAGGGACTTCGGATATTTACTCTTGATGAGAAACTTGTATTATCAGGCGGTATATCGGGTACATACCTGTGCAATATACTGCCTGTCATCTATTGGATTGTTGAAAGTAGGCTAGGCCTTCAAACTAATTTCTCTACCATATCACATACTGCCAGACTGTTAGTGCAATCTCAGTAGGTAATAATCTTTAACTCATAACATGTAATCTGTGTTTACAAACTTCTTGAATATTTAAAAGCATTTACATTTAAGCATACATTAATAATAGATGTACTAATATTGTCAGTTAATACTATTCATAATTTTGAAATTGAAAAGGTGCAAAACATTCTAAACTAGATAATCAATTTAAGTGGGTTTAAGAATTTATTTCATTAAATTGAAGATTTTAAATTTTATCCCTAAGAGTAATGTATACTTAGCATTGCCTAAAAAACGTCATTAGTTTTAAGTTCAGTAGTTTTTCAAGTATTGCAATTTTAGTTAAAGGCACTATTAAGAATAATTTCAATTAATATTTAGCCGACCATTTAGATATGTGTACAAAAACAATCTTAAAGCTATTGTGATAATTAATTAATTTATTTTTTTGGAAACGTATATCATAATTTAATTGTAATTGCTTTTTTGGGCGCAGAGTAGATACGCTGTACTATGCTTTTCAAACAATCTTCTTCCCCAGAGTAATTCGTAAGTATCCAGTTAGGATAGATTTGGTTGTAATTTTATACAATATTCCTACAAAGTATCCAGTCAAGATAGATTTGGGTTTAATTTTATACATTACTATTAAACAAATCTAAAAATGTGAGAAATCACAAGGTGAGAATAGAAATGTCACTTAGCACAATGTATTACTCGCGAAAGCAGACAGACGTAGTACTTGCTACTACGCACTCAAAAAAGCAGTCCCCAACTAAAATGTGCTAAAAATAACTTTTCGATATAACAAAACAATTTTACTATCAATGTAGCCTTAGGAGATGTTAAGTTTTTTTTCATACACTAAATGCTGGGCTTAAGTGAATATTTACCAAATTTTAATGCAATTTAGATGTAGCTATAAGGAAACTTATTTTATTCTGACTTGAAGGGTTAATGAAACCAAGCATTATATTATAAATTACAATACTGCTGAAAAGTTAAGACATACTTGGTATGGAAAGTTTCTTAATATAATCAAATTGGTTTATACATAAAGTGGACATATACAACCAGAATAAATCACATACTGTGATGCATAAAATGGATGCTTTATGCCATAAAATTGATGCCACTCCATGCATCATATTATTTCAGAACACTAGTTTTGGCCCTCTGTTATGTCTATATTAAATCATAAGAGTTAAAACTTGAGACAATAGTAGCAAAATAAGCATGGCAATTCTAGAAAAAAAAACTATTTGTTTCATACATGTAACTCATGAATACATTCTAAACAAGGAAGATATGACCGTATATGCGGAGAATGAAAAGTAGTTACAATACTATCATGGTATAATTGTGATTTACTATATTAAAATACACATAATAGTAGCTTGTTATAACATGGTTAGTTTTATAACTAGTGATACAAGAGCAACTGGTGTAAATTAGTGGTAAGGACCTTGTCTCCGAGACTTTAGATCTGTATGAGTTCTTAGTCAACTTGAGTTTATTTCCTTTGTGCATTGTTAGGATTCTTTTTCAACTATGTTGCAAATTGCAACGAGTAGCCTATTCTTTAAAAATAGGTTTGGTGAAATAAAAAATAATTATTGTAACACAAGTTGGCTGCTTGCTGCTGTAGACATCCTACCTTAGCTTTAACCAAACCTATCCTAACAAGATACATTTTGCTAGATAATGAAATAGGTATATAATATAATAAAGTAGCGCTTCTGTTTTAAAGAGTCATTCACTTCAAGCAATTTCACCTTGTTCATTGAAGTTATAGTTGTATTTTTTTCTAAATTTTAATCACTATTTATGGATTGTGTAACAATTTTTGAGTAATACACACACATGTAAAATATGTGTAGTCTTATTACGTATAATATAGTGTTATTGTCATTTTTTTTTTTAATAACTTGTTTCCATGTGTAGTACACGAATATCAACTTTTTCTGCAGAAAATGTGGAAAGTTAATTTTTCTTCACATTTTAGTTAATAGTCTTTAATGGCATGTAGGCCTATAGAATGAACCGGACGGGCAGTAGCTACTCCGCACTGCACTACATCTAGATTTGGTTGTAAATTGATTAATGTTTACAAATTTTTGTAAAAACAACTTTATTTTATAGTACGATTTTTTTAAAACCAGTGTTTTTTTTATAGAACAGAGCACTGTAAAATTACATCAATATTGTTATAATGTATCCTCTTAGAATACTTGTGAAAAAAAATTAACATTTGCCAAGATAAGCCAGGTTAACAGGTTTAACAAATTAAGTGGCAGTAATTGTGCATAAGAGCAGCCACCTACAATATTTTGGGAAAATGTTTAAAACCACCAAATAAAACGATATCCAAAAGATTTTTTTCCATTTACCTAGGAAAGTTATTTTTTTTCAATTTAAAGTAGGGTAAATAATTCAGTGCAGAGGCATAAGTTATGAATGGGCTGCGGAGTGATACAAATGATTCGTGACGTCAAAACCGTAGTGATTATGTTGTACACAGTCAGGATAAATTTGGTTATAATTTTATACAACATTACTATATATGTATATTAAAATATACCTATGAAGTATCCAGTCAGGATCGATTTGGTTCTAATTTTTTACATTTAACCATTTAGGTCATGTATAAAATTAAAACCAAATCTATCCTGACTGGACACTTTTTAGGTATATTTTAATATAGGTACATAGTAATATATGAATTTAAAACCAAATCTATCCTAACTGGAGACTTTCTAAGTATATATAAATATGCGTATGCAAAAACCATAAAAATTATGCCAAAACATTATTTCTAAAATATTTACACAAATAAGGTATGCACGACGTCACTGGATCACTCCGTGGCCGGTGCACAACTTAATGCTCTGCCCTGTGACATCACGAAACATTTGTATCACTCTGTGCCTATTCACAACTTATGCCTCCGCACTGAATTTTGTACCCAGCTTTGAATTGAAAAAAAAGTAACTTTCCTAGGCCAATAAAAAAATTCTTGTGTATATCATCCTATTTCGTGGTTTTGAACAACTTTCCAAAATATTGTAGGTGGCCGCTCTTATGCACAATAACCCAAAAATATTAATGTAATCCTTCGTGTTTCTTTTTTTTCAACTTTTAAAATATGTTGACAAAAAATTTTCATATGTTCACTTTGGTGTTTTTTTAATAGTAATACTAACTGGATAAGGATAAAAAACTAATTGAAACATTGCCTTTGTAATAAACAAGTTTACTCAAGTCAGCTTGCATATCAACTGTTTTATTTTCATTTAAAAAAAAACAGTTTTAATACACTCCATGTATATGAAGGATTTCTGCACCATTACAGCAGGTGTAATTTTTCAAGGATTTATTTTCCGTTCTTATGTAATCAATTTAAGCAAAAATTGATGCAGAAAGTCCTCAGAAATACAAACAAAATTATGAACACTCTTGTTCACTCCCCAAAAATTAGAAGTTTTGAAAAAAATAGTAATCTCCTATCCCTGGCAACATAAAAAAACGTTACTAGTTCAATGTTTTGGCTAAATTTGTTGATGCAGTAACTCGCAAAATGCCTCGAGATATATAATTACACTTGCTATTGATATCGACTCCAAAAAAATTACAAATTTTGACAAATAACCCAACTTTAACGAAGCACTATTAGTACCACATTTCACCCAGCACACAAACTTTATAGTTATAAACTACATACACAATATATTTTTTTGCAATACTAAATCGCAATCATTCAAAAGAATGAAACAAACACTTACAGTCACTATTCAAAACACAAAACAGAAAATATTGCATTGTACATTTCCACACCTTCTATTTCTAACTTCGACCTAGAAACAATACAGCTGCAAAGCAATGTGAAATTTTTGTAATAAAATTGATTATTTCACAATAATTGTAATTTTTGGGAGTCAATAGCAAGTTTGATTACATTTTGTGAGTTATTATGTCAAAAAAAAAATAAAGCCAAAACATTGAACTATTAGGTTTAACATAGGGAATTGGGAAAGAGGGTGAATTACTATTTTTCATTTTTGGGCGTAAGCAGAAAATTTTACAATATTTTTCGTATTCCTGATGACTTTCTGCATTGCCCTGTATAATTTTGTTTGCTAAAATATATTACATAGAATGGGAAATAGATACCATTTTTGCCAATAACGATTACTGTATGGGAAGTCAATAATTACTACTACATACCGGAGATTGATAATAATAGGAGTTATTACCTTTTGCCTTAAATTTTTGGATTCAAACAATATCAATCCTACAGAGAAGTAAATTCCAGGAATTGGAAAAAATACATATACATATATGCATATGTGTTCAACTACTCAAATAATTTGTAACCCAAATTTAATGGATTGAAGGTTAACCTTTAATGCATGAAATGCAGTTAATTAAATTCAATTCAGAATTTTAAATTTATTTAAATTTTATTTTATGAAGTTCATGGAACCAGTTTATTCAGGTCCCTACTTTACCTTGAAGCAAAAGTGATATGGAAATATTTCCTAAAAAATAGCAAATTACAGCTGCAGGATATTTAGAAATTCTGTTTTAACATTAAGAATAAATATTAATATGATTTTAATAGCCATCCTTAATAACAAAAGTCAATAACGTACTTTTCAAACTAGGGTTTGATAAAATCATGAACGCCATTTTTATGCAACAAATAATAAGCCTGTGGGCAGAAAAAACTATACTAAAAATTTGATTTGAACTACACTTTTCTCATTATAGGTTTATAAAAATATTAATAAATAGGGTATACTGAATAAACTATCAAAATTAATCCGAAATATATTTCACCGGCAATTGGCGGCCACTATTTGATACAATGGAATTGGGCTAGAATGTAGAAACTTACTTCAAATCCTTCCGATTTTGCCCAAATATTTCCGTCGTGTCCTCCAATGACGGCTTTAGTTACACACCTAGAAGATAACAATTGCCTGTCGATGTAATCCTGCCAGCTCATTTTGTGCACAAATCACTGAAATGTTACTACACTCACAAAGAAACAGCCACCAACAACTGTTCGAAGTTCAACACTCTGTCCAGATTCCAGATGGAAAGGAGGAAGGTGTACTGCGACGACAAGCAATCTGACAAGACTACGTAATCATCCGCGTGGTGAATCATCAACTTCAAAAAGTATTTATTATTGCTAACCACAATATTTATAAATGTTTAAACATATATTTTTGTTTTAAAATTTATATCACAATGAGTTAAAATTAAAGTCGTTGAATATAAAAAATTATATTACTCATTTTTGGAACTATTTTGTTAGAACATGAACTTCCGTTTTATATTGGTTTTCGTGTTAAACCTACAGATTGCACTAGCAATCAGTAGTTTAAAATCGAAATTTTCAAAAAAAAAAAACACTGTCTCAAAAGTTAATACACAACCCCATCAAAAATTTATTTTACTTAAATTAATCTATGTAATGAAGTTGATAGCATTTGATGTAATCTTACATTTACTAGATGTAAGATATATTAGTATATTAACAAGCCTTCAGATATATTAATATATACTATATAACTTTAAAAAATCATAAAGATAAAATGTAATAGTATATCTATTCTTCTTTAATAGCAATTTATATTATAAAAAAAAGGGTTCAAACATTCTCTGATAACCTAATAAAACTGGAAACATGCTTGATACAAATTTAGGAATCTAACACAGTATACCGTTTTGCTCTGTGTTCAATTTCTACAACTATCATTTCTACCTAGTAGTTCTATGTCAAATGATATTCTGTAAATGTACAGAATGAAAGTAAGAATTGAATTATACACTTGGACATAAAACTTAATTCTTTCTGAAATTCGAAAAACAAATAATGCATACCTACTGATTTTAATCAAATAATGTCACATACCAACTCTTTAAAAATGAGAAAGTGGGGATATGTTGTTAGTTTAATTTAAGAGACAAATATTTATGAAAAAAAAATTTTCAAGTATAGAATTAGACATTGTTAAGAAATGTTATCTATTTATCAATAAATAGTAAAAAGTTGAGTATATATATATATATATATATATATCTTTCTCAATAGTCTTTTGCATTGCAACTGTATAGTGTAATAAATACTATATTGCTACTATAGGCCTACATGTCATATATGTGGTGACATGATCCCTCGCACCATATCAATTGTAAACAAACTTGTATAGAAATCCTTGCATCCTTAAGTCAAGCACTAAGTCTTAATACTTATTCATTTTGCTTGAATACTGATTAGGAGTATTATCCTCCCACTTAGGTTCGCCCAGAGGAATTTTGTAGCCAGAGGGGGGCACGTGCTCCTTCCAAACCAATTAAATTTAGGAGAAAATATTACCCTATAAAACAGCGCTAGGTTTTTAGCTATACATCTTCTCGACGACTCAACAATTGTGTAATTTTAAGTGCCAAAATTGGATAAAATATGATTTCTAAAGATGAAAATGTCAACAATTTCTGTGGGAAGGTTCCACCCCTGACCATCTGGGTTGTGACCTCTTCTAATCATCGTCCGGCTATGCTGCTGGCCTGAGTAAACAAGAGTACGGGCCACTGGACAAACATGAGTTCAGGCCCCTTGATTATTTCCAACATAGGCCTATACAACCCTGTATTTCACACGACATTATAAATAAATTATTATTTACGTGTTAAAACCAAATAGCCTACTGAATCTTAACTGTGTATGTTTAGTTTTGTGGATATACAAGATTGTTTACAGCAACTAAGATATTACATTTTGTGTGAATAGAATATTTCATTTAATAAGTAAGTCTATTACTTTTTATCTCTTTTATGGTTCTCGCTACACAAGTAATTATTTTCAGTAGTAAAAAGACACCAACCCGGCATTTGGCCCCTTTGTCCCTCCCTTGGGCCGGCCTGCTCCCATTTTACAATTAATACAACCAGTAATACAGTCGGCGCCGCTTGTTGTGATCATATTTGTCAGAAGCATATTTGATAACAATAACCGAACGCCTAATCACGATGTAGCCTACAGCCGTACTGCATTGAACTCACTGTATTATAGCCACAACTGTTTGTTCTGAACGATATGTAAGCCTATCATTACATTAAGTAATTCTTATTCTGTAACACTATAATTAAACTGTACTTACCAAATTTTGATGCTATTCCGGACAGTTTTATGTACAGTAGTAGAATTTCTGTAACTTAGTTTTCTACGTGTTAAAATTAGTGGGCATATTTCATGTCAGTTTATTTTATTCCACTGTAGATTTTTTTAAAACACTGAATCTAGCATAATTGAAAAAAATATATAGAACTACGTAAAACACTTGATCAAAACATTTTAACACATAAAACTTCATTATAAAACACTTCAAACTTATTTACACTTCAAATTTACATTTACTTTTTCTCGAGGAATTCCTCTATATGTGACTGTCTGTAGTCTTCTCGTAAAATATTGTTTATAAATTGTTCATATTCATAATGTTTGTTGAAATTTACTGCTTTTTGTTGAACAAACTGCCTTAGAATCTCAAGAGCTTGGTGAACTTTCTGCTTAGATCTTTGCAGTACACATTTATCATTTTCGTCATCATCGGTGCCTTCTTCTTCTTCAGTAACTTTTGATGTTGAAGCAACTACCTCACAAATATCGTCTTCAGTCATTTCCGCTGCTGTTTCAATACTATCGTCAACTTCCATCCACTCAGTATATTCTTTTAAGGACAAATCGAAAGGCTTCAAGTTCTCTTCAGAGTCTTCCTCAGATGTAGCTTGCTCTTGATTTTCTTCAACAAAAAAACCACCTTTTCTAAAGCAATTTTTTCACAGTTTTTTCAGAATCTTCATTCCAAGATTTTGCTATCAGATGAATAGCATCGAGTAAAAAAGTTTTTTTAGCCAATTCATTTGAGGTAAGGGTTTGAAATTCATCCATATTTTCTATAATTCTAACACGCATCTCTCGTCGATAAAAACTTTTGAGATTTTTAATTATGCCTTGGTCACATGGCTGAATAATTGATGTAGTATTGGCCGGAAGGTAAATAACTTTGATGTGGCATTAAAATCCGGTTTTCCTATTTTTTTTGCAAGATCCTCAGCTTTTAGACGCATTAGTGGGCCGTCAACTCGAGCATCTTTTTCGCGAACATTTTTAAACCACAATTTCAAAGCTGATTCCACTTGCGGATCCTTCCCAGAACGATGTCTTTTGTTGTCAACATTTGCATTACACTTTGATAATGACAACATTTTTTCTTTGTTGTTCAATATTTTACATAAGAGAGGTTGAGAAACGCCAAGTTGAGAAGCAATGTTTCTTTGACTCATTTTTGGTAATTTACTGTACCTATCTAGAATATCAAGTTTTTGTTTAAGACTTAAAACGCGTCGTTTCTTTTGAGATTCGGACATCTTGCTATACTGTCCTTTGAAACTTCAAGTGACACTAAACTCTACAAAACAAACGAAAAAGATCTTTAAAAATTAAATTATGTAAAATCACACTGAAATACTGTAATAAACGTTCATAAAAATTCACTGTTAAAAAATACAGTAGGACTGTACTGTAAATGGTTCAGTAGTAACATCAACTAATATTAACAAACATCTAAGGTCGACTCAGCGAGGCTAGGGTGTTTGCGTAAACAAAGAGTAAGGGAGACATTCTGAGAACTGTGCTAAGTGCTGAAACCGTTATAAAGTATTTCTGTCATTCTAAAAATAAACAATCTATGAATTGGGCATCATTGTGTGTTGCACGTCCTGTCTACACTACTTTGTAGACATTTTTACTTGGTCTATGCTAGTATACGTTGACGCATATGGTTTTGCATGGCAAATTAAATGATAATAATAAGCGAACAGATGATTACAATAAGCGACCTAATTACAATGTATTAATATACGCCCGTGTTTGTTTTTCAATGAAACGATAACAATAACCGAATGATAACATTAACCGTGATCACAATAAGCGGTGCCGACTGTATCTATTTAATAACAGTTGAATATCAAAAAGTGATCCCGTACAGTTTCACAGGAAAATGTAATGAAAATTGCTTGTATCTATGACAATTTTCATATGTTTTATCACCACCAACAAACTAGAATGTTGCTTTCCTTATTTCCAACCTATTCCAAAAGAAATTGAAGTGTTGTATCTACCTATTCCTGATTTCAAATACACACACTTTTGGTATACCAAGACTCACAGTTTCCCTCACCACACATTATGTTATGTTATTAAAAAAACACTACTTATGTTCCAAACATCCTGTAATTACCTCAAAGAAATTGAAGTGTTGTATCTACCTATTCCTGATTTCAAATACACACACTTTTGGTATACCAAGACTCACAGTTTCCCTCACCACACATTATGTTATGTTATTAAAAAAACACTACTTATGCTCCAAACATCCTGTAATTACCTCCAAGAAATGAGGTTGTAAATTTTAATTTGTATATCAATTTATAACAATTTGCCTATTAACCCTAGAACTGATGACTGCTCCATACGCCTATTATTTACATTTCCTTGCTATCAAGAAAATGTATCCTTGATACATTTTCTTGTTTTTTTTGCAACGATATAGAACTGTAACTACTGAAGTAATGACAAGTTAATTTACACTAGTTGATTCTGTAGATTATCTATTATGCATACAAAATAATAATTTCATTTACCTAAAATTTATTTGACAGTTACTGAGGAATGTTTATCCTAACATCATAATGAACAATTAAAGGCTGCCAGAGTGCCAAGTCCTTTCCTATTAATTTTTTTTATAAACCTAACTTTGTAAAGTTGTGCTTTGATCACAATATATGTGATCTTTACTTGACTAGTAAAATTAACGAATTATTTGACTTAAATTGAGATTTTACAAAAGAAATTCAGAACTTTACAGGTCTGAGTGGAGGCAACACTTACCTGGCTCTCAGGAAAAAAATTGTGCACAATATACTTCAATTAAAAGAAAATATTACTATTGTTGCTGTAAGTGTAATTGTGGGATACAGACATAAATTAGAACATTGATATAGGCTTACAAAAACAGGAAATAGAAGACCCATAACATTGACTGAGAAGGTGACTTATAAATTTGTACATAGTTTTGTATTTTTACAAATAAAGTTTTTTTGATTGCGTAAAGGATAATTTTTCTTATAACATTTTTTGTTTAATTATTTTTATTGATATCATTTGCCAAAAAAACCACTACTTACTGCTATTTTTCAGCAGACACATTTCACACTAGATCAGTGCATTGTTCAATGCTGTGAGTCACGGACAAGACTCACAAAAAGACAACAAACAAACTACAAGTTTTTTCATTATAAAATTGTGCATATTTTATTCATATACTATTTAGTGCTAACTATAGTCATTTAAATATTACAAAATGTTAAAGTTAAAAAAACTTTAAAAAAAATTCAAGATTTTCAGTTTTACAAAGGATAATGGTTCTGGAGCCTAGGTAACAGTATTAATTTACTACACAGTATTTTCTCATCATTGAGTTATCTTTCTCATCTGATAATCAGATTTCCCACATATATTCCTAACGTTTTGGAAGTTATATTGGTTTAAAATAGTTATGGAAAAATGTTTCAAAAAGATTTAATTCTTCCACAGAGTTATTCAGGTAACTCTCTCCATTGACCGTAAAAGAAGGGAAATAATCTCACTACGCAACTGCCACACACCTTTAGTTTAAGGTACACCAAGCCTAGAATTGATCATGATATAACAAATGTTCCAATTGTTGGTTTACATGATGTAACTGAGTTGGGGAGTATGTAATGGTAAATTGGTCCACAAGGTAGGAGAATCAACATAGTCTGAGGAACTGATCCAGTAGATTTTTTTTACCATTGTTATATTCACTTAGATCAGGACTGAGATAGGTTTTTAATAAAACAGCTGCCTGACCACGCAACAACTGTAGTTTTAAGTGCCAAAATAGCATAAAGTACGATTTCTAGAGACAAAAATGTCCAAAATTTTCCCGGGAAGTTTCCATCCTCTTGACCCCCCAAAGCCTGATCCTGTCTACGCCACTAACCAAGATGTTTATTAGATCATATAAGTTTTCTACAGACTTACTTCCATAAGCAAACCAGAATTGTTTGTAGCCTTATCCAATATTTTCAGTATTATTCATATTTTCAGCCCAATTTTCTCTAATTTTCTGCTTTTTTAGGGCATTTTTGTTATCAAAAATTAAAGTTGACTTAGATAATAATTATAAGTTTGTTTTAAGTTAAACAAATATATTCACAAGATAGCACTTACTTTGTTCTTGTATGAGCCCCACTATAACTACACCTGAGTTCAAGTAGAAAATAATATATAATACATTTCTTGTATATATATAAGTTCATTTAATATTTTTAAACATGCAATAGTTGAAGTAAATAATATAAGTTTCTAATTTACAATTTAATTATTTAGGATGTTAAATTTTTTAAACCTTTATATTAATACAATTATAAATTTCGTATGTTATAATTGCATTAAACTAATTGTAAACTCAATCCAAAATTGAATAATATCAATCCAATTATAATATAGCGTCAGTCAGTTGGAGGAGTGGAATTAGTATAACCATTGATAAGCCACTTCTGTTACTAGACACTAACTGCAGGTAGAATTATGGGAAGGAACATGGCTTTTGGTTTATGGCTAAAATTATAGAATGGTGATTCCCCATTAAAGTCCTTTTCACGTGAAAGGCCATCAATTTAGTTGGGATAGATAAAAGAGATATTATTCTGATGCTGATTTAATTTATAACAGAAGGCAAAACTAAGAAAATAACCACTTTTTTTTATTTCTGGTGCAAATTTACAATTTTAAAAAGTACTGTTATGTTTTTACAGGAATCCAATAAATTATAAAACAATTTTAGTCTAAATAGCTATTTATTAATTCTCACTCTTTTATGGCTACTATTATTCACACATATTATTTATAAAAGTGTCCAAACACTGTTTTAATTAGGTTTAATAATAACTAGTCAGTTCAATAATAACCTATTTTCTCCTAACATGCACTGCCATTAAAACGTTTACTCTTTTCAATACATTGCAAAAACTCCTCCTTCACGCTAAACAAAACCCATATATATGGATATATGTATTATATCCAAATAGCATGAGCATCCTCCACACATGCAACAATGGCCATAAACTAAACACACTAGAACAGTTTGAAATATATAGACATAGCAACACACATAAAAATGACATCTTAAATGAACAAACACGGCACAAATCACACATACTTTTCGATCACATCACTTCTAACTTTCAAAAAAATGGTACCGAGGAAGCACAGCAGCAGCATTCCTAGCGGCAAAAATACGAGGCTGAAGAAGTTGTAAGACGAAAACGTTTCCTCCAAGTGTAAGTCAACAATTAACAACTTTTAGTTAACAAATGTCTGATCGCAAGTAATAGCAAAAGTGTAATATGTATTATATATGGATGAACTTTAAAAAGTTTCTAGCAATCTCTTGATAGCTACAGCAACAACTAGCAATCTCATAATTCTTAGTTGACTCACTTCTAGAAAGTTCTAGGGTTTACAAAAAAATCTAACTTTTGCATCCGCTCAAGCATGAAAAGACTTGTAAACTAGTCAAGCTGTGGGCCATAAATTATGGGGGGGGGACCTTGGATCTTATACTCTCTTCTTTTTAAGGCTGTTCTTTCCCAGAACAGTCATCTTGGTGGTTGGGATTGAGTAGTTCCTGTAGAGAGTATCCTTGATCTTTTATTTTTCCTTGGAGGCTCATCGGTTGAAGATGCAGACTTTGATGTCAACACTAAGAGTCCTTGAAGATCTCTTTTACCATGCCTCTCACGAACGTCCAGTTTAATCCATCAAATCCATAACATACTCTTGAAATAGCAAGGTTTTTGATCCCCAACTAATAACATGATGATCCCGTGAGACACCAGACTTTCTCGCAAAGCTTGATATGTTGATCTTTACTGAGACTGGTCCTTTGTTACAAAGTAGAATATATGATGCAGAACCTTTTCGAGGCTGAGATCTTGACCCTCCAGTTCAGCCAAACTTTTTTCTTGAAAACAGCTGCTATTCCTTGAGCTTCCTCTTACGCTCTGTACCTGCTGCTTTTTCTCAAATTTAATGTCCCCTTTGTAAGGAGCGAAACGGTTACATTCATCATTTTTTGTTGTCCTCTTACCCTGAATGTAAAATTATTTATTCTTGCTAGAACCTCATAGGTCCTTCTCATGACCTTTGCATCTTAAAAGAGAATCCACATCATCTTTATGGGTTATACAGTCAAACAAGAACTACTGATCTGTAACCTCCTTCCTTCACGTCATAGAATTCCTTTATCCTGTTGCTGGACTTCTCAATGTTGGATTCTTTCACTTCCGAAGTTTGGCAGCTTAGTCCTTCCCTGGAGTGTCCTCTTTTTGTTTAATCCCAAATTGTATGTTGTAGGAAATGCAAAGTTCTCTGACAAACAGCATATTAGCAGACATCTGTCTAATAGTCTCATTGATGAAAGCTTGATATAGTAACAAAATGAGATGCAAATATAGGTCCAAATCTCGCTGGTGATCAGAAACAACCTTTGACAAATATTTTTTAATCGTCCTGTTCATTTACTTCACTATCCGATCTGATTGCAGGTTCAGAGCAGTTGTCCTAGTTATACAGAACTGTTTTGTACATCTTAGAAAAAAGCATTGACTTGAAGTTTCTTCATTGATATGGTGCAGCTTTAAGGTAATGCTAAATTGGCATTTAAGTTACTTTATTAATATATTCAATATGATCACAACTTCATGATTTGGCAGAAATTAAGCCTCGATGCATTTACTGAAGTAGTCCATAAGAACAATTGAATGCTATTCAACGTTTGATAGCTGAAATTGATTGCTATTTGCTCAAACAGAGTACCCATGTTGTACCACTTCATCATAGCTTCTCTTCCTATGACTGGACCTTTAGCCCCTGTACAGATGGTGCAATTTCCATAACAATTCATAATATCCTTCTTCGGGTTCACCAAGTAGAATTGCTCACATGCCTTCCCAAGGTGCTTGAGGTCTTATAAACTCTAAGGTAGCCTCCACGTATACCTTGCTACTTCAGTATTTAGGGTATCCTTCCTTCGGAGCTGTAGTCACTGTTGATCTCCCTCAGCATTTTCCATCACCTGCTTCAACAAGTCGTCATCCATCAATTGAGTACCACTTACTTCAGTAAGATTTCTTAACAGAATAATCACTTTCTGTCAGGTCAGCCTTCCTTCCGTTGACTTCTTCCAGTTTATTATGTGTCAGTTATTAAAACAGTGACAATTTTTTGGTCTCTAGGTAGCTCACAATTTTGCTTGTGACAATGGTTGTATATGACAGTATTCCTTTTCACGAAAGCCTCCTTGTCTTTATGGTGGACACAAGTTTGCAATTGTATTCACATAAACTTCTTTAAAGCGCATTAGTTTTTCCATGGTAGAGCCAGAGTCATAATTTTGGAGCCTTACAATTCGAGCAATCTGACATTTGGGAAACCTGAATGTTAGCAACCACGCTGAAGTGGCATAGTCTGTCCTTGGAAGAAACATCATGCCATACAAATACTTTTGGAAATATTCCATGCCTTTAACAATGGGTAGGAGCTCCTTTCTAGTCAACCGCTAATTGCGGTTTTGACAATGACTTGCTGAAGTACCTGATGACTTGGTTGTCACCATCCTGTAGTTGAGACAGAACATCCCTGATGCAAGAATAATCTTGCTTTTGGGTCTAGGATAACTCAATATTAAAGTACTACATAACGCCCTTTTTAGGGTCTTCAAATAATTCTTGAATTGAGTATCTCAGTTGAATACCAGTTTTCCCTCCATGAGCTTCGCAAGATGCTTAGCCACATTTAAAATATTTTAAATAAAACGTCTGTATTAAGTGCACAGTCCACGGAATCTACACAACTTGTGTTGGTCAAGAGGAACTGCAAACTTCACAATTGCACTAATCTTTCCTGGAGCAAATGAAACATATTTTCAGATACAACATTGTTAAGATATTGTGCTTGCTTCTAAAACAAATTATACTTTTGGTTTTAGCTTCAGATTTTCAGCTTTTTTGTATTAGTAGTTTAGCAGTAGAAGTATTAGCAGTTTTTGGAGAATCTTCTTACTTTCTACTTCAGTGTGGTTTACATGAGTGTTATACTCGTACCAATGATGAACAACCTCCAAGTACAGGTTGTCCAAGTTTTTTAAGCGTAGGTTCGCGGAGGAATGAGTAGTGAATGTGAGAATACAGCTGGCTGTGGAAGGGATGACACACGTTCGATGCTTGCATTGGCTTATTCTACTCCAGCTGTCGTAGAGAACGGATCATTGCTTGAACAGTTGCCTATTTTATCTTGTCTGTGGTTAGTGGACATTAACAACATTAGCGACGTGTTAACAACCATTCAAAACAGGGAATGTTCCTATCTTTTATCTATGTCATCGATATTGACTATCTGCTGTTTGAATATGGAGTAGCAGTAGTTAATTTATTATGATATAGAGCATTATCTACCTCCATAACTGAAGTTTTAGAAGATTTCTGATTAACTGTTTTGATTACATTTCTCATAATTTTTCTCATTCATGTCGTGATAGACTCTGTTTTCTGACTTGCTAGAGCAATCAGTCTCTGTGAGTTTTTCTAGAGAAACCAAAAGGCCATTTCCCACACCTTCTGTTTCACTGGCACTGTGGACTATGATTAGTCTTGATCCCTTTGAAATATTTTTCTTGTAGCTGTTGATAGATTCATCAGTCCATGCTAAATTATTGGATGCGTTGAATAAATATATGAATCATCTGAAAATATAATAGCCCTATTTTCTGCTCTATACTGTCTAATTTTATTTAATATGTCAGTGTTTTATTTAATACTGCCTCTTTTATAGTGTATGTCGTTTTTTTTTTCATCATGACATTATTATTTTTAGTGTTTTCCATTTAAATCTCATGGATCTAAAAATTTTGCACAAAATTTCATGAGTGAAATTAAATTCCAATGCCGAATAATCAAGCTTTAAAACTTTTAACACACACTTATCAATGTCGGGAGTGCGTGAAGAGTCTTAAGAAAATTAAGAACTATTTTTCGTGGAACCCATCTTTCAAAGTCATCGACAACGGGAACAAAACTGTTTGCCGTGTTATTACTCTGTCAGCAGTCAAATCTCCCCTCCACGGCATACAAGCCACACCAATATTTCTCACACCATCGTAACTGAACAAAAACCGCCTACTGCGCCTATGCTTAAAAAACTTTGACGGCCAGTAAGTATAGCCTTTCTTCAATGTAACAGGATAGGTATTCATGTTCATCACACATGCTGTGAGTTTTCTTCCAGTTACAAAAAGCATTTTTGGTACTAGGGTCTCATCATTCCAGGATAGTTCTAATGGCATAGTTTGCTTCTTAAATCCCATCTATTGTAGTTCATCAACTGTGGTTGAGGGGAGCTGTGGTGTCTTCTAATAAGTTCCCTCCTCCTGCCCAACAGTTGAAACTCCTCTTCCTAGGTCAACATTAAATTCATATTCGACCATGATATCCATCCCCAGTATCACATCCTCTTAAATACTGACCATAGTTGCACTGATATCTATGAGCATATTTCTTGATTCTCCATCCATCCTTCTGTCTATGTATAAGCTTCAGAGCATCCTGCAAGTGATGCAATTCTAATACTTGTATCTGAGACCTTCCAATAGTGGGGGTTACCCCCTTCCCATTAACCTTTAGTTTTTCTGTTGCCTGGCTTTTTGACCTTACAGCTCCAACAGTGAATTTCATTCTCCAGTTTTTTAAAGAGTTAAAACACCTTTACTAGTTCTTTAGTCATCCAAGGTGTTATCACCTTCATATTTACAGCACAAATCCAGGCTTAGGATCTGAGTTTTTTACAACCTCATTATCCATAGACTGTGAGGACAGGTAATGTCGCAAGTTGGGACACCAGTCACTAGAACTGCATGCTCCAAAGTATCGCTATTATGGACCTCCTCATATGACACAATGATGATAGGTTTGTACACTTAGTTTCAGGGATGCCAAGCGTTCTTCCAAAGCCTGTAGTTGTTCCTCCAGCTAGCAACTATCGTGTTAACTCTATTACAATAAAAATATTAGCAAAATCACCAATACCACAAAAATAACTAATATTACAAGTTACTTATGATTAAACCTTATTATACATTTCAATGACCATGTCATTATCATTAAAAAGTCCTATTACAATCTAGAATACAATAACTTGACAAACTAGACGGAGACGAACCGTTATATGGTTGCTATATTTAGGCATGAGGTATGCTCCACAGAGAATAGCTCCCTTGCTGTATTTGTCAGATCCCTCTCAGCGAAGCTCTTCGGTAGTGCAGAAAGCTTGTATTACCCACACTTTAGGGATCTGGCAAACTCAGTAGGAGCCCTCCTATTTTCCGTCCTTGTCCTTCTCAATCCTCCATAACACCTCTGCACTTCCTCTCCCAGCCGTCTACCTCTTGCCTCCTAGAATAAACTACTAGTTTTTAAGTTTTACTCTTAATGTTTAAATTGTAAATAGTGTTTAACTCCTGTTTGTTTATTCCTATTAATCTTATCATGCATCTGTTAAGTTTTATCACGTAAAATGCTAGTTGTTAATTTAGTTTAAGGTCATCCATCACAACTTTGTTATTCCATTCCGGCTCTAAGTCTTATTACACATTTTTACATTATCTTATGTCCCACAAACACCCTTACTACATGCTTGAACTGAAACACGCAAAACAAAAAATGTCACACTCAAAAATAATCAGTCAGCCAGTCCAAATGTTTAAAATAAATGTAGACCCCCAGAATAAAATCCTTATTACCACCCCACCCAAAAAACGTCCTGGCTTGCAGATGCCCTTCCTCCATCCAACCCCTGTTCCCATATTCCTACCCGCAGCCATTGTCGGTGACAGACGCTGCATAACCTGGGGGGCCACCAAACCCCCTCCTTCACTGACTGACTGACCATAGAGAACAGTTGGTGTTAGTCTAGTTTGAAAATTATTGTATTTTAGATTGATAAGGGTCCTCTGATGATGACATGGTCATCGAAATGTTCATTACAAGTAACTTGTAATATTAGTTATTTTTGTATTGGGTTTTTTACCAATATTATTGTGCCACTGTGCTCTTGATATTGTAAATTCTAAACTGGCAGCTACTTTAATACTGTATAACACTTGAACTAACAGTCAATTTACTCTTCAATTCACTAACTTCATTCTTGGCAAACCACTTACAATTTATTCTCTAAAGCTGTTGAATTTTGGTAAGAAATCTTAAAGTTTTTTTTAGATTTTCTAATCTTACCCAATTCATTGGTGTAACAAACTGTCAAAACACGCATTCTTCAGATCTCCTGCTCCCACTAAACCATCTAGGAGCCACTGCTGTAGCAGTCTTATTACTTTTACACTTTTGCTATTACTTGCGACCAGACTTTTTGTTAACTAAAGGTTGTCAAATTGTTAACTTACACTTGGAGGAAACGTTCTCATCTTACAAATTCTTCAGCCTCGTATTTTTGCCGCTAGGAATGCTGCAAGTCGTAAGACGAAAACGTTTCCTCCAAGTGTAAGTTAACAATTTAACAACCTTTAATTAACAAAAAGTCTGGTCGTAAGTAATAGCAAAAGTGTAAAAGTAATTAACAACCAGCTCGTCATGAACAGCATCAAGATTTTGAGTCTTATTACCATAGTCTTCCTTTCAAGTTCCTGCTTAAAATCTACACCAATCTGAGTTAACTTGGTTTCACACTTTTTGTAACCATCATACTCTGCTAATTACTTATTGCCCCCCCCCCCCACACACCAGTTGTTGCATTCTTACACAGGTCTAATAAATTATAAGGCAAATTTAGACTAAATAACTTATTAATTCAGAGTTTTATAGCAACCATTATTTATTGATTTAACATCTATAAAAGCGTCCACTGTTTTAATTAGGTAATTTTTCCAGCAAAAAATCATTGCCTACACAAAATATTTTATTTAAAATTAGATTATTAAGAAGAGTACTGCATCTGGTTCTGTGAAGTACTTGTAAACTTATCAACCCATGTGCTAAAAATCGCAGGGGCCTTGATATTTATAGTAATACCTTGACTTACGCTGCCCGGTCTTACGCGATTCCCAAGTTACGCAGAAACTGGCCTGTTCTGAAGAAAATACTTCCAAGAACGTTTATAGCTCATGAGGAGAAAATATTTTTAGGTTTTAAGGCCGCAAAGACAGATTGACACTGATATTTGGCTCAAATATAACTATTGACTGTAAGTTGCATCTCTCATAGTTTATCGCTCAGAAAATCCAAGGGCAAATTATTTCTATAGCTAGCTTGTCCGTGATTTGGAAGTCGAATCGAAAGGCTTTGGCGACAGCTTTTTTTTGAGGACCGGTTTGGTCATTTCATTCCTCAAGTTGAACATTACTGTCGGTCTAAACAAATTCCTTTTGAGCTCTTAGAAATGTGTGAGCAAGAGCAAAACCTTAAAAATACAGATTCTTTATTCCCAGTTGACGTAGAAGATGAAATGACGGTTAGAAACTTGACAAAAGGCCTTAGTTAAATTGAGCAAGATTTACAAATTTTGGAAAACGTAGACTTCAACGATGACCGTATTTCTGCCAAAAAACAAAAAAATTAGCGAGTTACTAAGAAATTCTGCACGAGAATAAAAAATCTTGAATTCTCCAAACAAATTTACTAGATTTTATGAAGCTTTCTGTCAAAATAACTTCTTTTTTCTTACTTCTTTCCAATATGTATGTATATAATATTTTTTGTTGTAATATGTTTTAAAGATTTTATTACATAGATATATATTTTTTTAAATTGTTCGTTTAATAAGTCTTTGGTCCCAAATAAACATATGTGATTGTATATAAAATTATACCCAGACTTACATGGTTATCGCTCAGTCCCACCTTTCGCGTAAGTACAGAGTATTACTGTACATTACAAAAGAGGAAGTGTGGATGAATTTCATTCCTTCAATTTTTTATGTAGGATATATGTAAATATTTCCTTATCTTGACACACAAAATGGTTGAGTAAGGGTAATCTCATCTAAGCACATACAATAACAGGTGGCTCAGTCAGCATTGGCATCTTGCATTTACTACTTAAGGGTATAATCTACGCGGATATGGATCATTAGCAGATTTTTTAAAAAATAATTTGGAGGCTGAAGAAGAAGCTGACGAAAACGTTTCCTCCAAGTGTAAGTTAACAATTAACAACTTTTAGTTAACAAATGTCTGGTCGCAAGTAATAGCAAAAGTGCAATTCGTAATAATTTTGTGTTAATTGTAGATTACAGTATGTCTTAACATGTCATAGGTTAAGATTATAGGAAAAATTCCAAGCTATTAACCTTTTGGTCTCCAATTAATTGGTCACCGGTTGCTCCACCAGATCCAATTAGTTAGCATGTGTATTGCACATGAGTGTTTAATTATTTACTAAGAAATAGACTTCAAATAAATACATGTTATTATATACCACTTTGTCAGAATAGTAATTTGAAGTTTATATATTGAAAACCTTTTAAGTTCAAAGTTTTAATTCAGTAGGCCTGATAAAATGTTGTTTTTTGTTTGTTTTATTACGAAAAAAATAATTATATTTAGCTTTGTTGATGAAATAGCATTTTCCTTATGATGAATTATAGTCATTTCAAGTGTTTCGTTTATGTGAATAAAAATATATGCATAAGTAGTATTACAAAATTCTATTTGTAATATTTATTCTAAAATATGTAGTCATACACACTAGCATAAAAATAATGCCAAGAATGGTGTACTTACTATAGTACTCAGCTGCAATTAGGTTTGAATGTTACATAATAGTCCACTTTGATGTAATTATTAAAAAAAAAACAAATTGCACTAAACACCATATTTACATGTACAAAATGTATTTTCAAAAGTAGATATCTTAAAAAACATATAGGTCTAAATAAGAAATATTGAAAAATGCCATGTAGGCGAATTTAAAATTGTATAATTGCTTTAGGCTGACGTTTGTTTACACATACTTCTTTATTTGGTCACTTGAAAAAACACTTCAAATTATTGTTTATATCAATTTTTGACATTGTGAAATTTGTCAAAGTAATTGAATATAGCCGGGTTATTTGGGCGGTAGACCTACAGCTCACAGTTGTAAGCCTATTAGAAAGCCCATTATCTATATAACATAATATGCTTGATATACTAAATAAATGAAAAGGGGACATGTTCACATCAACAGCAATCTATCAACTAGACCAGATATCTGATGCTTACTGTGCAGACCTAAACAACTGTCTAGAACCAGCTGTTTGTTTACAGAAATATTAATGATAAATAAGGCCTATCAGCCTTCTCATAACACAGCAGATGAACATACTACACAATATAATTATGTAAGAAGTTTGAAAGTATGTAATAGTTGCGGCGGACTGAGTCTGTCAGTAGACCGGAACGGGATATTTTGTGATGTCGGACTCAGTTCGCCTATGGAATGCAAAGGTTAAAGAAGTAGAAAAAGGTATAAACAAAAAAAATGTAAAAGAATTTAAAATTCCAATCAGTACATTCCAAACTACTTTGAAAAATAAATATAGGATTGTCCCGACACTTGAAAATAAGTACTGTACATTCAAAAAAATAGAAAAAAAGGCCTAAGCCTTTGTTAACTGGTGTTGATGAGTTTTTAAATTGGATGAGGGAAGTTTGAAATAAAAAACTTTAAATGTTAGGCTCATTCCAGAAAAAGCTGAGCCAGTAGCAAAATATTTAAGACTTATACACGATGGATTGACAAATTTAGGAATCATAATGGCAATTTACAAAATATTTTTTGTGGAGAAAGTGAATTGGTTTGTGAAAGATATATAACAATTATAAAAATAACATTTACAAGTACAAGTATATTTAACGCTGATGAAACTGAGCTATATTTCAACTGTTTATCATAAAATCATTAGCATTTGAAGACAAGGCATGTTTTGGAGGTAAACCTTGTATTACTTCCAGTAGTTTTAGAAAAATGGAATTAATTTTCAACACAAATTGACATTTTAAGAAATGAGTTGACTCAAATTGTTACACAATTACTTCATATTCCGAGGTAACAGCCCAAGTCTCATTTGATGATGAAAGTGGAGACTATCAATCTCTTTATGGGTTCCTAATGCTACTACCTGCTCTTTTAATTGTTCAAAAATTTATAATAATAATTGTGAAAACAAAAATTGGGGAAATAACAAAATTTGCTATAGCCTAAAAATAATGTATCCATGATGTGTCACTAAAAATTACTTTGTACAACTGAAGCCAATCTAGATACTGTACTGTTTTACTTTCTAATAGCATTTTTAAAAAATGTGAACTTAATTGGATTGTTAGTTTCAATCATTAGTGGAAATGATCCTTCTGAAGGCTATAAACCTAGAGATTTATAACATCTACCCACAGTTAAAAAATTTAGACCTAGAAACATCATCAAAATAATCCCAATAGCGATTAGAATATTACTTTGAAAAGAAACATCTTAACAGTATTAATCTTGGTTTTCCATTGAAAACAATTAAATCAATTTTAAAAATAATCTAGATACCTCAATCTCCTTTGAAGATACAAATATTTTTGTAAAGACAGACTGTTGTATAAGGTAAGACAGAACCATACTTTCTGACACTTTTTAGCCTGAAAAATAATCTGGCAAATTTCAGACACTCCAAGAAAAGTTAGCCATACCAAAAATCTTATAACTTTATATATTTTAGAAGAATTTCCTCAAAATATTCTATCACAGGGTGTGTTTACACAGTTTTAGAAGTCTTAAATGCAAACCTTGGATATCAAACTATTGGCGCAAGGGGTTTCCACTGTTCATAGGTTTTGCTTGGCTGTCAAGTACCACTGGAAGAGTTGATTTGTCTCACTTTCAGGTTCTATATGACTTACTGGAACAAAAAAAGTTGTTGGGAGCTGTAGTGTGCTTTTGGCAGTATGGTCATACTGAACTTGGCTCGCAGCAAACCACATGTATAAAATTGACCTATGCAGTTCGCCTGGTAGGAACATTTTCCTTTTAGATCATTTCTGATGAGCTTGCTTTCCAGGGATTTGGAGATGAAATAATCTGCTGTTCAAGCTAATTGCTGCATCTCTTCATTATTTGCTGGAATTAGTGGTGTGTTATCTCAGAGCTTTGGTACCTATTGTCAATATTTTGTCTAATAGTGTTTATTTACTTATATGATAGTACTATATATGTTTATATAATTTAATTGTTACGTACTTTCCTTTAAATTAAATATTATCTAAAAACAGTGTAAATGCTTCAGAGAGGGACTCATCGGCCAACCTTTGTCCCTTACAAGGTTCGGTACGGCCCCAGTTGCTTTCAAGACGTCGGTTAAACGACATCTCTCCTGTCACTCTCGACATGACGTAGATTTTTCTCTCTTTGTTTCTTCCGTCGTGTGGCGAAGATACTATTAGCATTAATAGTGACATTTTGAATTATATGTGTGATTTCTCTTAAGTTCCTTAGGTAAATGATAAGTGCGGGAAAGGATGCACCCGAATAGCTGTCCGACAAGTGGTGGTGCTTCGCCCAGTGAGGTATGTGCAAAAATGTCAACTTTTTCATTTATTGAGTTAAGGTCCTCCGGAAACCAATTTGCCGTTACATGGCAGAATATTAAACATTAATAGTTAGATATAATTCGTTTTTATAATGGTGCAGATTTAAAACGTTCACAATTTTTTATCGATAAATGAAAATTAAAAATCACAGTATTATCAATTTTAGAAAATTTACATTATGTTTAAGCTGTCAACGTCAATTGTGTAGGTTCTTAATTGAAAATATAGACTAAGGCCTGGTAACTATTATTCAAATTGTATATATTAGAATGTGATGGTCCATTATATATATTTTTATTACAAGGGTGAGAAGTACGAGGTGTGTTAAAAAAATACCCAGAATGTTTAAATTTCGCACGTTTGGAGAGTGTGATTGTCAAAATTTTATTGTGTTGGTATTACATGCCCCTGAAGTATGACAATTTTCAGCTGTATTCATTGTTTACTTTATCTGTGGCAGCCACTAAGGTTAAATGTGTTTTCATGAGTTCAGCGATTTTCGATTGTTAAAAAAAAAAATGGATCAAAGAATTTGTATTAAGTTTTGCGTAAAAAATGAAATAAAGTTTAACAAAGTGTGTGAAATGTAAACAAAAGTCCTATAGTGAGTCTGCTATGAAAAAAACAAGTATCTACGAGTGGCCGTGAAGACGTGGAAGCAATGGTTATGAATGATCGCTGAATCACAATCAGAGAAGTCGCTGATGATGTTGGCAAATCGATTGACTCATGCCATGACATTTATGCAAACATTTTGGGTATGAAACAAGTGGCAGCAAAATTTGTTGAATATTGAACAAAAACAGCGGCGAATGGAAGTTGCTCAGGAATCACTAAATGAAATCAGCGACGATGCAGAATTACTGAAACGTATTATAACAGGTGACGAAACATGGGTTTACGGATATGATGTCGAAACGAAGGCTTAATCGCCCCAGTGGAAGCACTCTGGCTCTCCAAGACCGAAAAAGGATCGGCCAGTGCGGTTGAACGTCATGGTTATGCTTACTATGTTCTTTGATTTTAATTGCACAGTGCATCATGAATTCTTGCCACAAGGTCAAACGATCAATAAAGTGTACTATCTACAAGGTCAATGCCGTTTGCGTGAAGCAGTGCGAAGAAAACGTCCGGATTTATGGCAAAACAATTCATGGCTTTTGCATCACGATAATGCACCGGCTCACACATAGTTGCTGGTTTGTGATTTTTTGGCGAAAAATAACACTGTAATGATGCCACAACCTCCATATTCGCCAGACATGGCACCTTGTGACTTTTTCCAAAAATTAAAAAACCATAAAAGGTCTTCGTTTCACAAGCATAGATGACATTAAAAGTGCATCGCTGAAAGAGCTCAAAGCTATCCCAAAGATCGAGTTCCAGAAGTATTCTGAGTATTGGAAAAAGCGCTGGCATAAGTGCATAATATCTAGTGGGGAGTACTTTGAAGAGGACAATATCGATGTAGATGAATAAATATTTTTTTCAAAAAACAAAAATTCCGGGTATTTTTTGAACACAGTGGTAAAAACCACTCTCATTATGTTATTTCAGGGTATAAGCCTGGATTGAAACACTAATGATACAATTAGTGACAATATGTAGCAATTAGACAGATTTGTGTAGAAAGACAGCTGAAATGTTATTGTAAAATTCATAGTTTTCCCTCATTTTCAAATACGAGAAGAGACAAATCATTCCTAATTTTCTATATGCCTAAAATATCTTGCTGGTACTAAGAACATGGTTGCGAACTTCTTATATTTCATTTTACAATAATTTCTAATCCTGCCTTCAAAATTTTAAAGTTCAATAGGATTTTGGTTTACTCCTTTTTAAGTTTAAAGAGTATTCAAAAGGGATAGTAAAATAGCATTTGAAGGGGTACTATTCACCTTGAAATAGTACCTCCTGAAATTACAGATTATTTCCACCTTTTAGCACACAATGAAATTTATGCTACAAATAGACTGAGAAAATATCACAATCAAAGAGGGGAATTCTACCAGCACTACTACCGGTCATAGTAAACATTACTTGCAGAAAATGTGGACTGTAGCACATACTGTGCTGCTAGTATTCTCTTTACTCAGTTTGGTAATAGGTTAAAGAATTTTTTTAAAAATACCCCTTGCATAGAACTTCATTAGAAAACTAAATTTATCAGCACATGTAATATTGAAAATTGTAGTTTACAATTTCTGAGCTGTCTAAAATAATGGTTCGTTATTTGTGGCGTTTTCCTGATAATTATGATTGACAAAACTTTCTTCTATCTCAATGTTATGTTCTAAATGAGCAGTAATTTTGTTGCACACTATTATTGTTAATATACTAGACATAAAACAATCTAAAGATCATCATGGAGGTATCTATGTAAGAAATTATGGTTCACACAGCTAGAGTTAAAACCCAAATAGCAGGTAATGTCTTCTAACAGAGATGGTTAATATAATCCTTAAAGCGAAATTTTGGTCTAATGTTATGAAGTGGTTAATAAAATGTAACTACAAAAATGTATTTATAGTGGTATACAGAAAAACTGTATTTTTACAAACGTTTTCTTAAAAACGGTTTCTTAAAAGATAAGGTTGTTTAAAAAATTCAATTAAAATTAAATTAAAAAACAGTAAGGGAAATATGAAAAACAACACATGCATATGCTACATACTTTGACAAAACTGATATTAATTTATGCTTAAAAATAAAATTATATTAGTGAATTATAGGACGATAGATTTATGGATGGTTTGGAACAGAATTAGCCCAGGCTTGGTCCAAACTAAGCTACAACATAAATTTACTATATGTACACTTTACAATTATAAAATTTTAATACATAAAATAGAAAAACCCATGAAACCGACATCCACATGAAAATTATTTAATAATTATGATGACCGTCCATCCATGAGTTTAGCCATCATCATATTAAACCATTGACAAAGCCCAAGCTAGAAGGAAAGTTTAGGACATGCTACATAATAATCTGGTATTGAATTAGCAGGAAATGTTACTATAAAATAATTAAATTATATAGAATAAAAAAATTTATTAATAAATAAAAATCTTTTAATAATTACAAGAACAATATCAATGTAACAAAAATAAATATTCAACACAAATTTATGCAAATATTTAAACTGTAAAAAATACATTTATCGGAATTTTAAACTGATTTAGAAACTTTTTATAGTGTTTTACAGAAATAAGGAATAAGGAAATTAAGATTGTAATGAAGGATTTGTTTAGAATAAAAAAAAACACTGTTTTGTGAGCTTCAATTTGGAAATTTTGATCTTTATTTCCAAAAATATCTTCCCCATGGATGGACGGGTCAGAATGGCCTGTAAATACAAAAAAATTATGTTATTTTTGAGGTATACAAATAGTTGTACACAAGGATTAATTATTTATAATTAAGAATAAAAATTCTGTAAGCACAGGCGAAGTAGAATTTCTTTACAGTATATTTAAAAAAAATAAAAATCCCTTATAATAAACAAAAATTTCTTCTTTTCGTCTACATCTTTTTTGATTGAAATAACCTTTCCAAAACCCTACTAAATTTCTTCTTAAGCTACAAAACAGACGAATGGGAAGGTAACTTAAATGATTTCTTATGTAACAGTAACAAAATATCTTATCTGATAAAAATGTACATTTTTTTTGGATTAACATCAATCTTTTGACAATAAAAATTAACATATGCTCAGAGCATAAAAGTAGTAATGGCAAATATCGGTAGAGAATCATATTATTATAAAGTAGTGTGCAGCCCGTCAACTATAATACACAATAAAACAAATTACACCTATGTAGTATAAACACCAATAACTGAAAGTCTCATAAGAGACAACAGTATGAACTGCCACAAAGCAAATTCACTCGCCTCAAATTTGAGATTAGGTTGTAAACCTTAATGTCACTTGATAGAAAATATATTTATACAGCCACTTCCTCAACAGAATCAAGAGCGCATCTGTAGTAGACCGCACATTTTCAGAAATACGCACTCACAAAATTACCACAGGTGCGATCCGATACTCACACCATAACAAAACAGCTCAAAGATTCACTAGATCAAGTCGGCGACATTCATAGGCATTTCAATAATTGTAGTACTATAGAACTGTTCAATGTCTTTCAATGTACGTTTGTCCTCTTCAGTCACGAAGTTGATTGCCACTCCTTTTCTACCAAAACGACCTCCACGACCAATTCTGTAACAAATTGATATGTAACATTAAAATAATGTGATGTAAATACAATAAAAAAAATCAAATGTTTAGATTATAAATAATTTTCAACAAAACATATTTCCCCATATTTGTCATCATGTGATTAAATTTCTTCTATGATTTAAAAGGGAAGTAAATATGAGGTAATGTGACCTGTCTATACAAATTTTGGTCTAAATGGAAATGAAATGTTACGTCTAATCACAAGGTGAGACAATTAAGTTCCTGGGTTTGTATTCATCAGACTATTAGACATTACAGTAGACGCTGGTGGATAACAAATCTAGTAACACAACTTTGGTTCTACCTGGGCTTTGAAGTTTTCAGTTTTAAATCTCAACATTCATTTAAGAATTATGACACATCTAATAACATCAAACAACTGCCCTGCATTAAAATCTAGTAAATCACGTACTGAAATGTGAGTGTTGCTTTGTGAGTGTTTCCAAGAATACCTACTTATTATTAATGAAACAAGTTTTTGAGCAGTATGCTTGTTTCAGATGTTAACACCCTTGGGAAGAACCATAGGCTGAAGAAAAGTCCTAAAAATCTAATCACCAATGGGTTGAAAACAGATTTTACGTCCTACTAAAAATCCAGCAGGAAGCGATTACAATACAATTTGACTATGGGAAAAACATTTGTCTAGTAAAAACCAAAATATACTGTAGTATACTGAACCAGTAAAGCAATGGAGGGCCGCAAGAAGAAACATAGCTCTCATGAGAGTGGGTCATATTCACACTACACTAGTGACATTGGAAATGAACAAAGAGTTATTTTTTTCAAGAAAGACTAAGTTTCTGCTAGTTTTATTTTACTCTAGAACTTATTGTTATAAAAGCTAAATTTTTGTTCATCTACTAATTTGTAGAGTTATATATTTGAAGCTAAATATTATGATTAATTTAATATTTATGTATGTACTATCACGATTAAATATTTTTATGTTAGACGTTATTTTATTTTAATACAGAAAAATAACCTGCAAACGCCTCTTCTGTAATGAAAACAATGGTCTAGTATACTGTAACATTTATAGAATGGGCTATATAATGTTGCTTAAATTGGAAGAATAGATTAGAAATAACTCACACAAAATGTGAAATCGGAGAAATTCATTAAGAGATTGGTTAGATTAAATTAAAACTAATTTTAGGTGAAAGCCTAGAAAAGGTTTTAACATATAAAAAAGATTCTGAACTGGAAAGAATGCATTAGGAAATTTGTTGGATCAAATAACCTAACAAATAAAATTAAAACAAGATAATCTAATAAAAAAATTGTAAACTTTGTTAACATAGGGCATAAGTAATTATTTGAAAATTTTAAACAATGAAGTGAGATAGGGGTTATGTTTGCATTAACCTATGCCAAACACACACATTTCGGAATTATTACAAAAGTAAAAAGCAAAGACACTGCACACACAAATAATAGTAACTAAATAAACACTGGAAGGTTTGTTGAGGATAGGATAGGTGAAACAGTATGTTAACCAAATTAAAACGGTTGAAAACAATTTCGTTAGTTGATCAAATTTAATCCAATAATGGAAGTCAGTGTTACAGTCGACTCTAGTGGGAGAAAAATGAACCTCATTACATGAAAGCAAAGGTTTATGAATATGGACTTTTGGAGAAGGAATCGGAATCATGTTTAAACATTTTAAAAATGAAAATGACGCGTTAGTCTGGCGTGGGCAGCCGAACGAAGCGAAGTCATTTTTAGAAGCCAAAATCTCGTTTGGAGCATATCATCAAAATTATATGAATTTGTGAAGAAACGTGGCCAAAATAAAATGAAAATAAGTGAATTTAAAACTTATAATATAGTATTATAATTAAAGTAACCAATAAGAATTTAATTGTGTGTGAAACAAAAAATTTAAAGAGAACTGAATCCTACATGAACAACCAGCAAAACTCCGAAAATTGATAAGTATATAGCGCTATAAAAATAAACCTTTAGTGAACTTTTAAAGTTATAAAACGAAAATTGTAAGAAAATCTAAAATTGTAAATTATTAGAATATCTTGAAATAATATAATAGTTTAGTAGTAAGAAAGCCTAATCCAGTTCAAACAGGTTAGGGACCTTTTTCTTATTCCAAATTTAAGATTTTACATCAGGAAGCTAATTATTAAAACTATTTTCTAAAATTAATCTTTTTTTATTAAAATTTATTTAATTAGCCAAAGAGTTAAAAGATATAGCCCATGCATAAAACCCCCTGAGATATTAAGAGATCTTAGAAAATAGCCTAGGTTATATCTTGTAACTAAAATATTAAGAATTGATTTTAGTCTATTTTGTTAAAACTTGTTAAGTGTTTTTGTTCTGTTTATTGTGTAAATTAAAAAATTGTTAAAATTAAAAGAATTTAAATTATTCCTGAGTTTTTGTTTTTAAATTTAATAGAAATTATATCTTTATTCAATAATCAATAATAATTATCCTTTATAAAAAATATTATAATACATTGCATACACGTTTTAACAATTCAAAATATTTTTAGAAATATGGCGTTTAGAAATTCAAAATTGTACAATATTGATTTCTGAAATTGTTTACAATATATTTATTTAGTATTTAACTGTAAAGTCACCCAAATATAAAAACAAAAGCCATTTAAATTTGAATATTTTTTTTTTTTGCGGAATAAACCTCTACAAGGGGGCTCTCTCTCGTTTGAAACTATGCGCCCCTAGAAGGTTAATAGTTTAGAGTTTGTAGCTCTAAGACATTTAAAAATACCTGATTGAAAAGAAATTTTCAATGATGCAAATATATTACCTTTTATTAGAAAAGGAATTGGTGTTGCTTCTAACCATCCATAAAAAAGATCAAATAAAAAATGCCATCTGATTAGGAATAGTATTCATGGCGATAAGGACAGCACATATTTTTGAGGATAGCTAAATCCGTTATAGCTGCTCTGTGCCTACAACTTTCCTTAGATGACAACATAATCGTTCTCAAAGATTTGATAATAATATTCACATACTGTTTTGGAAGACAGAATACACAAATAATTTGGATTTTGAGATTTTAAAAGTGACAGATATAATCACAACTAAAAAATTTTCATCAAAGTTTACTTTACTTTTAATAATAAGACAAAGTTTTACAACCATGTTTCACTTAGATTAAAGTGGCCTCTAATATAGTTGATAGATGAATGATTTGGCCAGGACAGTAACAGACAATACTGCACTACTGAAACTTCAGTATTAGCGTTTTCAAACTCCTATCCATCTCATTGGACACAAAATTTCCTAGATAGGAAGATGAATCTAATTAACGATACAAAAGAACCTTCCTTTTAAACCAATCTCCTGTCTTTTGGTTATCATTATAGCACTCCGGACCTAATGCTGGTCCAAACAAGCAATACCTAAGCTCAGAATAGACCATGGTAGGACTTGAACATAGAGTACTATTACATATAAAGTCGACCCCAGTTTGTAAAAACATAATGCCACAAAAAAAGTTGAATTCAATCAAAGTAACTTAGAAGAGTCAAAGCACACTGTTTCTAACAACACAAATTAAATACAGTGAAACCTGTTTAAGCCGGAATCCATTGGGACCGGCATTTTTCCCCGTCTAAGACAGGTTTCCGGCTTATACAGTAGTAGTGTACTGTATGATGGTAATACCATCACGAAACGTTTGCCCAGTCTATTTTTAGCGTTGGGGTGAGGATAGGCTGTGGGGATTTTTAGCTATAAGACTATTATTTCTACTGATCAGCTGTATGGCGCTGTACCAACACCACATAGATAACGGACAATTAATTGTCATCGTGTTCTAATACACATTTGTTCTAATACAGTATTTAATTTAATTATTTATTTCCGATTAAGTACTGACTGTTTATTTCCTACAGAAATAACACTTCAACAAATAAAGCAAGTGTATTTAAATCACAAGAAAACTATTACATTTTAACGCCTAAATAAACGTCATTCAACAGTAATATCGGTTATCTTGATAACCTAATGACAGCCCGTAGCCTGTGCCGTCACAACTCGCAAACCTAGTTTTCTAGGTGGTGTTGGCTATGCACACTACCTACATGTGTGAAAATGTTAAAACCTACATTACATAATACAAATCTTATTTTTTAATGCAGCATCCTTTTATCCTTCTCCACAAAACATTTTTAATAGAAAACACTAAAACTATAAAACTAAAACAATTATACACTTGTCAACAAAATTTATGAATTAATGATGCAATTTATTAAAAACTATATTTTTCCTCTTACTGTATTTAGGCTAAATACTGTACACAGTAGGCTTAAAAGGTTAGTTTTACTTGCTTATGTTTCAGTTATTGTTTTTAGTTGTAACAAATGGTGACGCATTTCCGGACTGTTAATACGTACCGCGAAATCTTCTAACTCACAAATTTTCATTACAGCCTCGCCAAATGTTTTTATTTTGTTTTCTACGACTGGTCCGTCTTCAATTTCTTCTTTTTGCGCATGTTTTTTGCCTTTTAGAATGAAGCGGTCTCTCGCCATTCAATATGTCAAATAATATGACATCAATATGTCTGGCCGTGGATGTTTGTAAACCATTCATTGCGTTATCTCGAAGGAAACGAGTGCTGACACATAGCCTATCGTAAATTATAGATGTTTGTATACCATTGCGTTATCTTGTGCATATCAGCAATCCTTAACGTTGTTACAGAGTTCTCAGAAATAAATACGACCCGTTACAATTAAGCAGACCTATCTGTGAATTTTGTTATAGTAAAAAAATATATTGTAAACTGTATTTTATCTAAACGGAAGTCATTGTAACTTTATATTTTACAGCATGTATATGATCAGATTTTCCGGCTTATGCAGAACTAAGACGTAGTAAATACGCATCACTCATCCTTTTGCTTCTTCCGTTTCTGGCTCATGAAGGTTATTAACCAGGTAAATTAAATAGGCGACAGTCAGGACTTTAAAAGTTTTCCGCGATAGACTGGATTCCGCCTAACACAGGTTTCATTGTATAAGCAATATTCTATCAGTACATAAACTAATTACTCACAACAGCATGAGATGTAAACGTTATGAGTAATAAGGTAGGAACTTGGCCACTGCCAATAAACATAGAAAGTTCCAAAAAATAAGAAAAAATTTATTTTTAAAAGAAGATTTTTTTAATTATTAAAAAGAATGTATAATTTAAATAGCAAACTAATTATAAAACCAATCCTGTTAAAAACATGATATTGTAATAGTAATACATGTTCACAAAATTATTCAAAGTCTTTTAAAAGTTGCACTCAATTTGAATATTTTTATCTTTTGGTTTCTAATGTATTAAATTCATTAAGACTTTACCTGTGAATAGACTTTACCTGTGAATATAGTTTTCTCGATTAGAGGGCAAGTCATAATTAATTACAAGAGAGACCTGCTGAACATCAATGCCGCGAGCAAGAAGATCAGTTGTAATAAGAACTCTGCTAGAGCCAGTGCGAAACTGCCGCATGATCAAATCACGTTCTCTTTGTTCCATATCACCATGCTGAAAATTAATTATTTATACTATTATATATATCACAAGTAATAATATAATTGTAAATGGTGTTTTCCGTATCAAGAAAGAAACAGCACAACCTAAATAGACTAAAAATATACCCAAAAGAAATCAAAGATTGAGCTAGAAAATGAAATAAACAAATAATCTGAAAAACAAATCATGAATGAAAAGCCTGGAGGAAGGAAATGCTAATCAATGTAACTAATGTATATTCAATAATAAAACACTAATACTAACAATGCCAAAATAGTTTTTGTTTCAAATCATCCTATCGTGTGAAGTGTCTTTTACCAGTAGAAACATATATAGTAGCTTAGTTTAAAAATCGAGAGCAAGGAATATCATTGAAAGCACCCTATTGAAATTCCTCATGCAGGACTTGAGTCTGATGAGTATATGCTCATTAATTACGGAGTAATAGTGTTCGCCCTTCATTGGATGATTTGTACCGAGAAATAATTGGTGTTGGCATTAATTTGTCGCCATAAACGTTACAGAATTCACGGCGAACTTGTTGCATATTTTTCGCTGGTAAAAAATGAATGACACCAATTTAAGATAATAGCAAATAGAATTATCAAAGTAGCAGGAACTTGACTGATAATCAACACTCTCACAGGATTTTATACTGCTATTATACCCTGACACTCTCAGAATTTCTCCACCTACTGCAGACTAAAAACACACAGTTAAACTTACTTTTGAGAAATTCTCTTCTAAATCTGATACTCTATTAACGGTTTCCGGTATCTTTTCAATAAAATACATGTGAGCTACGTGATATACTTCAAAACAAATTTCTGGGTGAAGTATATTTATTGGCTAATCAGTATAAATTTTTCAAGAGAATGTTGTTACCCTTTTCTTGTAAACTAAACATCTACTCAAGTCTTTCTCCTTCCTAGACATAAATTAGTTCTGATTAAATTTTCCACCATTAAAACAAAATTTGTAATGACCAAGAGTTCAGCTCTTCTAATGCATGCTGTAGTATTATTTATATCCTGTAGTACATAGAAAAGCACCGTCGTAATGAGAGAATAATAACTCCTTATCCCAAAGGAAGTTGAGCAAAAACATGAATGGTAGGAACTGGCCATTGCCAATAAACATAGGAATGTCCCAGCATTCTTCTAGATTTTTATTCAACTTAGATCTCATTTGTAATTAACATGCAGTCGCTGTGTAATACATATTTGGCTATTCGTACCGCATGTGTATATTTGTTAATGACATGAGAAAGGTTAAAATAACTTCCACGCTCACTAAATCAAAGAAAATAAATATTCACTATCTACAAGAATACTCATTTTCATAAGAAAACAAGAAAAAAATTTCAACGAAGCAAGAGCCACTGGATGCAATAAATTATAAATTTTAAACAGTGACAAATTTAAAAAAACGTCAATTCCAATTTTTGTCTACATAGGGCATAACTTTTTTAAATAGGGGGTGACTATTTAATAAGATAAAACTATCTAATTTTGACCAAAGTAGCAAAATATGAGTCTGAACAAAAATGAACAGAGAATTTTTTAAAACCTGACTATATCAAATGACCCTGACAGTAAGCTGATTACAGTCATAAGCCAATCATTAAAAAGAATATATGATAAACTTCTACTACTGTAAAAACCTAAATTTGTAAGAATTTTTTTTTTGTAATAAAATGTTAACTAACCATTGCTGACACAGTGAAGTCCCTTTTATGCATGTTTTCTGTCAACCAATCTACCTTACGTCGAGTATTACAGAAAATAACGGCTTGAGTTATACTTAGAGTATCATACAGATCACAAAGTGTGTCTAATTTCCAGTCTTCTTTATCTACAAATACATAAAACTGTTTGATACCTGCAACAAAGCATACAACAACTTTAGCAACATTTTTTTTTATCAAAGTATATGGATCAAAACAATTATTAAAAATTATTTAGTAACACTGATACTTTCCTGTTTTTTAATCATTCTGATAAATCATTTTTATTTTGCAAAATTATAAAGTCATTGTAGGTTTAGTAATAAGTTGAAACCAAGTGTTCTGAATATATATTTAATTATTATCTTGGTATTATGATATCTCTATTGCTTCAGACATACATTTGATAACACTGTTTACAAATGAAAAAGGCAATTTATATAGGCCAGGTGACAATAGTAAAGCAAGACAAAAAAAAGACCTGATTCACTTACAAATATTTTTGAGCCTTCAGTGATTAACGGAACAGAGCAGCAGTTTAAACACAAACTACAGTTGCAATAATTTTCCAACTGTGAAAAATACTTTAAAATATCTATATTGCTTTGTTACTTATGTCCATTTTCAACAGACAATTTTTGGGAAGTAAGGAGTTTTAAATTAGTTACTAACAGAAGATAAAAAAAGGGAACAAAATACAAAGTGCATTTACTGATTATATAAAATAATCTAACCTGAATAATAATCTCATAGGTTTAAAAATATTCATAATGTTAAAAAGTATCTCTATTTATCAGCAAGTACTTATACATAATAACAATACTTATTACATAAACATATTTGGAGTATAATTACTAGAATTTTACATTACCTTCCAGTGTTAATTCTTCTTTTTTTACAAGAATTCTAATAGGATCTCTCATGAAAAGTTTGCTTACTTCTAACACTTCTGTAGGCATTGTAGCTGAAAGTAAAATAACCTGTAACAAATTGAATTATAAAATATCTATCCTTGTAATGATAAAAAGCTTGGCTGTAAAATTTCTGAAAACCTCTTACAAAGGAACAAGATAGTATTTGGGGAAAAGTAGCAATGAAGAAAGAATTTAGTGTTAAACACAAGAAATATCTATGATTAACTAAATAAAACTGACAAACGTTTTAATTTACATAAAATTATTAATTCTTTTATAGTTCAGTTGGTATTTTGTTGTCACACCACTGAATTCGCAATTAAATAAAATTGATAGTTTATTAGAAACACAAACAATTTAATTTACAAAAGATTAAGAGTCCTTTAACTTGGCCGTGGTTAACTTGGCCTTATAACTTTTTATTAATCTCACAAAATAATTAAAGACCCACACCAATCCCTTATATATTTTAATAAAATTTGTATTAGTTTAGAAATCAAACGTACAAAAAAGTAGATCTACAAAAAATAAAAACATATATATTACCTGAATTTCACTGTTTAACTTTTTAAAGACATCATGAATTTGATCTTTAAATCCTCTAGACAACATTTCATCTGCTTCGTCCAAGACAAATATACGTATACTTTTAGTTCCTGAAAATCAATTATGATTATTTATTCTTTCTAATACAGGCAAACAATGACCACCAGCAAAATTTAACTATAAAATATTTTTCAATAGCACAAACGCCCAATAAAATAAATTAATTCCTCATGACTATAAAAACTCAATCTTCATTTAGTATTTGATAAAGATGAGGAAAGTTGTAATGTTATCATCAATTTAAACAAATAATAACTGGAAATGATTAGACAAAACCAATATACATATAAATAACAAACAAAATATAGATTTTTTTTTCAAAATAGAATAAATATTTTGTACTGTCTTAGTAAGGATTCTTTCCTTTATTATATGAATTACTTTTATTTCAAAACAAGAAAACTATCTCTTTGTCAGCAGATTGAGCTTTTAATCAAAGATAGAAATGATTATTCCAAATAGAAGATTAATTGCTTTTTGTTATCTCTAAAAAATCTCACATTTCTTTATTAGATTGTTATCAAGTAAAATACTTACTAAGAGCTCCACGATTAATCATGTCAAATACACGACCTGGCGTGCCAACAACCACCTGAACTCCACTATCAAGTTTACGCATGTCGTCTCTAACGTTAGTACCTCCAATACAAGCATGACATTGGGCGTTCATGAAATCACCTAAGGCAATGACAACCTTCTGGATCTAGTAACAAAATACGTTATTCTATTTAAAACAGAAAATGAATTTTCTTAAGACTATAATTATTTGAAAACTAGAAGTTCAGAATTACAAGGAAATAGTTTTTATTCATACTTCTTTATAGAACAATATTACGTTTTAAAATACTGTTACATTTGATTAAAAAAAAAAATCAACTAAAAAACTGAACAATTTGAAAATTAGAAACTAAAAAACTTTAATTTAAAACGTCTACCTCCAATTTATTAGATCATATAAAATTTGTAAAAAAGCCCAATTTAAACATCCTTGTATTAAAACAATAAAAACATTAATGTAAGAATAATGTTTATGTTATAATAACATTCTAATTATTCAAGAAAAAATATTTTCAAATAAAAAAGTTGTGCAAAAAATTGAAATTGTGTATCTATAAAATACGTACAAATCTAGTAGCTATATTTATCACTGAAAAATATCGATAATATTGTGAAAATATGTTACGGTATAAATTTAAACTTAAATTTATATTGAAAAAAAAAAAAAAAAAAATCGGCCTTGAATGGGGAATGCACAATAAGTCTGACAACATGGCTTATTTATATAAGTATAAATATTTACGTCATGCCATGATGGCCACTGGTGTCCGACGGCACTATAAAATAACTAATTTAAATGAATAAACGCACTAGAAGACAATATATTATTATGTTTCGTCATTTAAACAAAAAAAATTGTGTTTGAATGTTATTGGAAAACTGGTTGGCAGTCGATAGTTGTAGTACAACCAGATCCAGAATAAAGCATCACTGTAGTTTTTTTTATTGGTGGAGGATGCAGATGATACCAATTAAAATGCTTTTTTTTTATGCTTCGACACAATTTTTGTGTCTCAATATCTAACAGAAGTTGTATCTAGTTTATTAAAAGTAATGAATGAAGAAATGCTCAAAAAACAGAGTTGTGACTTGCTAAATAGATTTGCATTTTTGGAGCACTACTGTCAAAGGCATTGCACATGTAGTGATCACACCAATACAGCAGAACTGTCAGTACAAAATTCAAACAATCTTAGCAATCTAAGAATATGAGTAGCTTTTTGGGGGCTAAGAGTTTTTTTTGACGAATGTCATAGATCGTGTGACAATTACAGCTGATAAAGAGTTCAAAACCCTCATCAAATAGAAACATCTAATCCAAAATTGACAGTCATCTACTACAATAATGAACAGAATTATCTGCACACTGCAGCCTAATCATAGAGAAAATTCAAGAATTTAGTTCTGATCACCTACTCATTACCAATTTCGAACCTAGCAAACATTTCCTCTTGAAACACTGAATTTGTGAACAATAATTTGAAAACAAAGATCCACAACCAATATTTTAAACTGATTTAATTTTCAGGTAGTGAACTTACACCTCATTTTCAACAGTTTGAATGTTCTGGGATAAGAAATTACTTTTTTCTTGAAACATTTTTTATGTTAAGAAACTTCAAAATTTATATAAACTGTCATCTGTAATATTAAATAACATTTACGTGAAACAACAAATAATTTTTCACCTTGAACCATACAAGTTATTTTTTTTCTTACTTTTTTTGGTTAAAGTAACCCTACTGTCTGGGGTTCATGTTTTCAAATGTAGTGTATAACTTTTTGTGACGCAATTCACATTATTCTTGTAGACATTCTGTACATGGTTGTGCTATTCCATTCATATAGGCTTTTTTATTTTTACTTGCAATAGCCTATCTATGAAATTAGAAATATCTAGTAATAAAACATTACTTGAACACAAAAACTTGCAATGAGCAATATAATACAAATTGCCTGGGAAAGGGTTTAATAAAGGAACAATAAAAATGGGAATAAATTAACTCCAAAGTCGAGAACTTTTAACATAAAAAAAATTATAAATAAAGAGCATTCAAATGCATAAATATTACAACCCCTAAAATTTGCTATTCTATGAAAAAATATACATTCTTTCGTTATTATTAACTACACTTTTACATCTGCTTGAATCATTACAAAAACCTTTTTTTTCTTGACTATCAATCTGACGTATTTATACATATATAAGAACTATTTTATTGCTTATTACAATTTGTCTCAGGGCCTAAAACCCAGCATTAAAAACATACTAATCTTCACAGATAACATGCCTCGACAACCCAGTTTTCTCATTCCATGCAAGAAAAATCACACAATTTTCCTGGTTTTTGTAGTACTTTTTTAATGCTATGTAGATTTCATATAAATACAGGAAATCTGACTTAGAAATCTGATTTTTGTGTTATTTGTTCTATAATTACCTAAGGCTATTAAATAGTTTTGTTAAGAAGCATTCATGTTCAAAGATTTTCATGCTTAGAGTCAATATGTCCTAGTTACCATTATAAGATCTTTGAAAAAAAAATCCTGTCACTTGAAATTCTCAAACATTAATCACTTGGAAGTTATCTACATATGTCGTGAATTTTAATTGTCTACATTGATAAAACCCTTACTTTTTAAAATTTTAGTCTATATTCGCTACCATTAATAATTAATGAATCTAAATTTAACTAGGTCTACATTTTTCAAAATTTACACTATAACTTCATTTACAGTCTATCTATTTATATACATTGTTTCCTCAAACAGGGTGTCTAGTAAAATAGCTTGAAGAAATTCCCTGAGTTTTCCCTGACTTTTCCAGGGTGTCTAGTAAAATAGCTTGAAGAAATTCCCTGAGTTTTCCCTGACTTTTCCAGGGTGTCTAGTAAAATAGCTTGAAGAAATTCCCTGAGTTTTCCTCTTTTAGATGTCTATAGAAAGCCCAGTTTACATTGGGCCCATCCATTGATATCTGAAGGATCTTGGATAAATCCAGACTTTGAAGAACAAATTGAGTAACTCTTTTGCTTATGTGTCTGTAAGGAACACAGAGCCAAAATATGGAGCTTTCACTTCATCCGTCTCTGCATCCCAATACCTAACACTCAAATCCATTTGGGCTCTTTGTGATATTTTGTTTAAACTTTCATCAAAGCCAATTACATAGTTAGAATTTGAATTTAATGATGTCAGTAACAGGTCTTTAATATAATTTGATAAACCGAATACAACACTATAGGAAATTTTATCTTTCCCCAATCTCATGTTCTGTGCAATGGTGCTATCAGGGAACATCCTTAGAAAGAGGCACACACTACCTTCTGCATTGCGTAAAGAAGTGTTGCATTACTAAATTCACGCACCATATAATCTCTGCTTCAGTCACTTCATCTTTTAGTTTATATTTATCCTAAGGAAGGAGGGGAGGTAATGACGACATCTGCATGACGCGCTTGCCCGCTACTGCAATGAAAACTGGAACCTTCCATGTTGAAATAAACAGTGTACAAATAATCACCGTCAAATAAAACACATACTACCACGAGTCTAGACAAATAGCTGGCTACGAATGTTTAAACAGGGTTCTGTGTGGTCAGAAACAGACTGAGTTATCTGTTATCCCCACCTGTCCATATGATAACAGAACCACTGCGCACCCCAAGGCCACGGTCCAGGCTAAAACCTCCCAGCTGTACCAACTCGACACGTTTAATATTTATTGACATAAGTCCTGAAGTCATAGCATTGGGCTTATCAAATAAATAATGGGCATCTAAATAAAGAAGTGTTATTTCCTGACTGCCCTGGCCCTAAACCAGCCCGCTGGCTTACAATAACAAATATTCGAGAGCAATAGCCACTAGTTTTGTTTCTAATCAAAATAAATATTTTCCCGATTTTTTAAAATTTTCCCTGACTTTTCCCTGAATTTTCCAGAATCTTAAAATTCCCTGACTTTTCCAGGTTTTCCCGGTTTTCCCTGTCACTAGACACCCTGTCAAATCTATAAGTATCCTATAATATATCTAAAATGAATTTTTTTTAACAATATGTTTATAGATGCGTTACCCATGATGTCCCTTATCACATTGTACGCTTACATCTGTGATAGTTTTCTAGTTCCCAGTTTTGAGCGTTCACATTTTGTTTTGTATCGTTCATTCCATATCTAAAATATTCCTCTCTCCGCCATATTTGTTAAATATAACTATTATTCCAAACTAAAACTAAATACTCACTAATATCCCCAATACTTACTAATCATAACTGTATAATACAATACTTCCAACTGTGGCGTAATGTTTAATTTAAATAAATGAAACCTCTATAATACAAATAACCTTTCCCTTTATTTAAAACCTTATGTACATTTCAACTGCATAGTAATTATCTCGATATCTCTATTATATTTATCAATTAGGAAATAGTTGTATCTTATTTTGTAAAAAAAAAAAATTAATAAAAACTTATGTATAATTGTATTTTGATAGGATTGAAATATGTGTAACAGTAACTCTGCAACACGGAAGTTGAGAGTTTTGATCTAGTTGTAGAGGGGGGAATTTACTGTAACATGATTGGTCGGACAATGTAAAAGGGATGTGGTGAAGTTAGTTACAGGTGTATATATTTGATGATAAATGTTGGGATCTTTTCCGTTATACGTATACTACTATTTAATGTCGAATTATATGCTTTTTCATTATAAGTATTATATTTATGTAAGTTACCTTATTATGTTGATGAAGGTGGCCAATACTTGGCGATATTACGCAGTATTTCCTCAAACAAGTCCTTTCCTGCGTGTCGCCGCCGCCACATGAACTCGCACAGGTAAGAATCTAACAACGTGCGTCTGGTCCCGCACTGGTTTTTATTTCGTTGTTTAGCCAGACGCCAAGTACTCTCAATTGTTTGTGTGTGAGCACCACTTTCGGGATCAACAAAATTATACGTATGGTTCACCGTATAATGTTCATAGCCTAACCTGTAAATGCTATTATAGGCTCGCCACTCGTCAGATATAATTGTTGTCCCCGGCCTAATGTATTCCTTAATTATGGGCAAAAGTTGAGTAGCGGAACTCGAATAGATTTGTACTCACGGCACTCACGTTTAGAACATACCCATTTACACGAATTCACGTTAAGGACCATGTCGTGTCCACGCACACATTTCCGAGGATTATGCAAAACAGATTTACCTTGGAAAAAATGTATCGCATCTTCTTCAGTTTTGTATAGATCGGCCAATTGAAGAAAGTTCATTATGTCTCGCAAACAAACTGACGACTGCCAGATTACAGATAAGAAAACCGCTTTACAGATAAGAAAGCCGGTTCTAAAGGTTGAAAATGAGGAAAACATGTTCCGTTATTTATACCAAACAATGGTTAAAATGTATTATTCAATATATTTAAATAGTGGTATACGTATAACAGAAAAGATCCAAATGTTGTTTTGTAAATTACCTCGGGATGATTGCTATAGAATTGAAATGTACATAAGGTTTTTAATAAAGGAAAAGGTTATTTGTAGTATAGGTTTCATTTATTCTAATTACTAATCTGTTAACATTAAAAAAAAATTAGATAACAAATTAGAAATTGTCGGAAATAATACTAAATAGTAAATAACTTATAATAATATAAGTTAAAAGATATTCCTATAATAAATAATTATGAAATGCGTAAAATAAATGTACACTTGGTCACCGAAATACATGACAGAACAGTTCACTTGAATAAAAAAAAAAACCAGCACACAAACTGCTGTAAAGAAGCTTGCAGTTTTCTAATAAATATGGCCCTTGTTCATCACAGTATTTCTTGAAATCTGTGTGAAAAAAGAACAATTCCCCTACATGGAATAAGCTTTCATTTAGTAGTAATTTTAACATGATCTGTTAGTTTTAAGAACTACAATAGTTGAAATTCTGAGCTGATATATCGGTGAGCGATCTTTTTCAATTGTAAATCAGAGAGAGATCTACAAAATAGATCTATATTATACATTTATAGTTCTGTTCGACCAAACCTTGAGCTTGTCTTTAAATATTGTTATATAAATGTCTGAAACAAAAAAATGTACTGAAATGTACATAAATATTCCTAACAGAAGTGAAGATAAGTATATTAAAAATTAAGGCTCGTGGTCTTAAAAGCATCTTTTGACAATTTCCTTGACTATCAGAAACTATACCGTGTAGCAATAAATTACTGTAAAAAAGGATTACGGGAGTTTTATGCAGTTCAACAGTTACGGTACTGTATATCACATAAATGGATATGAAAAATAAGTTTATCAAGGAATGGAATCCAATAGGAAACAGAAGAACTCAATAGAACATTGAGTTCGCAGGCACAGGATGACATCAACACGTTTCCATTAGCTTAGAACAAATTTTTTTTTTTACTGAATGTGTACAATACAGTATACATACCATGAACACATTTCCTTCTCCCTCTTTTTCATCCCTTTCCAGTTTTCCTATATCAACTAAACACGGATGTCATACAAAACATTAAGTCAGTCACATTGGAGACTTTGTACAGTAAGTACGCAACTGTATGAACTATAGGAGCATTTATTATTACAGTGTGTAGTTGCTGTCATGAATAAAGAAAGTGGTGTGTTTCTTAGTCATATAAGATGAGCAAGGATAGAAAGAAATGCTTTATTAGTTGGTGATAAACTGAAAATTTTGAAGTGTTATATTGAAAGCAAATCGTCATATCTAAGAAATCAAAAGCAAATTGTGGCTAATCTGAACATTTAGAATTCCATATTTAAAACAGAAAAGTAAGGAGTTAGAAGGAAACGCAATGGAAAGTGAAATGAAAGTAAAGACTAGAAAGTATGAAGAATTGGAAAAGATATTGTTGCAATGGTTTTATCAAACCTGTGGCTTATTCCTGCCTATGAATGGATATGCAGATGGTTCAGAAAAACTTGTTGATCGTAGAAGTAACGGCAATGTAATATTTTTACAGCTTGCGTTTCCTTTTAAAAAATAATTTGTTTAAAATTCAATAACATGAAATTGTTTATTGGAATAGCCTAAATAAGAAAATACATACTAGTATAAACTCTCCATTTCTAAAATACCTTCTGTAAGACTCTTAGAGAATATTGTACAAAACCAGTAAAAAGTATTGTGAGTGTCAGATGCAAGGTTTATAAAAATTTAATAATATAAAATAGAAAGTACAAACACAGGAAGAACACACAATCAAATAAAAACCTTAAATAAACTATACCTGTTGGGCTAATTCTCTTGTTGGTGCCAAGATAAGAGCTTGACATTCCCTATTGTTTGCTTCTATTTGTTGCAGTATGGAAATTGAAAATGTAGCTGTTTTGCCAGTACCTAGACAAAATATTATACATAATTAATTAAAAATAATAAAAAAGATAAATTTAGTAACAAAAAATTGTTGCACAGAAAAAAATCTAATAACATATTTAAACCTACCAGTTTAACCTTGTAGTTTATTCTAGTTATTTAGGACTAAATGCGATTTTGAAAACAGATGTTTAGATTTCAAAACTAGCTTGATTTTAAAAACAAAATAGATCTATATTATACATTTATAGATCTGTTCGACCAAACCTTGAGCTTGTCTTTAAATATTGTTATATAAATGTCTGAAACCAAAAAATGTACTGAAATGTACATAAATATTCCTAACCAAAGTGAAGATAAGTATATTAAAAATTAAATCTATATTGAATATAAATTTAGAGAATTTTGTTTATTACAAAAATAACATTATAACAATATTATATTATTAATTAATAATTTGACTACTTTTGTCAATCTATGCAGATAAACAATACTATTTAAAACAGAAGAAATTTGCCTCAAGGACAGTGCACTTGCTCATGACTTGGATTAGTTGACAATTTAAAGCAAAGGCTACATATTGAATCTACATAGAACTATGAAGTAAAAGCGTTAATTACCAGACTGAGCCTGAGCAATAACATCATGAGCCTTGATACAAGGCATGATTGCACGCTGCTGGATTGCTGATGGCTTCTCAAAACCATAAGCATATATTCCTCTCAGTAACTCCTCTTTTAGATTCATGTCGTCGAAGTTATCTACGACCTTTGTAGAAAAATAAACAATTACAAGGAATAAACATTAATATACAATAAACAATATCTTGTCATAATTTTAAAATGTTTTCATAGGTATAATTTTTTTCAACAAAATATATCAGATGTCTTTAATCTCAATATTATGTTTAGATCTTTATTACTGTGAGATCAGCTATTTGCACAAATGACAGGTTCGCAGTGTCAATGTTTAGGACATTATTTGTACAACGGCTTTCATAGTTACAAGTCATTGAAGATAATATGTGTTGTATCACGTTTTTTTAAATTCGTATAGTATGTACTTCATGTATAAAACCATTAAACTTATTTTTACAAATTCGTAAGGAAAACTAACTAGTAAATATCAACTTTATCTACAAAATATGATTAGATTTTGAAAAAATTAAAATTAGCAACAAAGAGGTAAATTTTTTGTTTTACTTAGACAATATTTGTCAACTTGCAGTAACAATCTTAACTTTAGCGTGTGATCAAACTAACTGTTAAGAGATAAAACTAAACAAAATGACCCCTACTGGGCATTTCCACAAACCTATTATTTCAATATCGGGTTAAAAAAATTGTCCATTGATCGAAACAGCTTGAATAAAATGTTGTATCATTGCAACTCCTAAGGTCATTATGCCTCGTCTATTTCTATAAGCAGAAGACTATTATTCTGAGTATATAACCATAAGCTTATTTTCAATAAAAAGAAGCCAAACAAAACAAATGCGTGACAGAGGTCCAGAATAGGTCCGATCCGGCGATCTAGGATTGAAATATAGTTATCACAATTTTTTTTAAATTAATTTTTTCCCTGATGAGAAGAATCTATAAACTATTTCTGAATAAAAGAAAATTCAAAAGGTGCCAAAACTTGTTCAACAAAAAAACCAATTGGTTAAAATTTGTATTTAGTTGTATATTATTTTCCTGCAACTACAGTAGCTTATCTTGTTTTCAATTCAGCAACATGGAGCGGTTTGGCTCCACACGAATACAAGATTACACCCGATGTGGCAAAAACTAACAGGCCCTCACATTCGGGGATGTAATGTGTATTGTAATAAGAGATTTCGTGCATATTAATCATATTAGTTTTTACTCGTTTTAATAGTAATTATTGAAACTGTATGATGTGAATATTTTTTTTTAAAACAAGAAGTTGTAAATCTATAAAGGTTATGTTTTCTTTGCCCCCCGCAACATTAGGCACAATTTTGCGAGTTTTGTTTCATAACAATTAGTTAATATTTATTAAAGTTTTTATTCATTCATTTAATAATGGAATTATATAATGTCGACATTTAAAAGCAAGCAAGAGGTTTATTGTTCTTACTGGGATTGGCAGGGACGGCGAGATAAAACTAGCCTCACATCAACTAAACATGGGGGTGAATGACCTAGGCAAAAAATTCAAGCCAGCATATCAGGATTTTTTGTTCCTTAAGGTACTGATTTCATTTCTAATAGGACATTATATGAGCTGACAGATTATCCTGACGAGCCCTCTAGTAAAATTATAAGGAATGAAAATGAAGACAGGCCTAATGTTAAGTTGGAATTTCATAAAGAATCATTACTAATGTACATACAATCACAACTAATTGTACTACTAGTAACTGTCCTAGGGCCCTTATTAGTATACCTAATATGTCTCTTCAAATTGATAGTAATATAGATATTAAAACTCAACTATTATCCATAAATCAGGCAATTTAATGCTAAACAAAAGATTTACTGAAATTTTTTAAAACAGTTAAATGAAGGTTTTCGATAGTATCAAAGAGTATGTGTGATTTGTATTGTGTTTGTTCATTTAATATGTTTGTACTTTGTGTTTTTGTGTGTCTGTAAATTTCATATTGTCCCAGACATTTACCATAACCTGGAAATCCTACACATCAACAAAAAAGGACATCTCAGCACACTAGAACAATATGAAATTTACAGACATAAAAACACAAAGTACAAACATATTAATCGAACAAACAGTACAAATCACACATTCTCTTTGATACCCTCGAAAACCTACCTTTAAAACCGTCACCGCTTGACCCGACATCTCCAAGCAGAAGACACTGATGAAGATCGCCACATAGCGATTGAAAACGTTCTGTCTCAGTAAGTTTTAACAAATTTACAAAATTTAAAGTTTGGATAGTCATAAACTATTGTTTAACACGTTCAATGCCAAGCTGGAAATTGGAATTTTGTGTGGTGGCCGCTATAATAATTCACTTAGAATTTGGATAGCAACAGCCACGCAATATCGCATGATTGGTAATGAACGTGTTAAGTGATTAATAATATTTACTGAACGCAATGGACTACAAAATTCAAGAATTAAATGAAGCTCCCAGAGAAAGAAATTAAGCATACTGTAAAAGCTTCTTGCCAAACCAATTCCGAAATTGAGGAATTTGAAGCAAAACTTAAGCTTAATAGAACTATTAGATCAGTAACACAAATATGTTGTTTGATGCCTTGCCTTTTTGAAGAATTAGGAATGATCAAATGTGTCCCATGTATTTCAAATTCAAAAATTGGTCTTAAAGATGTAGTAGTTTAGAAAACAGGTTCATTCTGTCAGTTTTCTCTGCCAGAGGAACAAAACTCACTTCAGGAAGACCAGAGCAACAAATTTGCTAATATCAATGGACATTTAATTGATCATCTGGAATCTATGCTCATAAATGGTGTTGTGACTTTTCGGAATCATTAAAAATTAAAGAAAAAGAAATCAAAGAACATGAGAAGATTGGGCTTAGGGTAGGTAGGACAGCTTACACTTCCATTGAAGAAGGTGAGGGGCAAGTTTTTTGAAAGGCTGTTAAGTCTAAATTATTTAAATAATCTTGATATTTGTGAACTCAACCATTCCAGAGAAATTTGTGGCTATTAGAGCCGATTAAATAACAAAACTACACAGGACTTTCTGAATAACTTGTGTGACTACTTTAGTTGATGTTGTTTAGGCATGTATTATCAGTGCCATATCTCCCTATGGCACTTCTCACAACAGTGATGCCCTGTCAAAAAATATCAAGTTTGCCCAAGACAATTTTTTTGGGGAAATCTGAAATGTCCATATACAGGATTGGGGACGGGAGAAATAGAGGTAAAAACATTCTCTGCACCACTGATTCGTGATAGATATTTTAAATTATTTTTTAACTTTTAAAGTTTATGGACTATATTAATAAAATTAAAATAATTATAAATGACATGCTATTATATTTGTCTGTACAAACACATTAGTGGCTATATAAGATGTTTACTTCTTTGACAGTAATTGAAAAAGTGTTATTCCATTTGTTAATTAAAAAGAAAAGACTTTGCAACATTGTAAGAATTAAAGTGCAACATTAGATTTTGTTATGTATAAATGAAACAGTAGTTTTTTCCATTATTATTTTTGAAATGTCGAATTTTGCTGGAGTAAAACAACAGTTCGTTATTAAGACCCACAAACATTTCCAAAACGGTTGTAAAAATTAATGTAATCAGTTTACCAACAATAACCACTTGAAAAAATTTAAGAACATGATCATAAACAATTGCTGAATTATCATCATAGAGGTTGTTAGAGATGATGGTATATCAAACTGGCTTATGCTATTAAAATAACTGATCTTTCAGGTATTTTATGCCTAAAATGTTTTCAACTGTTCAATTTTAAACAATAACTGTAACTATAAGAATTTGTTCAGATGATGAATTAGGTCAACATTTAATTTTTCGAAAGCTTTTTTCCACACATTCTCAAAATTTAATATAATATTCTGTTTTTTTTTTATGAATATTTAAACAATAGCAAATACTATCTAAACAGCTGTCAAGGAACCAAACTTAAAATTTGGCTGAGAGTTTAAACAGAAATTTTCAAATGGCACCAACATGGTGAAAGAAATGTAAATCTGATTGATTCACTGTGTGGACTTGAGAATAATTCCTTTAAATTTCAACATAATTTTTTTCTCATAAGATTTGCTTCTCACTAAAACCACAGCTTGAATATTATGATAGGCGTACAAATATGATGGAGCTGAAAGTAGTTTTTGCAATCTAATTACTACTTAACATGCATATAATATTAAATACAAATACCGAACTTTTAACGTACGTGAAAACTATTAACATTTTTCTCCTTAACTGAAGTAAAATGAACGTCTCTGGTTATCACTAAACTAAGAGAATATGCAGGTGTAAGAATATGTGATGAATACAGCCAGACTGCCACAGGAAATAATTTTTAAAGAAATCTTCTTACCTATGTTATACCTCATGAACTTTAAAATATACGTCAGGTCTAGTTGTTACAATTTATATAAATTTAGCTTTCTTATACAAAATTAACAGTTACTGGTTTTAATAATCAATTAAAACCTTATATTTTAAATGTATATATTTATAGCGCAAGTTACCTGATCCCAGTTAGACTCAATAACACCATCTGGATCCATGCCTGCAGGTCCCTCATAGTTATCTTTTTCAGAGGGGCCATTTTTGGGATCTCCTCCCCATTCATCTCTGTTGAAAAAAAATATATGTATATATATATATATATTAAATTATATATAAATTGAGCTTGATTACAATAACATCAGTGGTAGGATATTTGTTTGAATTGTGGATTACTTATGATGATTGATCAAAAAATACAGTGAACGAATTTTTATAGCAGCAATTGCTGACGCTACATCCACATGATTTAACTTGCTTAATAGCGTATCTGTTGAGACAGGTAACGACAAGTTTAAACACGCTAGAGTTTGTCAGTTGACCATCAGACCTGCTAGAGTGAATTTGTGTTTATCGTGCATCATGGATTTTGAACAACGCATCAACATTATTAAGTTTCGTTTTAAGTTGTAAAATAATGCCAAAGAAGCTCACAAAATGTTAAAATCCGTGTATGGCGATAATGTGGTAACTCTGGAGACTGTGTGAAGAATGCGGTATGACCGATTTAAAAGCGGAAATGTCGGTTGAAGATGAGCAGCGTTTGGGACATCCTTTAGCCTCAAAAACAGGCGATAATGTGCACAAAATAGAAACAATGGTTCGTTCAAACAGGTGAATGACTATTCCAGAGCTATCAGACGATCTTAACTTCTTGTAAGATTCCGTTTAAAGTATTTTAACTTATAATTTGCAAATGAGACAAGGGAGTGCAAAATTTGTTCCTAGACTTTTGAATGACAAACAGAATGAAAATAGTCTGACAGTCTGCACGGAGTTGAAGGATCGTCTTCAAACAGATCCGGACTTCATCGCCAACTTTGTACCTGGAGATGAAAGTTAGGTCTATGGATATGACCCCAAGATCAAAATGAGTTCCCAATAGAAAATGTGTGCATCTCCTCGCCCTAAAAAGGCACTTACAAGTCAGTCAAAATCGAACATCAAAGTCATGCTCATTGTTTTTTCGATAATGAGGGCATAGCGCAGTCAGAGTTCAATCCAAGGGGAACATTGTGAACTCTGAATTTCATAAGGGCGTTTCGTACTGCAACGTTTGAAAAACGGCATACAAAGAGATACCAGAAAAATGAGTGAATGGCTTTCTTCATGACAACAACGCACCATGTCACACTTCGCCTCTTTTTAGCGAGTTTTTGGCCGGAAAAAGTGTTCCTGTTTGTCCACATTCGCCATACTCACCCAATTTAACACCATGCAACTCCTGGCTCTTCCCAAAATTAAAAAGGGAAAACTTTTTGACATCATTCCTAACACTGAGGGCCATAATTTAGGCCCAACTGAACAGCTAAACGCTCTTCCGAAATGTTTCCTGTCATGGATTCAACGTTCGGATAATTCCATTGACAACCAAGGACAGTACTTTGAAGGAGACTAAATAGAATTCGATAAATTATTCACTGTATTTTTTGATCAGAGTGGTACTTAATAAAACTAAATAAAAAATCACATCATCACCTGTAACAATTATTAAGGATTTTGAGAAGGAGGAGGGGGGTTAGTCCAAATGAAGTGACTCTCAGTAAGTTGGTACCCGGATACATATATATTTTAGAACAACATAGGTTATTCAAATACAAGAATATTTATTAATTTATATTCAAAGCTTTTTGTTGGTAAACAGTACAAAACATCATCCAACTGATGATGTTGGTACTGTTTACCAACGAAAAGCTTTGAATAACCTATTCTTGTATTTGAATAACCTATGTTGTTTTAAATTATTAAACAAGAAAACATATTTTATATATATATGCAGTAAACTCCCGATTATCCATGGAATAGGGTGGCCCGGCAACGCCGGATAACGAATTCCCCGGATAATCCGCTATGAACAAAGAATACGCAAAACGACCGATAATCGATTATTATACCATAAGTTACACAAATAATGACCCCAGTTAATGCAATTCACAAATAATATTCACAAAATAATTTAAAATGTCGATGTATTTGAAGGATTATAAGATGTACATTTATATGTCCAACTATTTACAATACGTACATAAGTATATGTCAAAAGTAAGTATGTATGTACATATGTAATTTCCTTTACACATAATACTTTCACTTTTTAACAAAAAATCTGTCACTTTTGTCTGTTTTTTGTGAGCATTGATTTAGCTTTAATGTGCGTTCTACATTTCTTGAGAACCATTTTGTCGCACAGTGTCTACTTGTGTCACAAAGCCATCAAGATCGATAATGTATATGACAGACATGGATAATGCATATGTCACGTCCAAGACTATTTATAGTCGAGATTAGCTGACATTTGTTTACAATCTTATGATACACATTAGGTTTTCGGGCGTCCAAGCATTTTGTCATTGTCTCTTATATACAGTAGTCTGCTCGCCCCCTTTTATTTCGCTGGCCCGCATCGGGATGCTTCCCTTTCAATGTAAAAATTAGTACGTACATATTTACATATCTATTCCCTTCATCTTAATCTCTATTAGGCCTTATATGTATTTACGTCGTAATTCACCGTTTGGAAATTTAAACATATGAATCTGATTGGAATAAAAATTGGATATTTGTAAAACAATGGCAGATCCCGGAAAATCTGCAAACCGGTTAATCCGCCCACAGATAATCGGGAGTTTACTGTATGTATGTATGTATATATATACATACACACACGAGTAAAACCTATTTATTAAATTATACAGTTTTAGGATGCTTTTTTAACAAATTGAAATATACAGTTTTTCAAGTACCGAGTATAAAATACAACTATTATTTAATGGATAGCTGTATTACAAGAAATAGGAGCTTGCACATGAACTCTTGGAAACCAAAGATGAAAAAATAATATGAAAAGTTTAACCAAAAAAGGATCATAATAAACGTCAATTATAAAATGAATCAAGAAAAAAAATTTATATCAAACATCTCTTATTTAAATAATAATAATGAAAAATGGGTAATAATAAATGTAATGAAGCTATTACTGTATAAAAGAGTATATACAGTGATCCCTCGTTATTACATTACACTAATGTAAAATAGAATAACCGATATGAAAAATGATATCGGCGAAACTGAGAAACTGTAGGAATAATTACGGGAACCCGTGCAATACACGGGCGTAGGCAACTAATGTGGTTAACTAAATGGCCCGATCTATACTCAGGCATAAGCTTGAAAGTGTTAAAAGATGTACAGAATACAATTTTATTTTTACAGTTTCAGTAGTGCAGTTATAAAAGATAATATTTTACAAGTCAATCATATTTGATACTATAATTTTCAATTATGAAAAATTCAACAAATGGATGCTATTTACCAACTGTAACAAGTAGATTGTGTCTCGAAAACTGGAATTACTTCCAACATAACCATTCTTCATTGGAAAATCTAGAGAAAATCCAGATCAAGGAAGAATATAAAAAACCCATAAATGAATTAAATGCGGAAGGAGAAACTGGTGCGAAAAATAATTCCTCTATGGAAAGCACTTGACAAAAACAATATAATTAATATTTTATACAAAATGTGAATGCATCTACACAACCGAATCTTGAACTAAATATAGTAAATTTAATGAAAGTGATCCATATGTTCTCTTGTCTTCCACTCTCTTACTTAGCTTAGCAGTTTGAGTTATAGCAGCTAATTGTTATACTTGTGCTAAAACAAATTTGATCCAGAGTTATCATTCCATAAGAACTCTACAGTTCAAGTAAGAATTTTACCTTACATCTTATTGAAATTTAGTACACTACTATACACCTTGTAAACTAAAAATAAAAAATATCAGATTTCAACTTGATATCTTGATCGATTTCAAATTAAACATAGTTTAAAATTTTCAAAAAAATGTTAAAAATTTATCATTTTGCAAAATGTTTACTACTCTTGCACCTATCAGAATCTAATTATGACGGTAAGAGTGGTGCCTTTGTGCACAATTTTTCAAGCATTTTCTAAAAATAAATAACATTACAGATGTCACAACAAAAATCTTTCAACAATTTTAAAATATTTTCAGTCCTTGCATAGTATAATTGATAGTATAAATTAGGCTGACTGAGCCTAATTTGTTGAATATTGTATAGACTAATTATATGTTATTTGTATCGAACATACCATGATGAATTACAAATTTGTGTATATAAAAAAAATTATCACAGGGTGTCTAGTAAAATAGCTTGAAGAAATTCCCTGAGTTTTCCCTGACTTTTCCTCTTTTAGATGTCTATAGAAAGCCCAGTTTACATTGATATCTGAAGGATCTTGGATAAATCCAGACTTTGAAGAACAAATTGAGTAACTCTTTTGCTTTTGTGTCTGTAAGGAACACAGAACCAAAATATCGAGCTTTCACTTCATCCGTCTCTGCATCCCAATACCTAACACTCAAATCCATTTGGGCTCTTTGTGATATTTTGTTTAAACTTTCATCAAAGCCAATTACATAGTTAGAATTTGAATTTAATGATGTCAGTAACAGGTCTTTAATATAATTTGATAAACCGAATATAACACTATAGGAAATATTATCTTTCCCCAATCTCAAGTTCTGTGCAATGGTGCTATCAGGGAACATCCTTAGAAAGAGGCACACTACCTTCTGCATTGCGTAAAGAAGTGTTGCATTACTAAATTCACGCACCATATAATCTCTGCTTCAGTCACTTTATCTTTTAGTTTATATTTATCCTAAGGAAAGAGGGGAGGTAATGGCGACATCTACATGACGCGCTTGCCCGCTACGGCAATGAAAACTGGAACCTTCCATGTTGAAATAAACAGTGTACAAATAATCACCGTCAAATAAAACACATACTATCACCAGTCTAGACAAATAGCTGGCTACGAATGTTTACACAGCGTTCTGTGTGGTCAGAAACAGACTGAGTTATCTGTTATCCCCACCTGTCCATATGATAACAGAAACACTGCGCACCCCAAGGCCACGGTCCAGGCTAAAACCTCCCAGCTGTACCAACTCGACACGTTTAATATTTATTGACATAAGTCCTGAAGTCATAGCATTGGGCTTATCAAATAAATAATGGGCATCTAAATAAAGAAGTGATTTTTCCTGACTGCCCTGCCCCTAAACCGCTGGCTTACAATACCAAATATTCAAGAGCAATGGCCACTAGTTTTGTTTCTAATCAAAATAAATATTTTCCCGATTTTTTAAAATTTTCCCTGACTTTTCCAGAATCTTAAAATTCCCTGACTTTTCCAGGTTTTCCCTGTCACTAGACACCCTGTATCAATATTGTAAACAATTATTATTTATCTTATAAATCAGAGTTCGCTAGTATAACAAATATAAAAATATTCGATGGGTGTTGAAAAAGTAACTTTTCGGGAAGAGATTTTAGTCGATAAATGTAGCCAGGAGATAATAGAAATATCAACTTTTGATTTTATAGACTTGTTCCAAATTATGTCTGCATTAATAAGACATGACTTTTTTTTGCCAAAACGCAAAACTACTTTTTTAATCCCATCATAGAAAATCTTAGTCCCTTGTCATGTGAAACTTCTCCGAGAACATTTTGTGCTTCAAGATGAAAAAGAGAAGTAAAAAAGAGTTTTTATTGTGAGCTTTGTGATTATATCTGAGGTTTTATAAACTTGCAGTTGTGTATAGTTGACTGTCACTCATCGGCAGGTGTCCATCCCAACCTGATTGTTACTATTCGTTTTGATTAATCAGCATGTCTTTGTGTACCGTCGGTCCAATGTTTTGTTTATGAGTTACTCACAATGGCTTCTAACAAAAAAAGTTATTCTTTTGTTAGTTTGTCATTAACAGATAAACTAATAGATCAATCAACAATTTCAGAAATTAAAAGGAGCAGACCTACTGCACATTTGAACTTTGTGTCAGTGCTTGAAAATGGAAATGAATGTTCTTCAAAGAAATCAATGAAAGAAACAAACAATTAGAAGATGTCGTTTTCAGTTGGTTTTTACTGACACATTCTATTGGAAACACAATTTCAGGACTGATTCTTTGTGAATAAGTTAAGATTTAGGTTATAAAAACTTGGCAAAGGGTATTATTTCATGGAAGTTAAACCTATGATTTGAATAACAAAATAATCAAGTTTTCCAAAGTAAAGTAACAAAAAAAAATTTCTTTATAAAATGTTTATTAAATAAATTATTTATTATAATCAATCGTAACCCAATGAAAACTTAGCTAGGTACTCTTACAAAGATTCAATATTTGAATATTAGTTTAATCAAAAAAGTATAAGAAAACACTCTGCCATAGTACATTTGCTTCCGTGGAGTAATATCTTTTGCCAGGTGACACATACAAAATTCTACACAAAAAACAAAATTAATTGCTTTTTTAATTGTTTTTATATAAAAGTAATGTTTGTAAAAAATGTACATATTACATAGGGGGGTGAATGAATGGAAATTAACCAAACAGAACATAAAGTAAAAATTAAGGTGAAAATAAAGATCACGTGATGCCAAGCTGTAAAAGATGTGACATAGTACACTATCAGATAAGACGCTGTCAGTTTCTACTGCTCACAGAAAGAAAGTAGTCCCTACTAAAATTTGATATATAAATAACCTTCCGTATCAATTAAAAAAATATCGGTAATTGTGAGAATTTGGGACCACCTGGGATTAAAATTGAAAATCACAAAACCACAAAATAGGACAATATGCACAAGAATTTTTTTAAAATTATACACAGAAAGTTATTTTTCATCAATTTAAAGTTGGGTAAAAAATTCAGTGCAGAGTACTGTTGTGCACTGCCCTCGGAGTGATACATGTGTTTCGTGACATCACGCTAACTCTATATATACATATTTACATGTGTGCAGATTTCTGAAAAACGTTTTCATTTATTGTTATGCTTTTGCCATAATTCTTATGAATTAGTAACTCGCAAAATGACTACACTTGCTGTTTACTCCCAAAAAATTACAAATTTAACAAAAGAAAAACACCACCCTATGCAGCACCATATACCTTATAGATGCATTAAAATCTTGCACAAACCTAATTTTTTGTGATAGTAGGCCGAAAAATTACCCTCAAGGACAAAACGAACACTTACAGACACTATTTAACGCAGAAAAAAGATAATATTGTATATAACATTACACACGTCTTATTCTAACTGTTGGCTAGAAATATAGGTTTACCGCTCAAATTAAGTGTTGGGTGTAGTATAGCCAACCTCTGGAAAGTGAATTATCATATACAAAAACAAGTAGCCAGACACAAAAACTGGACTGTTATACTTAAAATTATACGTATAATTATACTAATACTAAAAAAATAGACAAACTTTTATCTTCAATTAATTTTACACAACTACTTTAAAAAATGAAAACATAAACACCGGGTACTTCTCTTATAACAGTTTAATTTTGTAAACATGGAAGTAATGTGACAAGCAAATACAAAAGAAATTAAGTTGATGCAGTCTTTATTCTTATAAACTATTTGTTCAATTTCATATTGCTGATATAAATATATTATCAACATAGGGAGTAGCCATGAACCTAATATTTTTGGTTGAAATGCAATACTCCGGCACTATACGATATTTTGGGAAATTGTTCAAAACCATCAAATTGGACGATATCCACAAGCATTTTTTTAAAATTGAAGTAGGAAAGTTACTTTTTTTCAATTTAAAGTAGGGTACTAAATTCAGCGCGGATGTAGAAGTTGTGAATAGACGCGGAGTGATACTTACGTCACAGTGCTGCGCATAAGGTTGTACGCATTGTCCGCGGTACGTCACGCAACCTTACGTGTGAAGATATTTGAGAAACAACTTCTACAGTTAGGATAGATTGGTTTTAAATTTATAAAATACTGTATACCTATATTAAAATATACCGAAAAAGTGTAAAGTCAGGTTAGGTTTGGTTTTAATTTTATACATTGAAATTCAGTTGTAAAATCACAAAGCATTTGCATAACTCTGCGCCTATTCACAACTTCGCGTAATTTTTATACATATATTTAAATATACTTATAAAGTCTCCAGTTAGGATAGATTTGGTTTTAAATTTATACAATACTGTATACCTATATTAAAATATACCTAAAAAGTGTCAAGTCAGGTTAGATTTGGTTTTAATTTTATACATTGAAATACAGTTGTATCACGAAGCATTTGTATCACTCCGCGCCTATTCACAACTTCTACATCCGCGCTGAATTTTTTTCGCTACTTTAAATTGAAAAAAAAGTAACTTTCCGAGGTCAATTTAAAAAAAATTCTTGTAGATATCGTCCTATTTAATGATGTTAAACCATTTCCCAAAATATCGTATAGCGCCGGGCTTCTGCATTTTTATCATATTTTTTGCACTATGACAATTATAATTATCCCAATAATTAAAAATAGACGGACTTTTATCTTCAGTTACTACTACAAAACTACCATCAAAATTAAAAACTTTAATACAGAATACTTCTACTACAATACAGTATAGCACTGTAACAGTTAAATTTTACATTTCTGGGCCGGCTAGATATTTGCATGGAACATTCAAAAACATGTCAAAAGGCCATTTCCATTGATATTTTTTTCGATTTTTGTGTCATATCATGTATTTAAAGTTGGATAAAATTCATTGTGAAAGTAGCAGTTGTGAATGAGCTACCTGCCTCGCGGAAGGATACACTGTAGTGACGTCACGCAACACCTCTACACTTACATACTATGTAGCATTACGTTTTGGCATAACTTAAATGAATTTGTACCTCGGACAAAATAAAAAGAAAACTATACTATCAATATAACCTTAAGGTAAATGTTTACAAGCGCGGACACTTACGATATTTTTGATAATTGTTCAAAACCACGAAAAAGGATGGTATCTACAAGATTTTCTTAGAGGAAAGTTACTTTTTTAAAATTAAAAGTAGGGTAAAAAATTCTCAGTAGAGGCATAGGTTGTGAATTGGCGCACAAACGTTTTGTTCGTGTTTTAGTAATCTACACTTTATGTAACAAAACCATGTCTTTAAGCTATATTAATAACTATTATTTTTGTTACTGCCAAAGAAGGTGAATTTTATATATCTATATTGAAATATACCTATGAAGTATCCAGTCAGGATAGATTTGGTTCTAATTTTATAAATGTAACCATTTAAATAATGAAAATTAAAACCAAATCTAACCTGACTGGACACTTTTTAGATATATTTTAATATGACGTCACGAAACATTTGTATCAATCCACGCCCATTCACAACTTCAAAAATATCGTAGGTGTCCGAGCTTGTAAACATTTACCCCAACTTCTTTGATTCATAAAAACAACTTGAATGTTTACTAAATAAAAGAATTATATAAAATGTCCTCAGAATAAAAACATGACATCAATTAAATATTGTGTATTATCCATTTGAATGATTATTATAATCAATGGATTAAAATCAGAACACAGATGATTTACAATTTAAGTGCAATAATGCATTGTATATAAAATATTGGATGTAATCATATTACAAACAATAAAAATACTAACACATGCTTTAACACAACCACGCTTCAATAAATGATTATTTTAAACGAAATAGGTCATTATTAAATTGCAGGTTAAAAAAATATAACTCCAATAAAATAAAACAATATTATAAAAGTATAACTGACCTTCTGGACATTAGTATATTCTATTTTTCCACTTATTTTATGTTTTGAACCACTTGGTTTCTTAAGAATTCACAATAAATTTTGCTAACTTTGTATGTTTGACAGAAATGTGGTGTTGTAATATGAGAATTGCTATTGTAGAATAAAAGGTATGTCTAGGCCAAAATCTAACCTTGATAAATTATAAATCGTTGCTAGGCAACTAGTAATAAACTTCAGTTATAATCTTAAACTCTACATCACGTCAAAATAGAAACCACTGCTATTAACATTAGCTAGATAAACCCATATGACCAGATCATATGCGAATAAACCAAATTGAAGTATAATCAGGACCACGCCATGTTGGCAAGCCTCTTGTCTTAATCATTTCGGCACGTAAATTATACTAGATTTAGCTACCCTCACACTACGTTTTTCTTCTTTAAAAATATTTTGTAGTATAAAGTTTTATACTAATTTTAAACAACTGATGATATAATTATAGCAACATCTACGTTATATTTTAAATATTTACCTTCTATCTGCAGAATTCACCGACATGTTAGCACTCAACTACTTGCTGAGAAAAGAACTTGAATAACCATGCAGTCAATGCAGTGCCTCAGATTGATGTACTAATGCGCCATCGAGTCATATGGCAAGCGAGCATTTAATTTTGTTAAAGAATTCAAATTTTTGCCATCAAGTTATACTTTAAAATAGTTTAATTATGTTAAGTTTTAATTATATCAATAATGTTTTAAGTAAAGAAATTACAACGAATATGAAACTACTTTTTACAGCGGATGAACTTACTTTTCTACAAAAAGTGAATCAACTTTTACTGAATTAATCACATTTATTTTAAAATTGGCTGTTGGTAAAGAACAGACGATTAGCTATTACCTAATGAAAAAAATATCATATTAGTAATACACATAATAGCAGTATTACTGGCTAATCGAAAATTTAAGAAAACCACCACTCATTTGCTTATATAGATGAATATTTTGTATGCTCATAATTAATATACATAAATTAAAAAAATAAAATAGTTATATGAAAATGATCAAGCATGATATTAATTTAAGTTTTACACAAAATGAATTAATAAACTAGTCACACAGCTATATTATTGCTTCAATATAGTCCCAACTTTTAAAATAACCAGTGAAAATTTATATTTTATTTCTTCGTTTAGAAGAACATGAAAGTGAGTTATAGAATACACAACTTTTTACACATAGCAACATCTATTATATATGAAAAATCCACTGGAAGGATGACGATTGTTGATAAAATCACATTTTTTGGGAAACGGTTTTTAAGTTTAAATAACAACAAATTCTTAAATTACAAACACACATAAAAATATATAATTGTACAAATTTCCATAACCTGGTAACTAGTTACTTAGTATTAGAGAATGTTTTTTTCAGTAGAAAGATCATTGTGAAATATTAAAACTGGTTGATACATGTTGTCATGTACAAAAAAATACTAAAATAATAGCTGTCAACAATACTATGTTCCAGGGCTATATAAGTGAAACTCAAACCTAAGTCTCTAACTATACTTATTTCACTTGCCGAATCCTCCATTTTTATAAAATAAGCTCTAAAATTACTTGGCAAAACCCAAATTAAGAGCTACAGAACTCACGAACTACTCGCCTGATTGACAACGAGGTATGATACATTTGATAACCAGCCTCTTACAGTTAAGGTTGTTGACAAATAGCGTTATTGCTAGGTACTACATTTTTATTTTTCACTATAACTAGTTGACTGCTATTGATGTCATGTCGAAATCTTGTTGCTGTTCATGACGAGCTGGTTGTTAATCACTTATTACATTTGTTGATTCCATCTTCGCGTGAGCTACTAGTAATCACTTACACTTTTTAAAAAAGTTTTAACTTGCCTATAGTAGCACTTACTTTGCTTGTTGAGGACGGCCGTTTCGGGAGATGTGTCCCTTTGTCAACTCAGACCGTAACTCATGTGTTACGGTCTGAGTTGACAAAGGGACACATCTCCCGAAACGGCCGTCCTCAACAAGCAAAGTAAGTGCTACTATAGGCAAGTTGAAACTTTTTTAAAAAGTGTAAGTACTTATTACACTTTTGCTATTACTTGCGACCAGACTTTTTGTTAACTAAACATTGTTAAATTGTTAACTTACACTTGGAGGAAATGTTTATGTCTTACGACTTCTTCAGCCTCATATTTTGTCCGCTAGGAATGCTGCAGTTATGCTTCCTCGGTACTACTTTTTGAAAGTTAGAAGTGATGTGATCGAAGAGTACGTGTGATCTGTGCCTGGTTTGTTCATTTAGGATGTCATTTTTATGTGTGTTGCTATGTCTATATATTTCATACTGTTCTAGTGTGTTTAATTTATGGCCTTTGTTGCATGTGTGGAGAATGCTCAGTACTTCCGTACTTTTGCATGAGTGTTTAGTGTCCATGAGGTAATTTGCGAAAGTAGATTCAATTGTAGTGTGCAGGGCGCTTTTGTGTTCCTTATATCTTTCGGCGAAAGAGCTGCCTGTTTGTCCAATACAGAACTTAGTTTAGTTCTCACAAAAAAAAAAACAAACAATCACAACATTCTCAAGGTTAATTTGTCTGCTCCCCACTACCTCGATGGTCATTTGCATGGTTGAGACATTTGCTACACTCTTTTCTATGTGGGTTATCTATCTCAACTTCTTATCTAGGTATAGTACCAACTCCTAGGGCATCTGGATAATCTATGATGTCATAGACTGGAATATTGAATAGGGTTGCACTTATGACAGTGCTCTGGAGGGGGGGGGGTCTGTTTTCTATATTGGTGTTACATGACTGTTAGGCATTAACTGATACCACGGTCATTTAGAAAGTTTGTTAGGTACCTCAACAAATCTTTTTCAATCCAATCTTCATATATTTCAATAAGGTAGTTGCATAAGTAGTTCTATCAAAGTCTAGAAGTACTGCTTTGGTTGATTTATGTTTCTCATAGATGTGAGATTAGTCAGGTACATTATTTGATTATTGGTATTTCTTTGTTTTCTGTACCTGTATTGTGTTTGGTTAAGAAAGTTATATTTCTCTAGTCTTCACATAAGTCTGTTAACCATGCACTCTAACAATTTCCCCAGGCATGAGGTAATTGCAATTGGGAGGTATGATTTTATTTGAAACTTTGGAAAAAACGTTAATCTAATATTTTCAACTAGTGTTTAAATAATTTTAATAAATAGCTTCTTTTATGAAAGTATACAAACCCGAAACATTTAATTGTTTACTTCTTTTAAAGTACATTGTTTAAAAAGTATGAAACTGTCTTACAGTAAAATGCTGTTACCTTGGTGTAAAATATATCTATTTGTTTAGAAATATGTTCCAGTAAGCAATACTCTGTCCTAATAAGCAATAAATCATGAGCCACTGTGTGAGTGACACACATTTTGGAAATCTTTACTCTTTATAAACTCCTTGATATTGTTATCTAAAAATTTTGTAAACATTGTTAAAAATTATATAATTCCCTGATGAAAGAGATAAGGTTTATGTAAAGGTAAAAAGTGTCAAGGTAGGAAATGTCGCTGGCATAAATAATAATTCACTTCCAGCATTGGATCTGAAAATGCTTAAATGTAGAAAATCTTTTTTTATCTACATTAAACATTTTTTACATTCTGAGTTTCTGGTTCTTTTTCTATCATTAAATACTAAGATTTATTTGAATACCTGCTTCTAAAAATGCAGCTAAAACTAACTGCTCATTCCTGTAAAATAATGTATATAATTTCAGAGGTGCAGAAAATGTTTTTACCCCCCCCCATCCCTGCTTATGAACATTTCAAATTTCACTGAAAATTATGGAACATATAAATAGAGGCTTACTAGCTCACATAAATTCTATGAAATGTCAAAATATTGTCCATCAAAAGACATTCCATTTAGTTGATTCCAATTTTACATTAATCTGTCAAGGGCAGATTTGATTTTTTTGAAAAAGGCATCGCCGTTATGAAAAGTACCACAGGGTCATATGTCATGATGATACATTTTTTTCTGAATTCTCTATAAAATTTGCTGGAATGGTTGAGTTCAATATCAACATTATTTAAATCATTTAGATTCAACAGCCTTTCAAAAAACTTGCCTCTTTTACCTTCTTCAATGGATGTGTAAGCCTCTCTTACCTACCCCAAGCTTTCCCAAAAATTTCTCATGTTCTTCGTTGATTCTTTTTAATTTTTAATGATACAGAAAAGTCAACACCATTTATGAGCACTATATTTCAGATGATCAATTAAATGATCTTTGGCATTTATAATATAATAAAAGAGAAAACAAAACACTTGAAGCTTTACAACTTCTTGTTAAAAAAAAAATCACACCATATAGATTCAATAATCACTATTAAACAAACAAATAAACACTAATATGATTAATATGCACTAAATTGCTTACTTCTTTAGGATACGAAACACCCGCAATACATCGCCGAATGTGAGGAGCACGTTAGTTTTTCTTGTGTCAAGTGTAATGTTGTGTTTGTGTGGGCCGAGCTGCTCCGCGCTGCCAAATCGAGAGCACAATGCACTACTGCAGTTCCAAGAAAATTATAACTGACAAATAGATACGAATTCTAACCTATCGGTCTATTTGTTAAATAGGTTTTGGTGCCTTTTCATTTATTCAGAGGCAGTTTATAAATTCTTCTCATTAGGGGAAAAAATTATTTAAAAAAATTGTGTAAAGTATGTTTCCCTCAAAATTTCTTGCAATTCAAGATCGACGGATCAGACATATTCTGCTCCTCTGTATAATTTATCATCTGATTTCATATTTCAACACTGGTTTTCCATTGTTTTAAAATTTGATTAAAGTAAACAGGTGGATAACAGCCAGCAAACAAGTATCAGCCATATCTGATAGATACTTGTATAATTTTAGGCCATATTGAATTTTGTTTTTCTGTTCAGTGCTGTGACCTAGGATTGAGCTACTTATACACTTCTATAATACTACAGTACTTTTTGACAGAACAATTGAAGCACTTCATACCTACAGCTGGAGTTAATAAACAGAAATGACATTGCATATATTTTTGTGCCATAGTGCTAGCCAAATCTATCCAACAACTAAACAAACATTAATGCTGTAATACTTCAAATTTTATGGTTTTAGCCTAAAATAAAGTTTACTTATACATTATTAACTATTTTTGGGAGTTGAATACAAACTATAAACAAATTTATCTACAAAATGTTAAGTTACATAATTGGTTTTAAGTTTAACATTTGTTGATTCCATCTTCGCGTGAGCTACTAGTGATCACTAAACACTTTAAATGTTTTTAAACTTGCCTATAGTAGCACTGAACCTACCTCAACAAGCAAAGTAAGTGCTACTACAGGCAAGTTTAAAAACATTTAAAAGTGTTTAAGTTTAACTTGAATGTCAAAGGAAAGTATTAGTTTTTGAAATTTGGAACGCACGAGGAAAGGAGTTATGCAAAACTGAGGCTTACACAGATAGTTACAAGGCCGTCAGCTATAATCCTAAAACTGATTCATCCAGATTTATATCAATTGAGACGTCAGTGACTATGGACTAAGAAATTGTTTTTAAACTGAATGTTAGCATATATACCATTTAATGAGCAATCAGTAAAAAGCACCAAAGTGTTAATTTTAGTGTCATATTAACTATAGATGGAACAGAGTTTTATTTTACAAAAAAGTTTATAGTATGGGTATTTCTTAGTGATGAGGAAGCACAATAATATAAAACAGAATTTATCTCAACTGGAAGTTTTATTAATTTTATGCTAAAACTAGTTTCAATATTAAAATATTTTTCATGACAAAAACTTTATTAAAATTCTTAAAAACTATTTAAGACACTCTCTAACAAAACAAGCAATACAAAACAACACTAAATGTTTCAGTAAAATATCAAATACGGAATGTTAATAATATGTACACATTTTAGGCAGACAGTTATTTAGGGACACTCCTCCATTTCAGATATTTTTTTACATACTGACATTTAAAAAAGATAAAATCAATATCTTAAATAACGATTGTATTATGTAAAATTAAGTGCATGTGCGTTTGCATGCAAGCTCTTTCTTAAGCAACATTTCATATCTCTTAAGTATTTTTATACATTATTTATATTATGTTATATGCTATAAATCTTAATAGCTATCTTATGTTTTTAGTAATGAACTTTATACATAAACATTAAAAACTTAATACTTTACTGAGCTTTAATAGGCAAAAACATTCACTAAAGTAAGTTTTATGTTTTCACTGCATAGTAATAAAAATCTTATGTATATATAAGGGCACTGCCTAAAATTTACATTGCTCTATTTATTGTAAAAAGCTACTATATTTATTCAGAATGTACTTTTATGTATTTTTGAAATACAGTATATGTAATTTATTCATTTTGCAATCTTTAAGGAATTATTAAAGAAGACACTGATGAATATCGCTACATAGCGATCAAAAACGTTCTGTCTCAGTAACTTTTCACAAATTTACAAAATTTAAAGTTTCGATAGTCATAAACTATTCTTAAAGTGATGAATTAATTAAGTTGAAACTTTTTAAATCATGTCTTCCATAAAAATAAACTTTAAAAACTGAGACAATGATAGAACATTTATAATGATCGCCTTGAGCAGTTGAGAAGTTTATTAAAATTTACTGAATAAAATACTTAAAGTGAAAATATAATACAGTAAAACTTTGATTAACCGTCACTCTTTTAACCGTTAGTTTTTGTTAACCTTCATCCAATTGGCCCGACGACCAGTACCCTGAACCGAATACTATCAGCCCACTATGCCTGACATTGTCTAATAACGTTATTTTTATTCGTACTACTCAGCTGATGTTGCTACTTTTGGAAAAATGAATGCACAGTATTTTAAACAACAAGCTACACACTACTTACAAATGTAATTACGATGGTTTTTGTTTGAATGATAAACGCTGACGGCATTGAAAACATGATATTATTCTAGGAGCTTTTTGTCAGGAGTTACGGCCCAACATACTTATTTGTTAACAATTTTAATGAAATTGAGTTGATTATTCCATCCAAAAAATGGTTCATTTAAAGAAGTTTACCTTTATATACTTAATAATAAAATAAATAAATTTTAATGATGTATTATATTGATCTTCACTATTGTTTTCAAAACTTCACAAAACCTAAAAAATAAGTCGGAAATACTGACTAAATATTTAGTTGTAAAATAATCCTTAAAAATGCACTTAGTTGAAGGTAAGTATAAACATTGATACACTTAGATAAACTCATCCTTACTAGGAAATAAATGAGCATATGTGTACATTTTCATTCTATATAAAAAAATGTATAAACTCACAAATCAGTCACATGTGACACGTTTACATGTCTTAGTGATAAGCGCCAAAACACTTTTATCGCCAGTCAGCTTATTATGTGGGTAACCGGAACATGAAATTGTGGTTTTGTTGTTTATTGTCTACACAAAACACAAACAATATTAAAACAGCGTAGCAGAGATAAAAAATATAATAAATAAAAAAAAATGTCGGGCGAATTGGATCAACGGAGTTTACTTACATAACATTTACAATAGGAAAAACCTATGTCGGCCCAAATGGCCTGACACGTATTTGTATAAATATTATGACAAGAAACGTATTTTCATTCTTAGATATGATAGGGGAACAAAGAATAAGTACACATTATTTAAAATCAAGCTTAAAATATTTTGGCAATTCTCTGGGAAATCGCCTATATTGTGACCGGCAGCTAAAGTATTAAGGTGCACAGTGACGCGTTAGCTTTGTTTATTAAGCTACATGAACTATTTCAACTGTAAGTTTATTTATATTACTGTACATTATTTTGCTGCATTTGTAGCAACTTTGCGGATCTTTTTATCATATAATAAATAGTTTTTTTTTTTTGCTATTACAACCATGTTTATGTTCTTTTCGCTCTGAAATGTATTACCTTTACTGTGAGAATGATATGTGTCTATAATATAATTGATTGAGGGTTAAGTTTTGGAGGAATAGTAAAATGTTTCTGTTATACGTGTATTCGGACCGACGGTGACGGTTAATAGAGTTTTTACTGTGATGAAATTTACTTATAATTCCATGTATTTTGTGAATTATCTACAACACAAAGCTTCAAATTGAAAAGAAGAATTAATTATTACAAATCACATTAAAAAGGCACTAATTTTACATTAACAGAAGTTATGAACTTCGTTATTGTAGAAATTATATATAAAAACTATATGTAATATATAGCAAAATTCTATATTTCCAAGTTTATTTCAAAGATTATTCAGTGCATTTAACAAAATACTCAGATTACACACAAAATAAACTACTGTCACTTGATTTTAAAATATATTAAAATTACATTTTTACTATTGTCCAATTAGATATAAATAATTTAATTATTATCTGCAAGATATTTTCAGTGGCATTTTAGTAAACTATTCATAAGCCACAAATTAAATTTAAAATTTATACTATTTTAGGAATATAAAACACTGATGTTGATAATTATATAATACAGGAAGATATTTGAGCAACTTTTTTCTAATAAAATATATTTCTTTCTATAAATGTAGTCTTTTTATGACAGTCTTTAAAAACAATCAGCACTTATGATTAATAAAATAAAAAATATAACAAAAATATTAAACAAGCATAATTACCCTGCATTGCAATCAATAATTATACTATACACTCAGGAACATCAAATTTATCTAATTATATAATATAATTATAATTTAATTTTTATTGCTACTTATATAAATCAACAGTTCAAAGAATGTTCTTTTTTTTTAAGAGACGTTGAGACATTTATCTGTGACCTGATTTTTATATATTTATTTTGTCTATTATAGTTGTTGTATTGAAAAAATTTTAATTCATGTTTGAATTATTATTTGTTTTTGTTAAGTATATTTTTATTCATTATTATCAAAAATGTTGAGCATAACAAATCTTACTTTCAATTTTTACTAAGAATATGTTTGATTAATTATTATTTTCTATTTAAGAACCTTTTGAACATAGTTATACTGGTAAAGGTTATAAAAGGCATGCATTAAAATTAATCTAAACAAACGTTTAATTTTTTCTATATTAAAACGGAAAATGAGTCAAACAATTTACATTTTTCTAAATAAAAATTTATAACAATTTGATTGAACTTGTAATAAAATTCACTAACTCTCAAAGATTTTTCAAAAAGTAATGAATTTATAGATATAAATTGATATAAATTAAACTTTTTAAAAATTAAAATTTTATAATTTGAAGGCCAAACTTCAAATTAATGTAAGATTACATTTTAGAAAGACTTTCTCGTTAATAAAGAGATAATGAAAAAAAAATATGAAACTTGTTAGGGGCCATCCCTAAATTCTGTAACGCTAAAATGGATGATGTTTAACCTCCCCCCTTAATAAACTGGTAACGGTAGTATCAACCCCCCCCCCCTATAAATACGTAGCACCTTGTCTTTACTGAGTTCATTGTTTTGAATCCCGAATTTGTAGGCCAATAACGAAGTACATCAAATGTGCCAGAAAATATTATGGTAATAATATAATGAAAAATTAAAAGATTTTGTTAAATAAATAAAACAGGAATAATAAACAAATTTGTGACCTCACATATACGGGAAAACAGACAGAAATTGTAAAATCAAATTAAACTTGAGGTTATGTATAAACTCAAGACAATATTAATTTAAACATAAATTAAAGATATTATTTCATTATAATGTGACTTAAATGAATTTGAACGCAGAGTGATCAACCCATTGTAACATTGTCTAAAGTCTATTCATCTGATAAGTAACAACTGGAGCTTAGCTGATACATGGAGACCACGGTACAAATCTGTACACTCCATCTGATTGCCATACTGTGGACGATACCACGCTCAAGGTTATAGTTCCTTACAATTTCCCTCCAATAATGCTCATAAATAGGAAGTTTAATAGAGTACTTTAATTACATGTTTTTTTTTGTAAATAGATTTTATTTGAGTTCATTGTTAATATTAGGTACATTTTACTTAGTCATAAGTTTAAAATGGGCGCAGTTTATTTCTAAATAAAAAGAGATTTTAATGTGGTCAAAACTAAAATTTCAAGTTATGTAATGTTACTGCTTACCCGCCTCCGCCTTCCATAACAATGCGTAACGATTTAAGAATGACCCCTTAATGAGAAGACTATTACTTTAGAAATGAATTATTGTTTCTACATTTATTAAACTAAATATAATTATCTTTAACTTGTGAGAGTTATCTATTTATAAATGAAATAACCTTTCTTGTTTTATTTTAAACACAGCAAGAAAATTGTTTATACTTAAAGGTACTTAAGTATTAGTAACATTAGTTAATTTGTTAAACACATTTGTACAAATGTTAAAATACAAAATAAATAAATAATTACATACAAATATTCATTTCTACGATATTTAAAATTATAACTAATATAATATATATATATACACACATTGATAAATGATTATTAATTAAATACATATAAACATGTGTAACTTATATGTACATATGATAATACTTCAGCTCATAAGACACAATATTATACATTTTTGAAATATATAAATATTTAATTTGTATTAATTATGAAAGTTCCATGTCATTAGAGCAAAAAATGTCTTTGTATCGTAAAACACAATGTTTTCCCTCCGAATAAAATACATTACACCAGAGGTACCCAACTTATTCTCCTAAAGCAACCAGGATTTTTGCATGCTCTTTCAAGATATTTTGCAGCTACTTTAGGAGAATTAAGTGATAGGAAAACTAAATTAATCTGAAGAATAAGAAAAAAGGTAAAGTTAAATTAAGAAAACTATTAATTATATCTTAAACTAAAATTATTAAAAAAAACTAAGACCCTAGTGCGTGTTTGAGTAGTACCTCATTCATTGCTGGCCAAAAGAGCTATTAAAAGATTTGCTCCTATCTTGACATTACTTCACTGTGAATATCTTACTCCGATATTATTTAATGAGTTTTCTCTTTTTCAATGAATTAACTCTCTTGTTCAGTTGTATAAAAAGTTTGAAGTATAACAGAATAATTATTTGAGTATTGTGTTGGTTGGGTTACAATTACTGGTACATTATTGGATGTTACAAAACCGATTGACTCTGTCTTTATTTTATTATAATTTTCAAGGGGGTAAATAAAATTTTAAATATGGCCATTTAAAAAAATTAAAAATCATTAGTTCCTAATAATTGAAAAGAAATAATATTTGTTGATTCCATCTTCACGTGAGCTACTAGACACTTTTACTAGACACTTCACTACTATCACTAAACACTTTTAAATGTTTATAAAGTTGACAATATGACACATCTTCCAAAATGGCCGTCCTCAACAAACAAAGTAAGTGCTACTATAGCCAAGTTTATAAACATTTAAAAGTGTTTAGCGAAAAGAAACATTATTTATTGTTTCTTCAACAATTGAAGTCGAGTTATTTTTTAATGAAATAAAAATGACTCTACTTTTGTAAAAAGCTGCATTTTTTTTAAACAAAAAATCTTTTTTAACAAAACAACCCGATAAATATAGGAGAATTTATTTTATTTCGTATTGTGGATTATAAAAAAATAAGTAGTTAGTGGACTATTCTATTTTTAAGTATGGATCATTGCCTTCAAACCAAAATATTATATTTTTAAACACGATTAACCATTCTCCATTACATTTCCTGATGAACCAATGAAAATAAAAGATCATAATTAACCCTAAATCAACTGTGTAACCTTCAATTTTTCTTTGCAAAATACATAAAAAATGAGGTTGTGGAAAGCAAGGCCACCCAATTAAGAAAATGAAAATTCAAAAAAAGGTACTTAAAAGATGGTTGATCTCTCTGTGTCATTTGCAGAATAAAGTTGATGAAATAGTTCCATGTCTTTTGGTAAACTGAGGTCTAGAGAGAAACCATTCAGAGTTGAAAGATACAGTATGTGAATTTCTCAAGAGAAAGTGCTTCCCAATTTAGATTTAACAGAAAATAATAATGAATCAATACTGATAAAGTTCTGGAAGCTTTCTACAAAATTAGTTATGGTGTAACTCAAACTGGTGAAGCATAACCACTACAGAGATTCGTATTAAGCTGAGATAAAATAATATTAAGTATTTGATGAACTGGTTAAGTTAGTTTACAATATTCATTTGTCAAATAGTATTGTTGTTAAGTGAATCAGTGATATGGAATGAAGCATTAAAGATACACTCATTAGTCATTCAGGTGTCATATTTCTAACTATAAATAGATGAATCAACTGATGTCTCTGAATTGACGATTTTAATTGTGTTTGTGTATTATGTTCATAATCCCATCAAAAAGATTGATTGTGAAAACAAATAATGAATTTACTATGCTGGGGCCATAGCCAAAATTATAAATAAAGGCAAGAACTGTAGCAGCAGCCGTTGCATATTCATAGACACATCTTGGACCTTGCGAAAAATGCCTTCTGAATTTATGGGAGTGCTTAGTGATGCCATGAAAAAAAAATTATATAATATCATGACCTTTTAAAAACAGACTTAATAATAATGTATACAGATTTAGGAAGCCGCCACCACCACCCTCTCCAATTGCATTCTGAAGATGGTTATACACCTATAAAGCACTAACATTTAGGAAACTGCATGCAGAGGTATTTAGATTTGTAACGTATTTTTGATGAATCATAATGCTCAATTGGCGACAGATTTAAATGATAAAGACAGAGTGTGGAAATTAGTATATTTGTTGGATATTTTTGCAAAATGAATATATCACAGTAAAGACATAATTATAGTATTGTATACCAACTTTAAAAAATCTTTTTTGAATGGAAACCTATGTGCTTGATTGGAGTGTGGGAAATATGAATATTTTCCCTTATAGAGAGCTTTAAGAATGAAAACAATATCAAGCTTCTAGAAAAAAAATACACAAATAATTTCAAGAGAATATTGAACAAGAGTGAAATTATTTTGAACAATATGTTTCCTGCGGGAAAAGAGAAAATGCTTGATAACTTCAAATGGATACAGAATGTATTGAGTTTGAATAAGAAACTACCTACATTAAACTTAGAAGAATATGATGTAATCATAGATTTGACTTTCACATTGTACTAAGAATCTCATTTAGTGAACTAAACAAAAGAAAAGTCTACTAGAGTTTTGGCTGCTTTTACAAAAATAATTCAAAGCACCATATGTGAAAGTAAACCTAGTATTATCAATCACATTTGCCTGTAAACAGGGATACTCCACCTATATAGGAACCAAAACAAAATACAGAACTTGATATTCGTCTTCAATCTAAATACACTAGAAAACTGAGTAAAATAGTCCAACTAAAGGGGTCCCATTAAAAAACCTTCAATTTATTAAATTTTGATATGACACTTGGTATAGCAAAGTTTTAATAATATCTTGTGCATAGGTGGTAGTTTAGAATGAATTCAGATATTATGTTGAATTTTATAGTTTTTAAATATAATTTTACAACATGGATATTTTGTAATACTTTCTCTAAGTTTATAGTTGTACATTATCTTCGTTTACTCCTATAATATTACTCTTCAATACCATCAACTTGTAAGGTATATAAGAGGATGGTAACATGTAAGACACCTTATGGCCTGTATGTGTAAGATACCTTATGGCCTGTATGTGTAAGATACCTTATGGCCTACATATATCACACAAATTTGGAACCAATGAATTAGGGTGTTATGGACTATATAGCCTGCTTGTCCATTAATGCTCATTCAGTTGGCCAGTTGTTTACATTTGAAAAACAGCAAAAGATCATTTCCTTAATTTCATTTTAGTGTAAAGCATCGGTTATCTGAAAGTCAGTTATCTGAATCCTTAATTATTTACACCATCATTAATAGAACAAAACTGTGTCGTCAAAATAATGAACTATAATTTAATGTGAAATAATACATAAAGTTAGTATTATACTAATTTATACTAAAAGTTGGACTTATTTGTATCAGTTAATGAATATTTAGGTTATACGTTTTTGCTAAATGTCAGGATTATGCATTGGTAGTGAATATCATGTCTATGTGTCTGTGCTAAATGACAAAACTATGTGTCAGCGCTACATTTAAAATTATTATCAAGTATTAATCGTTTAAACAATAGTTTATGACTATCTGAACTTAAAATTTTGTAAATTTGTTAAAACTTACTGAGACAGAACATTTTCGATCACTATGTGGCGATCTTCATCAATGTCTGATTCATGAGTGAAGATACTGATGAAGATCGCCACATAGCGATCGAAAACGTTCTGTCTCTGTAAGTTTTAACAAATTTACAAAATTTAAAGTTCGGATAGTCATAAACTATTGTTTAAGTGATTAATAAGATTCACCAAACGTAATGGACCATACATAATAACTACGTTATAACGTAATTGATGGCAATTCAAGTATTACCAAGTAGTTTTTACGCCACTTTATTGCCATAAATATATTTTTAATCTAGAGATTATGTTAGTCTTTACTAACCAATTAGGTTATACCAATAAAGGTTATACAGTATTTTATTACTATCTTACTAGCAATGAAATATTTTACGTATCTGATTATCAGAACAGCTGTGGTTTCAATTAATTTAGACAGCTCTAGCTCTACTGTATTTTAAAATCTATCAAAATCTTGTTGCTCTTCATAACGAGCTGGTTGTAAATTACTTATTACACTTTTGCTATTACTTGCGACCAGACTTTTGTTAACTAAAAGTTGTTAATTGTTAACTTACATTTGGAGGAAACGTTTTCGTCTTACGACTTCTTCAGCCTCGTATTTTTGCCGCTAGGAATGCTGCTGTTGTGCTTCCTCGGTACTATTTTTTTGAAAGTTAGAAGTGATGTGATCGAAGAGTATGTGTGATCTGTGCCGTGTTTGTTCATTTAGGACGTCATTTTTATGTGTGTTGCTATGTCTATATACTTCAAACTGTTCTAGTGTGTTTAATTTATGGCCTTTGTTGCTGTGTTGAGGAGGCTCATGTTATTTTCCATACTTTTGCATGAGTGTTTAGTGTCCATGAGGTGATTTGCGAAGGTGGATTCAATAGTAGTGTGCAGTGCCCTTTTGTGTTCTTTATATCTTTTGGCGAAAGATCTGCCTGTTTGTCCAATTTAGAACTTTTTGCAGTTGTTGCATTTTAGTTTGTATACTCCTGGGTTGTTATATGTGTTGACAACAAAGGCCATAAATTAAACACACTGGAACAGTTTAAAATATATAGACATAGCAACACACATAAAAATGACATCTTAAATGAACAAACCCTGCACAGATCACACATACTCTTCGATCACATCACTTCTAACTTTAAAAAAAATGGTACCGAGGAAGCACAACAGCAGCATTCCTAGCAGCAAAAATACAAGCCTGAAGAAGTCTTTAATGTATGTAACTGACTACATCTATGACTAAATAAAATACTATCAAGGTGGTCCATGACCCCCCACTCCAGTGTTCCTAGTTGAGAAGTGAACGTTCCCGATGGCGGTCTGCCTCGAACCGTTCTGTATAATGTTGAATCTATCTTTATCCACTCACACCTGATAATTAATGAAAGTGTAATGATGTATTACTTAAAGTACCTATCCTATAAAAGTGAATTCAGATATTACAAAGTCGTAAGACGAAAACGTTTCCTCCAAGTGTAAGTTAACAATTAACAACTTTTAGTTAACAAATGTCTGGTCGCAAGTAATAGCAAAAGTGTAATTTTTAAAATGAACTTTGAGCAAGAACCAATAAACTTGCTGGGCTGTTTCGTAGCTCAAACATAGCTTCTGAGCTGTTTGAAATCTATTTATGTTTTGATTGGCTACTACTGATAGGAAAAACTATTAATCTCAATTGAAATGACAGGTATTCACTTTAACAATACTTATTTAAGAAATCATAAAATAATACTCTGTCAAGTTTCAGCTCCATTCCATCATTTCTCATGGCTACTTGGTAATGAATCTAAACAACCACTACTATTACAATTAATATTTTACAAAAATGTAAAAGGAATATTTTAAAGGATTATGTATCCATGTCACAGCAATTGAGACTAACATTTTTAAAGGCCTGTTCTAAATGAAAGCTGAGCTAAAATACAACAGAGTTTAATTAATCTAATTTTATATTCACTGTGAAACTAAGCTAACATCTTAGTAATTAAATAGTAGTTTTTAATTATTATGTTTAATAAAAGACCTGTTGATTATCTACATATATTTTTATCAAAATATTCGACAGTTTTTTAAACATTTAAACTTATACACATTATCATATTTAGAAATCTCTAAACATTTGCATATAATAGCACACAATTCCTTTATAAATGAGATATGAGTTTTAGATGATTAGCTCTTTGCCAACTTGGACAACAAGTTGAGTTTTTCAAGACAAGCCAGTGTTCTTGTTTTATAAAAATCAAAACAAAATGGACAGTTAATGAATGAAGTTATATTATAAAAGAAATGAGGAGAGGTCAAAGCTCATTAACGAAAGCAAACTTAATCAGCTGGTTTGGTGAGACTTTAATAGAGTAAAAGGAAATTTTAAACAAAAATGTTAAAGTTTTAACATTCTAAATGCTATAAAATAATAAAGATTTTCAGGAAACTGGTAACTTGAACAATGAGATTGTAATCAATACTTTTGATCGCTTTAAAGTCATTCCAAATTTTGCATTTCTAGATTTTACCTCATATTTTATATTCCGTAACAGCTATAATGTTCTACTTGATCATTCAACAATTTCCACTGAAGAACAAAAATGAAATAAGTTAATAAAAATCAGTAATTTTGGACAAAGTCTAAATATTAGTTGCAGTTTGAGATTAGAATAGGATGAATTATGCAAAAAAGCCTTTCTCATTCAAAGTTAAAATTAAATGCTAATATACTATAAAGCCAAGTGTATAAGTATAAGGAACTTCAGCTTAACATTTGAAAAACAAGTTATATCTGAAATTTTGTAATAATACATGTTTTTATCCGCCAAAAAATAAAATGTTTTTAAAATAAAAATAAATTTTAAACTCGTAATAAAATTTTTTTTAAAATGTCAATTTCCTTCTTAGGTTAACAGAGATTTTTTAAAAATTTTAGTTACTTTTTATTACATAATAACAATTAATATAGATATGACAGAATCACAATATCAAGTGACCAAATAAAAAAGCAAAATTAGCAATTAAAATTAACGTAGCCTAAAAGGTGTAAATTTTTCTAAAGCATTATTTACGATATTGTATAATAACCATGGCAACAATTTTTGACAACTCCGATCGGCCAAGAAGGAGAACGGGAGAGTAGTAGAAAAAAGGTTTCAAAGAGAACCAGGTGGGGGAAAAACATGTATATACCTCTCTAACAAAAACATTTCCAGCTATCAGCACGTTGCCTCGGTGCCAGATTGTTGGATTTCAAACATGTAGTCATACAGTTTGAATCTAACCTAAAAACATCAACTTTTTAAAATTAAAAATATCGAATTAAGATTTGAATAAACTGTATTAACATTGAGTGTCATCCCCTACAAGACTAAAAAAATGTGTTTGAACTTGAGTGGATGAATACAAAGTATTTTATTAACGGTTGAAAATATGAACAAGATATACCTATACAAGGAGAGTGTGAACTAATATAGTAGAAATTGTTTTAAAAAAACAAAAGTAATAACACATAACTGATTTCAAATCTAGTACTCAAGGGTTTATATTGAAAAAAAACAAATAGAAATATTACTATATATACTTAAATATAACTCTATTAAGAAGTCACAAAATAAAGTTAAAGAGGAAACACTGTAGGGTGTGTATAAGTTTGATATTTATAATAATATTAAAATTGAAGGGATAAATATTGTCCAAAGAATGAGGCGTGTCAAAATAATGAATAAAAAAAATTGTTGATAGCAAAAATTTAAAAAGTTCATAATAAAAATTTACAAAAAGATTTGTGTTAATATAAAAACATTTTTTGTTTATAGACAGGCTTTACATGATAGGGCATCTGTTAACAAAATTAACAAACAAAAATAAAGGTTTTAAAATGCAGCACTTAATAAAAATATGTTTATAGAGAGAAACATTTTTAATATAATATTTACAAAACCTAATTCAATGTGTAAAAAAACATTTCTATATACAAAGGTCTGGAATATTTACAAATGACTGGAGCAAGAGATTATAAAAATGCACAACCCAGAATAAGGAAAAGAACTGCTACAGGAAAGATAGCATATATAGCCATCCTAGGATGACATGTGGACACTAAATATGTAATGTCATCGGTCTCATGTTCAATTCCATCCCTGGTAGGAACTTCCACTACAACCATTTCATCGGCAAGAAACTTTATAGGAAATGTGCAGTCTGTTGTGTTTATGCATGCTTTGCTATAGTTTCCATACTGATATGTGGGTTTGAAGATATCAAATATAGCATGTATATCATTGGGATGAAAATCATTGTCACTGTAGAAAATGTAATAGTAATAACCATCTACTAAGACATCATGTGTTGTCTGAAGAACTCTTCCATTCTCCAAGTACTTGATTTTATTACAAAGATCTGAAGGCGGAAATTCTTTATGAAGTAGAATTTTACCTTCGTGACACTGTAATAAATTCCCTTCAAAACTTGACATAGAAGAATCATTTTTATTCACAAATTTAATTGCATTACCTCCATGTGCAATTCCTCCATCAAGTTTAAGTTTTGGAGTAACATCGGCTCTTCTCTTCTGTCTGAGATGAGTATTGGCATCATCATCTTCATTATTTAACAGCTGTTTTAACAACTCCTTTCTTTTTTCCTTACTGCCTCTTTTCTCCCTCATGTGTCTGGCTCGAGCTTGTCGATGCCTGTGTTTCCTCCTCTCTGTAGTCGACTCAGGAGTTGTTATTGCTATGTCTTCTAAGACTTCACCTTCGTAGTCTAATTCTTCAGCATGTTTCTGGTTTTCTATGTCCTGGTAGGCCATAGAATCAGGATGATGAAACTCTTGAGCAACACCTTCAAATGTGACTAACACCTGTCCTTGCCCCACAGCTAAATGAGCTTCACCATCACCTGGTTTGGGATTTCCACAATTTCTCAGTGTTTTGTCTCCTTTCACAACTAGTATATGAGCGCCATCCCATCTAAAAAGAATATCAAATACCTAATAAAAAAGTAAAACAAAGCCTGTAAAAATGTAATAAATTACTTAGTTACATAGTAATTAATAAATTACTTCTTTTATTACAGACTTGTTTAAAGCATTTAAACCTTTGACCATTATAATGTAATTTGTACCAAAGTTTTATTTTAGTAGGTTAAAGTTCAATTGTTTTAAAAGTAAGGATGATATTGGGGCAATTTAAATATATATTAAACTTATATAAAAAAACTTGTCTGTATTTTAAAAGTGATATTAGAAATAAAATAATGAATAATTTGGTTAGACGTGAAACAAATTAAAAATCATAATTAATCTTATAAAACTTAAGTTTTTGTAACACATTTTAGGTGTGTTACATATTAAAAAAGATTCAGAAAACAAACGGGACGTCAAAAATTTTAAAATGTAAAACATAAATATAAATAATTTTAAAAAATTGTATTTGGAACCGAAATCTATGTAAGAGCACAAAATCTGTTTTGCAAAAAAGAAACTACTAGGACTGAGCTGCACGGTTAAAGGTGCGCGCAAACCTAGGTAGCTGCACGCAAGCCATGCTTCTTTCTCTTATGTGTCGAAATGTAAACCGGGAAGCACCTCTTTCGAGATGCAGGAGCAAAGGACGCCTTTATTTTTTTTATAAAGTATTTTAATTAAATTTTTGTTTTCATTAGAAGGAATGTTGCTGCCCGGATAAATACCTTGAGAGGAAAGATCATTGCCGAAACGCTGAATGGGGGATTTCATTCCAAAATCAGTCTGTTTGGATCACCATAATAAAAAAAAGCAGCCAAGTTGTACTATAGAAAAATTGTGTTTAAAAAGGAATAACGTTTGAAAAATTTAACTTTAATCTTTCATGGTTTTATAAGCCAGTTAGTTCTCTGTAAATCAAAGTGTTTAAAGTAATAGTGCAATGTAAAATAATTAATTTAAATTCAATGTACAATCGTTAATGCATCTTAAATATATATATATATATATATATATATATATATATATATAAGCAACTTCAAATAAATATCTCGTGGTCTGCCATAGATATTCATATAATAAATCTCTTAAATTAAATATGTATGTAACAAGGGTAAGCCAGCATTCCATTTGTATAAATATGTATTTATTTGTAATTTTTGGTTAATTGGCAAAAGTAAAATTTGATTTATTTGAACTAACATTGTGTCTAAATTATTTGTGATATACATCATTCTTGTTCCAACTGAACATTTGATATTGCAGGTCAATCTTTAGTTATGTAATGAATTACTGCAATCTTTAAAATCAATTAATTCCCTTAGAATTAAGTTATTTAACACGTTACATTTTAACAAAAATAATATAATTAAAAATATTGATATTTTTTAGTGGGGGTAGAAAATGATTGGATTAACAAAATCATGAAATTCTGGGTTATGTACATGTTCCATATTAAAAAAAAATTACAAACTGATTTTAAAAATATAAAACTCTAACTATATACAAAAACCAAACAATATTATTAATAATCAATCAAACAAAAATCTAATGAAACAACAATTAGGCATTGTTATACATCAATGGCTTAATCCAGGGATTGCTGACAGTGAGCAAAATCACTTGTTTGCATTTAGTTTCCTGGAAAAACTATCTAAACACTAATACTAACTAAATAGTTATAAGCAAGCCTACATGCTACTACTTTTTAATATCACTGTTTTTCACAACTACAGCAGAAAAATAATATTTTATCACTGAGATTCTCATTTAATACTGGAAAATGGAATAATTTGGTTAGCAGGAATACACGTCATTAACATGGAAAGGGTGAATTTAAAGAGTATGTGGTGTACAAAAATTAATGGAATTCTAACAAAGCAACCTAAAAAAAATAGTTTCTAATTCACTTACTAGATGTAGTGACTAGTTAAGCACAAAATATCCCCCATCAATCTGCCTAACGATATCAAACTGTCTATTATGTAATGGTTCTTTCTTTAAACTTGTTGAATTGTTTTCTCTAATGGAAAATTGTATCTAAAGCTGTAATAATGTTTAATGTTTAAACAGATTTATACTTTAAAATCATCAAAATGTCAAAATATAAGTGGTTACTAAATTTCTAAAAGAGAGAAATTATATTGACCTGACTTACCTTTACAAGGCATTTTTTAAAGACTACCTTTGTGTATTTGGAACCGTGTCATGGTTCAATTTTTTAGTTTGCCAGAAATAAATAGCAATTGCTTAAAAAAAACGCTATAATGTATAGAAACCTGATATTTTATTGAAAGGGAAAAATATAGAATGAAATTCTTTCGTCTGACCTATACCTGGGCTTAGTTAAAATTGGGTTATGCATAACCTACACTTGGGCGAAGCATACAAAGTGTTAAAAAGGACTTGAATAGTAACACAATTTTTATCAAAACTTTTAAAAATAAATTTGTAAAACATATCTACCTAAATTGAATCCAAACTCATTATGGATGAAATATTTTTTTTCAATTTGTTGATGTTAAAAATTCAATGTACATGACTATCTACAACTTTGCATAGTCTATAAAAACAGTACTAGAATAAAGAAGAAATTTCAAAGAAAATTTCATGTTTAGGCCAATAACTTTAAGAACAAGAAAGAAAAAAAGTTCTCAACAACTGAGTGTAACATTCAACTATGTGTCTACTCAGATTTTGAAGGCGTACAAAAACATTTTTTTGTAAACTTCTACAAACTTTATATGTAATTCATATTGCATAATATAATTACATAATAAATTATTCTAAATTTAGAACAATTTTTATATTTTATTACTTTGAGTGATTTTTTAGGTTCAATCCTAATCTTTAAACCATAGCATATTTGGATGTTCTGATTTGGCTAAATTCCTCAAATAGTTATAAATAGAATTACTAAATGTGTTAAAAATATACCTTGCACACACTGAAAGATTGACTCTGGAACCATGAGGAAGAAAGAATCCCCAATACTCTAAAGTATCGTCTGGCAAATGCATGCTTTTCTTTAACTGAATATGTTTTCTGACTGAAGTGGAAAGTTCAGGTGTTCCTCGCACTTGGAAGGCACTGAATGAAGAGTTCATTCTGAGTGAATGGCCCTGCAATAAAAATAAAAGTTAATTTCCTTCAATTATCTTAATTGCATGAACCGCCTTACGTTGAAACAATAGTAAGCTTAGTTTGTAACAACTCTGCTTTGTCCTTAAACAGGCAAATCTCGAGTTACGTAAAACGAAAAAATTTGGGTATAACAAGTAAGTATTATATTTTTGTGTGTATAATACTGTACATATGTATAATAAAATGCAATATCTACTGCTCACTAGTTTTAAATACTGGAAAGGGAAAAAAAATTGACTAACTAAGGGAAATTTCTCTTTGTTTCACATTTGTCTCGTCCAGTTGATCAAGGTCATGTCGAAATCCCATTCAGTTTTGTAAAACAGCGGTCATTTTAGATAGTACAAAGAATTCATTTGTGTACGTTTGATCAGGTTGATAACAAGTGCTTATTTGTATGCCATTTTTGTATCTATTAGTCTTAATATAATAAATAGATCTGTTACATTAGCTAAAAATTAATATTATCAAAATGTACGAACATGGTAAAAGCCTATCAGATAATGTTCAAAGTGTGGGCAAGTCGGTTTTTACAAAAATCACAATAGTCAAAGATTGAGATTAAATTTAAGATGCTGTAAAGGGTCTCTAGCAATAAAATTTACAATTATTACAAAGGCTAGTAGCCTTATTTCAAAATTGGAAAAACTGCTAGCTCTTTGGATAGAATAATGTATCCAAATCGATTTCTTTTAAGTATGTTTGTAATACAAATTGAGGCAAACATATTTTTGTAGATTTAAAGAGAAAAACAAATAACACTGATATACAGCTAGTCACAGATGGTTTGAGCACTGTAAAAGAAGGAGTGGTTTCCACTAGTGTGAAACTATATAGTGAGTTACAAGTGTTGATAATAAAAATGGTATACAATTTATAGAACCCTTACAAAATTCAATAAAAGAAAATGTTTACTCAAAGGGAGAAAATTTAAAGGGAGGGTAAGCTACCGTCAATGAAATGACGGTGTTTGTTAAAAAAATCCCACAGAAAAGTTATGTTTGTATGAAGAAAAACTCAATGCCAGGGTTAAACTCGGTGAAGTGTTACCCTTCGTGGAGGTAATCTTGAAGGTTATAAGATGAATCCTCTTGTGGTATATTGTAGCGAAAACACAATTTAAAGAAATTTCAAAAAAGAATCGTTACCTTTACATTTTTGATCAAATGTTCGAATGATAGCTTCTGTGTTCGAAGAATTTTTCATTAATTGTTTCATAACACACATCAAAACATAAAACTAAAATTTTACTTATAATGGAAAACACAGATGGTCAAGCAGTTAATGTGGACATAATTAGCACTACCATAAAAGCAATGTTCATACCTCCGAATACTACATACTCGTACAACAGCCAATGAGTCGGAGAGTGATAAGAACCTTTAAGACTAATTACCTTCGCGTGATAAGGTATTTCCGAGACTAACAATGCTAAGGAAGAGTTTGTTATAATTCTGAAAATCATATGATATTCTAAAGACAATTCATATAATTTCTACAGCTTGGAAAGAAATAAAAGAATCTTATATAGCTGATGTGTGGAAGATTTTGCTGAAATGACTTTTCTTTCAATAAATTTAACAAGGATAAATTAGTAACAGAGCTGACCATGATATTTTAAAATTTGCACAAGCTTAGATATTTAAGTACAAGCAGATGCCAGAAAGGCTAATGGGTGATGCAAGGCAAGAATTGTCTACAGACGATCTGAAGTTAGAGTCTGAAGAATTACTGATTAGTCAAAGGAGTTTGAAGAAGATATCATTGTTGTTAATAAAAAAAAAATTTAAAGTAAAAGAGATTCCATGATATTCCTAATACTGCGTCAGGTCAATTCATTGTTTTAGGAAATGGATCCTGATATATCATGTTTTTTAAAAGTAGAACGAGCTGTAGAACATGCCAAAATCTGTGTATAAAGAAATTTACTAAGGAAAAAAGAAAAGCTTACAGCAATCAAAGAAATTTATTTCTATTTGAAGCCTCCCTTGATATAAGGACTGGTCAAGTAGGGCACTTGTCAGAAGAGCAACCTCCCACTTGCTCTCATTGATTTACATTCTTATTTCTCTCTTTTTTAATGTTACCACTTAGTCTAAAAAAAATATTCTAAAATAATGTTACCTAAGCAATCATTAATTTTTACAAAAATAGGAATTACATAATCATTTATTACAAGACATAGAATTACAATAGGACAAAATTTATTGTATTTTATAAACACATAAGTCAGTGTTATGTTTTAGTGTAGTTTATGTTAAGCAGTCTATCTAATTATAGTTGTGAGATTTTAATTTTTTTATACACCATTCAGTATATGAACATCGCACCAGTAATGTAAATAGTACATTTATTTTGTTTCTTTCAGAATACAGTCAGCCTTTTACAACTATTTTTTATCTTTTTAATTAATACAAAATATATTAATCACTTAAACAATAGTTTATGACTATCAGAACTTTGAATTTAGTAAATTTGTTAAAACTTACTGAGACAGAACGTTTTCGATCGCTATGTGCCAATCTTCATCGGTGTCTTCTGCTTGGAAATGTTCGGTCAAGCGGTGACGGTTTTAAAGGTAGGTTTTCGATAGTATAGAAGAGTATGTGTGATTTGTATTGTGTTTGTTCGTTTAATATGTTTGTACTTTGTGTTTTGTGTGTCTGTAAATTTAATATTGTTCTAGTGTGTTGAGATGTGGTTGTACAGGAAACCCATAACGACAGACACACTTATCCACAACACCTCAAACCACCCTATTCAACACAAACACGCTGCCTTCAGATCCATGCTCCATAGACTTAAAGAAGTCCCAATGACCACAGAAAACATAAACAAAGAACTAGACACAATTAAATATTTAACATACACAAATGGATACAACACCACAATAATAAACAAACTATGGTACAAAATACAAAAAAACACTAAAATTAACACTACAGACAGGGAAAACAGATACATCACATTACCATTCATAAACAAAACAACAAACAAAATGTAACGTACTAGCCCTTTTTACCTCGAGTAAGTTTTTATCTTTATTAAAAAATGCGATTTAATTGCTTAATTACCAACATATTTAATTCTTACCATGAGCTCTAGTTCTCCGCTACAGCACAGGCATAATAATGTCTCTCTGTAAACGGTCTTCTAATCTTGAAGGTAGAACTAGGTTACTTGAGAAATGAGAATTGGAAGTTTTAAAATACAAAGTTAAACAATTTATTAATCAATGACAAATTACAAAAGAACAAATGACACCAATGTGTCAAGTAATTAACCTTTAATTACTGCTAACTATTCCATACAGATTTTAATTACTTGTTAACTTTTCAAATTTATATATATCGAGAAGGTAGTAACTTAAGTTTTCCAATTTAATTTTAGAAATGAATATTCAAAGGACGATTTCTACCATTCATGTGTTAACTGTTTATCAATTAAAATTCAACTTAGTTAACATTAAAATACATTTTCTTTATTATTATCTAAAACGTACCTGGTTGTCCACATTAGTTATAAAACACTATAACACATATCATTAATTACTAAACATGGCTTTTGTACACTTAACACATCGCTCTCACAAATCAGCGCTCTTAAACAAAAATGATAAAAACTTGTATTTATTTGAAACACATAAATAATCGCTTCTGACTTCTTCTTTTGTTGCGTTAATAAAATTTGGTACCGGCCTTGACATCTTAAATTTTGAATACTGGAAGCTTACAAATTTCTAAGTTATCTCCGAAAATGCCATCACGTCCGTCTCGTTCGAAGACTTTTGGAGAAGTGGGGTCGTTGCAAGGACGCACTAACTGAAATTTTCAAACAAACTCCCCCCCTTATTTATATATAAGAATATTCTGATTGGTTGTCAGGAATCGCCTCATGCTTACGTCACATGGCGTGATGTGCTTATTACCTTAAGTTACTATTATTATTATTATTATTACTAAAACTCGGAGGGACCTTATCGGTGTAGAGCACTTAGCTGTAGTCTTTGTACTCTCTTAAGTTACTAACTCGTACGATATTTTTCAATTTCGCCCGCTGGGAGCGCTCACTATCTACGCTAGCTTCACAATGTGCACCAATAAAACAAAATTTTTTTTTCATATTGGGACGATATAGTTATTAAATAAAAATTAAATATATAAATGAATTTATATGTAACACCTTATTTTTAAGAGTGTTACAAAAATAGCCCGCAAATTTCAAAAAATAGGATACAAAATAGCATACAAAATTAATAACAAGTTACAATACAAAATACAACACAACACCAACAACAAGGATAAACTACAAGCACCAGGCGTATACAAACTGAACTGCGACGAATGTAACAAATTCTACATTGGACAAACAGGTGGCAGCTTTAAACAAAGAATCGAAGAACACAAACAGAACACCAACTCAACATTTTACAACCACATAAAAGATACAGGACACAAATACACAGACATTTACCATAACCTAGAAATCCTACACATCAACAAAAAAGGACCACATCTCAACACACTAGAAAAATATGAAATTTACAGACACACAAAAACACAAAGTACAAACATATTAAACGAACAAACACAATACAAATCACACATACTCTTCGATACTATCGAAAACCTATCTTTAAAACCGTTACCGCTTGACCAAACACCTCCAAGCAGAAGATACTGATGAAGATCCGCACATAGCAATCGAAAACGTTCTGTCTCAGTAAGTATTAACAAATTTACTAAATTTAAAGTTCGGATAGTAGTTTTGTACTTTAATTAATACATACAGTATATAATTAAAGTCTAGTATGTTCATATTTGATTTTAAAAAAAACCTTCAGAACATAACCCTTACGTATCTTGGGATTCAACTGTACTTTTAACCTCGAATTTAAGTAAACTTGTACTCTTCCTCCTCTTTTTTTATTATATAATTGTTTGATGTTATTTTGAATAAATAAATAAATTTCTGTGCTTGTGTTGTTTTTTTGTGCAGCAGGAGTTTTGTTATTTATTGTAATTTTAGCATATTGATTATTAGGTAGCATATTAATTAGGCTATGCTAATATGTAACATATAGTTAAATGCAGCATATTAAACATGCTGTGTTTAACCATATGTTACATATTCGCATAGTCTACTCAATATACCTATGCAACAAGACGACTAAAAACATATACTTTTAGATAACAGACTCACAAAAATTAAACATAAACAAAATCATCAAACAGCCATATTGATAAACCACACAAAAAACAACAAATACGACCCATCTCATACCACCACAAACACACACAATCGCTTCTACATTCAGAAAACTCAATTATCAAATATATCATACAAAACAACTAACACTTTAAGGCAACACATACAACCTATAACAACTGTCAGCTTCTACAACGGCCAAACAGGTAGATTATTCAACACACGCTTCAAAGAACACATCAATGACATGAAAAACATAAATCCACCTACAAAACACATATGCAAAACACCCAACACTTATACACGAACATACATACTAACTTAAATATTCTCCACATATTAAACCATAGTAAAAAACCAACAACTATAGACAAATATGAAATATACAAACATCAGGCAACAGATAAAGAAAGTATCTTAAATGACCACACACATTTTGAATCCTACACTCTTTTCCAATACGTAATAAACAACCAACTTAACTCACCCCTTCACACTTATAAACCATAAGCCTGCAACCTTTACCTTGTAGGATGGCGGGCAGTAAAGTCTCAGCTTTGTAAATGAAACGATTGTTTCGAAACACATCAGTAAATTAGTTCTAAAGTATTCACTGAGTTATGCAATAAATACTTATAGTAATTATAATAGTATTATACTACTTATAATATTTCTTTGCAGTATTATAGTCATTCATCTTGACATAAAATCTATTTTCAATGATATTGGCTATTGCCCTTTCATATCTTCCAAAGTTCGAGAAATGATCTTAAAATTATCACATAATTCCTGAGTTTATGGAAAGTAGGTTTTTATACCTTTTGTTAACTGTTTAGAGTCACAAACATGGACTCAACAAAATGTATTTTCTCTGCCAAGAGATGTTATAAGATCAAGAACACTTCTAAAAATTTCTGGAGCAATTGACTATGCAATAGATGAATACTACAATGAGTCTCTACAGAGGTTTAGGAGATTGAAGATACTGTTTGGAGTATCAGCTGACACACAGTATCATATAACTTTGGAATATATTGAAATATCTATTCTTATAAACTAAAGACATTTTTTTTCATTCCAAAAAACTAAAAAAAATCACTTTAATTAGATCATTACAGCAAATTTAGTATGATGATTCATAAAATAGCAAAAATACCATAATGAATTCTGATTAATAAAGTCATTTCAAAATCTTTTCTCGAAAAGGATACAAATTTTATTAATCCTATAGACAAGGAACTGGAATTGGGGAAATATTGGTCCCCAAGCTTTCAAAATACATAAAATACAAAATAATCATTTCATAGCTAAACAGAAAAAAAAACAATACAAATGCTTGACCCAAAGGCCACATTGGTTTTGAAGAATTAAATATTTCTCTGAAGGTCCATGGACACTGGTATTCTATATAGGTCAGAGAATAGTTTTGGTTTTGGGTTGAAGAGGTTAATCAGAACCACAAAGAAGTTTTCTGTTACCAGGAGCTATAGAGCTAAATTTTTGAGTCTTCCAGAAATGTTTTTATTAAAAAAAATCACAGCATCTTACAAATGTTGCTTGGAGTCCCTTTGGCAGGAAGTAAAATTTAATAACATGTTTATGGTAGGAATTGTATAGAATTGGAAGTAGTTTGGATGGATTAAGAAGAAAAGAAAGAGCAAATTTGAGAAGACGAGACCTGAAATCAAAAAGGAAGAGAGAGTACTGGCTGTTGGAAATCTGAGAGTTTGGGGATACAACATGATTGGTTGTTTGGGGGATTCTGCCTCCAAAAGACATGCGGAAAACATCTCCTTGGGACTGGTTCCAAGAAATGGTTAAATTCTATGTCTACACATTCCAGTGTGCTCTGCCAGAACCTAGCAATCTGAAAAGGTACGGTATTTTTGAGAAGGATCAATGCCCCTTATGTTCTCGGCCCCAGCAACTGCCAATCAATTCTTAGTAAGATGCCTAGTCGCACTTCAACAGAAATGTTATACCTGGAGATATGATAGGGTATTGAGCGTCATAAGAGAAGCCTTAACCCTATATATTGCAGTGGCAAAAAAACAGTCGTTGGAAAAACAACCTAGCATCCATTTTTAAAAGTTCTTCACAAATTTATTAATATATATATATTTCGTTGTCCATTATTTTTCCGTTGCACTCACTTTATGAAGTTCATATATTACTATTGTAAATACTTTTATCCACCACTAAGTGCAATAATTTTACCTTGTGTGATGAGGCACCTTTCGGTCACTTGACCATTGTCGAATCACTGATTATTTTTCTGGTGTAGATGTTCGTCCGTGATGTTGGTATTTGTTGACGTTACACGCATTTTCTCTTGATTTGCGTGTATGATATTTTTATATAGTATGTCGTCTGTATATGTAGTCTGTAGGTTCATTAAATTGTTGTGTGAGTTTTTATAAATGTGGTATTTTTCTAGTGAGTTTAATTCGATTGGGTTATTATTTATTTCAACTATGGTTAGGTTATTTTCTTAGTTTGTTATTTCATGTTTATGTGATATTAGGTATGCCACAACATTTTATATTTTTGTATTTTTATTTTTGAATGCTATGTAATGTTCTTCAAATCTTATTTTAAATGATCTGGTCGTTTTCCCTATGTAAAATGTGTTGCAGTAGTTACATGTAATTTTGTAAATTCCTGATAGGTTATGTTTTTCTGTATTTGTTTTGTGGTTTGTGTTATTAAGATATTTTATTATTTTGTTGTTTGGTTTGTATGTTGGAGTGTAGTATTCTTTGTTGTAAATATTTGTTAATTTTTCTATTTTGTTATTGGTATATTTTATTTTAGGTAGATTTTTTTATTTTTATTATTTTTGTGTTCAGGTTGTAATGTTGTGTTGAGGTTAGTTTTTTTTTGTAAATTTGTTGTATGTTTTTTATAAGGTGTTTGTTGTATCCATTTTCTATTGCTATTTTTGTAATGTTATCTAATTCTTCATTTAATTTTTGTTTGTTATCTTGTGTGTATTTTATTGCTTTATTTATCATGTTACTGTAAATGTTAATTTTGTGTGCCCAGGGATGGTTAGATCTGTAGTGTATTGTGGTGTTGTTGGAAGTAGGTTTTCTGTGTACTGTAGTTTCTATTTTATTATTATTTATATTTAATGTAATGTCATGATAGTTAATTGTTCTGTTTGTTTCTGTTTTGACGGTGAATTGTATGTTATGGACAACGTAAAATATCTATATATATAAATATCGCAATATGTATTCTTGTGTATTAATAAAGAACATAAGTCAAAATACAAATACAAGAATTATAATTGAATTTGCGTATGATTTTGAATTGTAAATTCAATTATAATTCTTGTATTTGTATTTTGACTTATGTTCTTTATATATATATATATATATATATATATATATATATATATATATATATATATATATGTATATGTATATATATATATATATATATATATATATATGTATATGTATATATATATATATATATATATATATATATATATATATATATATATATATGAAGTTAATATATTACTATTGTAAGTAATTTTTTCCACCATTAAGTGCAATGATTTTACCTTGAGTGATGAGGCGCCTTTCGATCGCATGACCATTGACAAAATTAACACTTACAATAACATGATAAATAAAGCAATAAAATACACACAGGATAACAAACAAAAATTAAATGAAGAATTAGATAACATTACAAAAATAGCAATAGAAAATGGATACAACAAACACCTTATAAAAAATATATATATAAAAAAAAAGTGATTCGACAATGGTCAAGTGACCGACAGGCGCCTCATCACTCAAGGTAAAATCATTGCACTTAATGGTGGAAAAAATTACTTACAATATATTAACTTCATAAAGTCAGTGCAACGGAAAAACAATGGATAACGTAATATATATATATATATATATATATATATATATATATATATATATATATATATATATATACACACACACACACACACACATATTAATGCTATTTTAATTGAATTGGCAAGTTGTTAATTTGTTCTAATATAAAAGTTTTGCCAACTGTCATGGAAAAGAAAATCCTTAAATAATGTATACATGATGTAAGTAAATCCTTTCCTAGAGCTTGTTTATGTGAATTATTTTACCTACCTCACAAAAAATAGAAGAAATTCCATTTACCATTTCTAGAACATCAGACTCAGCAACTGAATATGTGACATCTGTGTATACACTGTGACGGAGATAAAGTGGAATAATGACAAGAATAGTTGGTAGTACTGTTGTCATTAGACAGAATGCTATCACCCGGCGTGCTCCATGCATTGTGCCCAATCCTAAAACATTCATATGTAACAGAAAATAAATTTTTAAATTATAAAAAACAAATTAAAACTAAAAGATTATTAAAACATATTATCTTTTTAACTATGGATATTTAAGCAAAACTAAACGAATTCATATGTTATTGTAAATAAAAAAAAAACTCTTTGGTCAAAAATACAGGCATGTCCAATTTAAAAATCTCCAATCCTAATGGCACTCTGAGAAACATTCACAAATTGTTTCGCTATACTTGATACTTTGAAGAAATTTAACATTTTTTGCTCGAAGAAATTGAGATAATATTTGACAAACAAGATAATGCTAGTCTTTGAATTAATCATTATTTTTGTGATAACCTACCGCAAACCACCCCCTGTTTGCAGCACCAAACAAGCTCCCTCCCGCCCAGCAGGTTTATTATACAACTGTTGTGTGCAACTAGGATGAAATTCTGGTTAAGCCCCTGATTTGTATGTCAAATAATTCTTCACAAATTGTTATAAAATATACTATATTACCATGTAGCTATATTGAAATCAGGTTAGGATAAATTTTATTAAAAATAAAGAAAAAAAAGTTTCCTAATTTAGTACGTTGAACTGGACCTGGACCTTTTGAATTTATGAATTTTTTAAAAGTTTTTCAAGAAGTCACAAGCGCGCTTGTAAATAACTACCGTAGACTTAATACTTTCACAACAAAACCTATTTTAACTGGAGACTTTGTAGGTATATTATAAAAGAACTATATTTTATTGTAGTGTAGTGCTATATTTTAAAATAGTGCTTCTTTAAATAAAGAGATATTTACTCTATAAAGCTGTATTTATGTTGGTACACAGTGGTTATGTATAAAATTTTCCTCAATTTTAACCACTATTTGTGGTTTGTAACACTTATTTCAAATGTATTTTCAAGTCAAATCTGTGGAAAAAGAAAAAATCGAAGTTGATGTAATCAGTTTCAAAGTATTGGTATATCACATATTTGAACGTCTTTTTAGTGATTCTTTTTTACAAAGGTACAAATCGGATTAAACCATCTTTAAAGAAATTATAAATTAAACAGATACTTCAATCATCCATTATTCAAACAGAATACTAGTAAAAATCTGTTTCTTTTAATTAACATATTTCCAAATTTATTATAGAAGTAATAGTAAACAAAAATATGAATCAACTCTATTTTTTTTGTCTTTATTCAAGTTACTCAAAAATAAATTTTAAACACAAAACAAATAATTTTAATTGTTGGAAAACATAAATAATGGTTAAAATTTGGAAAAACTCAAAAATAATTGAATGTACCCCAACATACACAAAATTACATAAGCTTCTACAAGTTTCTTATAAATCAAAACACTATATTTCACTACATAACTGTATTACAATATAGTTACAAGGTAACTAGTAAGCATAAATTTGATTATAAAAATAATAATTTTAAGAAAAAAAAACATGCGTAGTATCATGTTTTTAAACAAACTAAAAAGTTTAAGTAATTAGGAATTTCTGAGTGTAACTTTTTAATGTACATATGAAAATTCAGTAAATGAAACATGGGTTGCATTTACTGACCAATTCATTACACTATTATCTGTAGGATGTGGCCCACATTTCCCCACTGAAATTTTATATGGACATTAAAGATTTACACTCAGAAATTTCAAATTATTTTATACTTTTATGTTTGTTTAAAAACGTGATACTAAGTTTTTTTTTAAAATCATTACTTTGTGCTTTTTAGTCTCTTGTATATAGTACTTTGCAATTGACATCGCGCCCCCAGCTCATGAAAAAGTTTCTTATCCCGATGGTTATTATTGAATATTGCATTGTTATCCACTGCCGAACTATGTTTAAAATTTCAAGTCTAGCTGATCAGCGAAATTTAATTTGTTTGAACAAAAATTGTTCCAGCAACCTTACAGACAAGGTGAAAATTGCATTGTCATCCAGTGCTGAACTGTAAGTAGAGTTCAAAGTCTGTAGCTCATCTGCCATATACAATTCGTTTAAACAAAAATTATATATATATACACACACACACACAAACTCTTTCTAACCAGATAATTTGTACCATTGTAATGTATAACATATTCAGCCTACTGTATTTTATTAAGAAATTTTGAGTGTATACTGATTGCCAATTTCAACCGCAGAGAGTTTTCATTAATACCAATTTTTTTTATAACCAAACCTATCATAAATGAACGTTTGTAGCTATGTATCGAAATCTTGTTGCTGTTCATGATGAGGTGGTTGGTAATTACTTATTACACTTTTGCTATTACTTGCGACCAGACTTTTTGTTAACTAAAAGTTGTTAAATAGTGTAAGTTAACAATTTAACAACTTTTAGTTAACAAAAAGTCTGGTCGCAAGTAATAGCAAAAGTGTAATATGTAGCTATGTTATAAAATAGCTAGGTAGTTCTTTACCAGTGAACCTTTTAGATATGTGTATGAAAACATTCTTAAACATTTCCTGAGGCTATATTATTAATTATTTTTTTTTTATGTTGGGAAGTTATCTTTTATCAAAATTTCAGTTGGGACTATTTTTCTGGACATGTAGCAATGGTACACCTTACTACATATACATTACTATAAATCTATAAAGTATCTAGTAGAGATAAATTTTGTTATAATTTTATACAGCATTACTATACACCCATATTAACTATGAAGTATCCAGTTAGGATAGATTTAATTGTAATTTTAAACAACATGTATCCAAACAAATCTGCACATGTAAGGTAAGAATAGACATCACATGACGTCACCTGGCAAAAGGTATTACTCCACGGAAGCAGATAACTAATTAGTTCCCAAATGTAAACAATTACCAATAGCTTTATTTTATAGTACTGTAATATAGTGCTCAGTTTCATAAAGGAAAATATACTTTATACAATTTTTAATGTCTTGGTACGTATTAGTTGTTCCAATGTGTTCTGGTACTTCAAATCCCCTGTTTTTTATTCAAAATGTAGGTTTGACTAAGAAACATGATAATAAAAAAAATCTGAGAAGATCTCTTATTTGGACATGTATTACCAATATAAATTCTAAACAATAAATGCTAGGTAATTGTGAGTTTTAGTGACAACCTGAGATATAGATTGAAAATTGTTCAAAACCACAAAATTGGACGATATGCATAAGAATTTTTTAAAAATTTTACTTGGAAAGTAATTTTTAATGTTGGTTAAAAAATTCAGTGGGGAGCATTAAGTTGTGCATTGACCGTGGAGTGATACGCATACCTTACGTGTGTATATAATTGAGAAACACAGTTTTGGTTAATTTTTATGGTTTTTGCATATGTATATTTAAATATACTTAAAAAGTCACCAGTTAGGATAGATTTGGTTTTAGATTTATAAATTACCATATACCTAAAAAGTGTCCAGTGAGGATAGATTTTGTTGTAATTTTATACATTACCTAAATGGTTAAATGTATAAAATTAGAACCAAATCTATACTGACTGGATACTTCATAGGTATATTCCAATATAGATATATAAAACTAACCTCTCTGGCAATAACAAAAATAATAGTTATCAGTATAGCTTCAGGACATGTTTTTGATTCATAAAGCTTAGATTAAACACTAACTACAGTTGTGACATCACTGTATCACTCCGGGGCTGATACATCACTTAACGCTCTGCACTGGATTGATTTTTTACCCAACTTTACATTGATAAAAAATAACTTTCCGAGTAAAACAAAAAAAATTCTTGTGCATATCGTCCTATTTTGTGGTTTTGAACAATTTTCAATATATATCTCGGGTGGTCGTAAAAACTCACAATTACCAAATGCTATTTTAAATATTGCCAAACAGAAATGGTGATTAGAAAAAAATACTAACAAACTCTATTCACAAAGAAATGAAATTGTATAAACCGAATGTTTCTAATAGCATTAGGTACTATATAACATTACATTACTACATAGCTATATTACAAAACAATTATAAAGTATCTCCTTATAATGGGTTTGACTATATAACAGATACAAAATTAAATTTACAAATGCAAAGTAATGAAAGCCTCTTGTTCAAACTAGCAATGGGCTAGTTTATGTACAAAACCTTAATTTTTGTATCAAAGTAGTTCTATAGTAAAACATAGTGTAACAACTTCGATTAAGTTTTAATCAATATTTTTGGTTTGCAACATTTCTAGGTTTGAACTTTACAAAAATAAACGTTTTGCTGATTGTTGTAGAGAACAAAACCCACAAATTGGGTAAAATAATTTTCTTTTCTTGTATAGGATCTATTTCTAAATAACATATATTTACATACAGAAACTGAAGTACATGGAGTAGTTGTTAGTTATTACCATTTGTTTTTATAAAAGTTTGTAACAAATGTTTTTATTTTGAAGTCCTTGAGAATAATTGCCAGAATGCAGGACTATTTCAACTAGCCCATGTGACTCATTTTTTAGACATCTTCCAAACCCATAACTGAGTATTAGGTATAATTTAAATACAATAATTATTATTAAGTATATAAGGCTAATACCACATATTAATATATGTCCAAGTTATTATGAGTATTAACTGTTAATATTTTAAATGCTCCCTTTTTATTCCCTCAAGTTCAAGATGGAAACAAAATGTTTAATCAAAACATCTTACGAAATTTATTTCCCAAGGACAAATATAAGACAGACTTTGCCAATTAAGTAACCACTAAAATTGAATACAGTAATTTTACAATAACTAATCATTTTTGTATGAGAAATAATAAGTTGGGCTCCTAAGGGCTCAAAAATACATCCATTTTTAACCCACAAATTAGGTACATTATAATACGTCGTATGTACTTATAACGTAGTTAAGCTGATAACACTATTAAACTTGAATGTCAGTATTTATATTAACCTCTTAATGGTGTAATACACAGAATTTCTCACATTACTTATTTCAATACATATTAATAAGTAGACTTACTTCATTCTCTTTAAACTTTTAATAATTATTTCAAAAACTGTGAAAACAAAATATCTACACTTCACAGCTGACTCTATCAGTTATCAGCTGTCTAAAATTTGTTGGTAACGCCTAGCATAATTTCGTTCTCATTGGTGGATTTACTCTATAGAGTAGTATATTTGATGAATATTAAAGATAATTTAGTTGGATAATTAGTTTGCACTTGTAGTATCAATAATCTAGTGCATTTGAAAATACATACTAAAGCTACTACACTAAAGAATAAAGTAATCAGAGAGAAAGAACAAAACAGTAAGTAGTGGTTTTTTGCCAAGTTAATACAAAAAAGCATAATTTATACAAAATCCTCAAGATGTACAACACAAAAACAGAAAGTTCTACTAAAGAAGAGGAGTACATTGGACATCATAGATCTCAGAAACCTGGACGAAAATATTTTGAACTGGTGAAAAGATTCTTAAAATTAATCAGAATTATAAATAAAATGTTAGAAAAAGTAACAAAAAAAAAAAAATCTGAAGAACTTGAAATGTATAAATATATCTTTAATTAAGGAAAGAGATCATATGTCAGAATTCTAGAGATTTAAGCAATTTTATACAACAGGTCAACTATACAGGTGAAAGTTATAAGTGTAGAAGTTAAGAGGAAGGGCATTTTGTAGCAGGTCCAATATGAGAGGTGAAATGAGGCAGACAATTACAAACTGGCTGCAGGCAAGAGCTATTTGTACGGGGCAACGTGACAGGTTATTCCGCAGGGTGCCTGTTACCGTTGCGAGTCATGATAGATGATGCAATTTGAAATTGAAAAATAAATCTTATGTTTATGTTTCCAATATACAGTATTATACTAATTTTAAAAGTACTTAACTAAGTGGATAAGTAATTGCTTACTTGCTGACGCATTTCAAAACATTCATTCCTTTTACGAAGCTAACCTTCTACTGGTGAGGTGTAAAGAATCTTAACGGGAGATTTTTATGACTCTGGAATTGGGTGGGTTGTTTTGGTAGTGTGTCATATAATATAAAAGGCTGTTGGGTTCAAAGTGTGTGTGATCATTTAATATGTTTTATTTATCTGTTTCCTACTGTTTATATATTCCATATTTTTCTAAGGTTGTTAGTTTATTACTTTGTTTTAATGTGTGTAGAACATTTAAATTAGTATGTATGTCCGTGAGTGTATGTTGCGTAAGTGTTTTTAGGTGTTTTGCGTAGCTGGATTTTGCGTTTGTTTGTTTTCTTTGGGTAAAGTGTTCTTCGAAGTGTGTATAGAATGACCTGCTGATGTAATAGCTGGGAAATTTGTTACAAGTTAATTTGTAAATACCTGAGAGTTGTATTTGCCAGTTTTTTTTTTTTTTTGAAAAGGTTGTATGTGCTGTCTTAAAGTGTTTGTCGTTTTGTAGGATATTTGTATGAGTTTGTAGGAGTTTTTTGAATGTGGAGGCTATTTTGTGTGGTTTGTCTGCGTGGCCGTTTAGTGGTGTTTATGTTTAATTTTCCTGAGTATATTGTCTATGAATGTATGTTGGTAGCTGTTTTGTTGAGCGATGTATTTTATGGTATTGAGTTCTTCGTCGTAGTCTTATGTAGCATTGGTATATTGATTAGGTGGTGTAACATATGATTAAATGCAGTGTGTTTGTGTAGTGTGGGGTGATTAGATGTATTATGTATGACAATATCGGTAGTTGTTGGTTTTCTATATATTTTGAAATTATGTCTGGTGTTGTGTTTGGTGATGGTAAGGTCTAGAAAGTTTATTTTATTGTTTTCTTCTAATTCGAGGGTAAATGTGAGGTTTTGGTATATGGCATTCAACAGCCATCCAACAATCTAAAATTGTCTTTTTGTTTTTAGCAATAGATTTTACTATGGCAAATGAATAATAATATTAAGTCTTGGGGTACGTACATTTCTTCTAGGGATTTCTACTTTCCATTGTGTAGTTTTATCCCTACCGAGATAAAAAGATTCATTGTCTTGGTACTCACGGTCCTCATCTCTTGTTCTATATCAGTGTTAGACAAATGTTCAGTCATAGCATCGTCTTCATCACCATCGGTGTTGTCGCCTGCATCACTTACACGGTCCGGTTGATGATTTGTCTGAATGCTATCAACTGAGTCTTCAGTCACTTGTCACTCAACTGTAATTCTTCACTAAATAGAAAGTTTTGAATTTTATCACCATCTTTTTTTACTATACAAATTGAATCTAATAATTTTATCCATTTTTATGTCGCCTAATATGTATGTTATATTATATATTGTAAATCTAACAACAATATTTGAAAAAGGTTCTGATATATACACCTATATAAAGCAAAGATTTTATAAAAAAATATATATATATATAGGTTCTGAGTAAAAAAAAATATATCACACAAGACTACTACACGCACAAACGTTCTCAGTAACAACTTGAAATAGATTGAAGACCAAGCTGCGTCTATAGCGGTAGTAGTCGCGTGGCGTCCATTAGGTGCCAAATGCCTATAATCCAAGAAATAGTCTATTGTCGGTGACGGATGTTTAACTGGCGAGATATGGTACTATACCAGGAAGGTATACAAATGGAAACCGAAAAGTGGGTACGTAGCCAAAAACAGCAGGCTACAAAAGTGACATTGGCACCTGATAGACGCAACGCGACTACTGCAGTGTTAATACTATAGTTAAGAAAGCAAAAAATAAGATTATAGAACTTATGTGAACATTTCTTGGAAGCTCAACTCATTTCCTTTACAAACCGTATTGGTATAAACATTTCTTGGAAGACCAACTCATCATTTTCTTTCAAATAGATAATAGGGTCAAATTAAACAAAAGCTCAAAACAACGAGACTCAACTGTATTAATAATATATAATAACCTTAAGAATAAAGTGTATATATTTCTAAAAACACTTTAAAATATCTGAATTTGTATTAATACAAACAAGATACACACACACACACACAAACAAGACACACACACACACACACACACACACATACACATTCACTCACACACACATACACAAGTACATGTGTGTGTTTGTGTATGTGTTTTTTTTACAAATTTACTTATTTCAGTGTTTTTACGACAAAATATAATTAGGTACAACTTTTATCAAGTTATGAAAAAGCAGTTGCTATTAAATGAATGCCATGTGAACTGATAACAAAAGATTAATAGATCAATTTTATCAAATCAATTAAAATACAATTAATAAAGATTGTAATTATATGTTGAGATAGAGTTTCATGCTTCTTATGAATTTCTTTCACAGCTACTTATAAGATTGCATCATTTTATCAAAACAAGTTGTTCCTTATAGTCAGGTACTAAATATCTTATGTTTGTTCCTGAACAGCTGATTACATTTATAAATTATTAATACATTAATTCAACTCCAGAGTGGAATAAAATAACCTAATAAATTATCACTTTTACATTAGTTTATGACTATTCGAACTTTTATGTATGCTATTTTGTAGCCTGTTTGTTGAAATTTGTGGGCTATTTTATTTGATGTTCTGTTTATATGTGCTATTGTGATGTATTTGTTTTCAATCTCTGTAGTGTTAACTGGAGTGTTTTTTTATTTGTATGTACATAATTTTTAATTATGATGTACATAAACAGAACATGAAGTAAAATAGCCCACAAATTTCAAAAAAACAGGATACAAAATAGCATACATTAGTTTGGATAGTCATAAACTAATGTAAAAGTGATAATTAGGTTTCACCGGATGTAATGGACTACAAAATTCAAGAACCTAATAAAACCATAATCTGATGATCAAAAACAAAAACACTCGAACATATGTTATGTTACATTTGCTTAAAGTACCCCTACTAGAACTAACCTAAATATATATATATATATATATTCTTGATATTTAACGTTATCCATTCAAGAATCCATAAGAGTGATTCGACAATGGTCAATTGACCGAAAGGAGCCTCATCACTCAAGGTAAAATTATTGCACTTAATGGTGGATAAAATTACTTACAATAGTAATATATTAACTTCATATATATATATATATATATATATATATATATATATATATATATATATATATATATAAAATAAATATAATTAATAAATATTCTTGTATTTGAATAACGTATGTTGTTTTATATTATCAAACAAGAAAACATATTATATATATATATAGTTTATATATATATATATATATATATATATATATAGTTTATATATATATATATATATATATATATATATATATATATAGTTTATATATATATATATATATATATATATATATATATATATATATATATATATATATATATATATATATATATATATATATATATATATATATAGTTTATATATATATATAGTTTATTGTAAATAATTTAAAGTCAGTGCAATGGGGAAAAAAATGGACAACGTAAAATATCACCATATATATATATGATGTCACTGAACTCCTCCTAAACAACTAGATCGATTTTTATGAAATTTTGTGTGAGTGATTAAGTTTACTTGAAAGTGGTTTGAATTAATAATTTGATCCTGAAGGCAGCGCTGCGATTGTATTTTAGAATTCAGAAAAGGCAAATACTTTTCTGCCCCAACATGCAGTCATTAATATTGAAATCTATATTATTATAAATAGAACTAATACTACAATAATTTTTATAAATGTGATTAGGTTATTTTGCTTAACAGCTGTTTCAAACAACTATTCAAGTTATAATATTAATTTATTTAATGTACATTACTAAGTTGAAATTCTATTGTTTTGAAAACGCCTTTTAATATTGATCACTTAATAAGAGTATTACAGTTTTTTTAAAGTGTAATTAAAAAAAACATACATTGTTTAAAGTTTTAAGGTGCATTATTGAAGTAAATATTTTACATGACTTTTTAATTATGTATTCACAAGCATTCATCAACAATCAAGTTAACTGGCGAATTTAAAAAAGTCAGTGTTATGACAAAGTGTCAGTATATTATAATTAATATAAAATCCGTCTCCAACTTCAAAATGATCATTCGCCAATGGCATTCGGAAGAATTTAATTGCATGAAAACTCACAATGCACCTGATTCTAAAACAACTTTTGAAAAATGGAGGATACCAAAGATGTTTTGATTGAAAGAATATTTTCTTTTTAAAAATAATTACAGTAATCATGCACGGCTATGCGAGCGAGTTATTATGGATAATGGATATCGACGCTATTAATTTAAAAATACAACAGTCATTGCCTGGCAATTAAATAGCGTTCAAATCAATCGACACTGTTGTCGATCTTGAGGAAATTGTCAACTACCCTGTTGAATTCACTAGAAATACCTGGAAAGCCACCACATAACTTGCGATTGAAAATTGGTTCACCAATCACTTTACTTTGAAATTTGAATGCACCAAAGATACAGAATCCCATGCGATTGGTCATAAATAATCATGGACAAAGTTCTTTAAGCTACCACTTTAAACAACAAATTTCAAGGGGAAGTTTTCTTATACCACAGACCCTAATGAACGGTTCTGACTCACCCATTCCATTCAAACGCAATATCCAATTCACTTGGCATTCGCAATGACTATTAATAAGTCAAAAAGCAAAACAATGTCAATTTGAGGTTGGATCTACGAAATCCATGCTTTTCTTATGGGCAATAATATGTTACGTGTTGGAACAACCATCAGGTTTGTTCGTTTATATGTCTCAGGGATTTACTAAAAATATTCTTCATAAAATAGAATTAAAATTAAAAAAAATTTAATTCATGTTTATATTAAGATAAAAAATATATTACAAAAAATTATCTCTTGTATATTAAAATAATATACCTTTCATGAAAATAACTTTAAGTTTTTCCTTTTTTGCTGTTACTTAAGAATGTTTAGTTTATACTCAATACCCTTGAGTTTAAGTATACAGCTACTCTCATGCCCAAATCATGGGACTAGTTGTGATAACTGTAGCTGTGGTGGCATAAGGTGTTTTAAAAATAGATTATTAGAAAAACATATTTTTCAATTAAAACGATCCAAACAGATTATAGTTCGTTAAAAAACTTTCATAACTTTTGGATTTGCAACAGGACCTCTGTTGAGTACGCTAGTCTTTATATATATATATATATATATATATATATATATATATATATATATATAGATTTTTTGGACTAGGAGACTGACAGACTTACCTTGGTAAGAGTCCACTCTGTAGTCTTGAAATAGAAACACATAAAAGCACTTAAACAATGATATATTTCAACCATACAGTGGTCTTTGTCAATCGAAGACAAAGACCACTGTGTGGTTGAAATATATCATTGTTTAAGTGCTTTTATGTGTTTCTATTTCAAGACTACAGAGTGGACTCTTACCAAGGTAAGTCTGTCAGTCTCCTAGTCCAAAAAATCTAAATAATCTTTATCAACCAAAACTAACCTAAATATATATATATATATATATATATATATATATATATATATATATATATATATATATATATATATATATATACATATATATACATATATATATTTATTTCTTCTGTCGTCACTGTACGTATGTCACTGAACTTCTCTTAAACGGCTGGACTGATTTTTATGAAATTCTGTGTGTGATTAAGTGTCTTCGAGAATCGTTTAGACTCACAATTTGATTCGGTAGGCCGCTTAAAAATCATATTTTAGAATTTAGAAAAGGCTGCTACTTTTCTGCCCCAGTATACAGTCTCTTATATAGATATCTAAGAATTATTAATATAGATGGACCTAATAGTACAATTTATATAATATGTGTTCAACTTCAAAATAATCAATTGACATTGGCATTCTCTGAACAATTGCTTAACGTTGACAACGGAAAAATTCAATTGCATGGGAATACACAATACACAATCCGACTCTCAGACAATTTTGGTAACATGATCCTTTAAATCAGAGGTGTCAAACTCAATTTAGCAGAAGGCCATATATTAAATTTAGAATGTGTAGGCGAGCTAGATTCAAATAAAAAAAAATGTACTAAATTATTATTGTATTTTATTTATTTCATTATATAGTATATAATATACAGTTGTTAAAAATCATATTAAAGTTATAAAAGAGGGTAATTATTTTGAGCTCGAGGATTCAGACACCTGACGTCCTTGTTTTTGACATGCTCATTGATGTCAGGTATCATATTTGTTGTAATTATTTTAAGAATTGATTGGAGATGTTCATTCATAAGTCTTGTGCGATGTTTGTTCTTATTTATTTTCATGACAGAAAACATCTGCTTACATACAGGTACTACCAAACATGCATCGAATGCGAGTTGCATGCCTTTTTAATTGCAGGTAGTTATCCAAACCCTTGAAATATTGTTTAAAATGTGAGAGCGTTAACATCTTTAAATTTTTCTTTCAAAATAAGATCTATCATTGAAGATCTATCAACTTCATTTGCAAATGAACTGGTGCATATGAAGCTTCAAAATAGAATGGATTGTTGAAAATTGGGAATTCCATTTCAATCATTTTGTGGAAGTCTTCAAAATGATTGCTGAATTTTGTGATCAGATTTTGCAGAAGTTGAGAATATTGATCCAATTATTTTTTGTCTACTGTGCCAAATGATTTTTAATGAGGGAAATGATTCAAATTTTGATTTTTTACCTGATTTTTCCACAGCCTTAACTTTGTTTCAAAGGCTTGAATACAAGAATACATTTGAGTGACAATCAGATTTTTACCCTGTGACTTTACATTCAGATCAGTTATGTGTTTATTCATATCTACCAAAAAGGCATAATCAACCCACAAGTCATTGTCATAATCAAATGGGTTACCTTTTTCTAACATGAAAGCTTGAATAGGGTCACGTAATGCAAAAACATCTTTCTAAAACTACTCCTCGACTGAACCAACGAACTTCGGTGAAATAAGGGACATCAGAAAAGGTTTCGTCCAAATCTTGTAAAAACTGCCTGAACTGTTGGTGATTTAGTCCTCTGCTCCTTACAAAAGTTACCAATTTAATTATAGGTTGCTTGGCATGGTACATTTCTAAGTGTTTGAATGCCAATGATTCCTAATACAGTGAAATCCCACATTATTTCCCGATGTTTTTTGTTTTAATTTAGTTACAACGCCCGAATGTTTGCCAGCCATTGCAAGAGCGCCATCCGTAGTTGTGCTGTTAAGTATATTCCAGTCGAGTTCATATTCTGCTACAAAATGCTCAATTGCAGGATAAATATAATTTGCTGTTGCAGTACCTGTCAATGGAACGTACTTTATTAGTTCTTCAGTTGTTTCAAAGTTACTGTTAATACCTCGTATAAAAACAGCAAATTGAGCTGTATCAACAATATCAGTGCTCTCGTCAACAACCACTGTAAAGTTTGTAAATTCCTTGTTTTTCTCCTTCAGTTGAAGAACCAAATTCTGATATAAATAATTTATTCTTGAAGCAACAGTGTTTCTTGACAGCGAAATATCTTGAATTATTGGCTTTTGAAATGCAAATGAAACATCGGCAATTCTCAACATACAGTCTTTAATAAAATGACCATCAGTTAAACAATTTGATCTCTTCACGATTTCTAATGGAATAATAAAACTTGATTTCAGGGCATCTTCGTTCTCAGTATAAGCTTTAGTAAACATCAATTGTTGATCTTGAAGTTTAGATTTTAAAGATAACAATGTGTCCATTCTTATTTCTTCAGTGTAACAATCGAATTTTGATTTATGATTCATATCATAGTGACTCTTCAAGTTAAACTCCATACAAACAGTAACTATTTGATTGCAAATCAAACACAGTGGTTTACCTTTCCATTCTATGAAAAAATATGCAATTTCCCATTTAGACTGAAAAACTCTGCTCTCACTATCAACTTTACGTTTTAGTGACATTATGCCAACATCATAACAATTATGGAACTTGACAAAACAATTATGGATATTGCATGCGCACAACACAAACAGATACACAATACCTTCACAATCACTAGACTTCACAATCACTACTTTGCAGTACAACTAGAATTCTTCTCCAACCATATCACGTCGATTACTCGACTCAATTGACTCACGTCGCACCGACATATTCCTTTTATATCGATAATAAAGGTTTTAGTCTAGACTCGAAGGGCCTGGAAGATTCTATTGTTCTCAACAAAAATAATAGGGTATTTGCACTTGTTGCTAAGAGATGGCGTAACTGTCTATGATTGAGTTGTTTACTAAAACTGTGGCCTGCGGCTGTGGTGCGATTTCTTGTGAGAAATACTTTAGTTTTAGCTGTTCGAACGAAACAGAGGTCATCAATGCGCGCACGAGATAAAAAATAGTATAAATAAATAGGTACCTAACTAACACACTCTCTCTCTTGCCTAGGTACGGGCTGCTCTTGAAATTACTTTAAACGTAGTGTGGCCATTTTAAAACTTCCATAGAGGAAACAAATGAAGTCTAAAAGCTCAAAAAAATGATTCTTCTTTCTGTAACACATTGTGATCGCAGCCGTGTCTTTGACATGAAAGAATATTTCCAAATAATTACACTAATCAACCATGGCCACATGAGAGAGCAATGTTGCCGCCAAAAATATTGATGTTGGCAATATTAATTTAAAAATATTAACAGTCATTGCCATGCAAAAAATTTAATCATTTGGATCGATCCACACTCATTCTGATCTTGAGGAAATTGTCATCTATTCGGTGACACCTGGAATCCAACCATCTTACTTCGAAATTTGAATTCAACAATGCTATGCAATTGGCCATAAAAAAATCATGGGCAATGTTCTTGAAGCTACCATTTTAAACAAGTTCAAGGTGAAGTTGTTCTTACACTACGGATTAAAATGAATCCTTCTGACTGACCCATTCCATTCATACGCAATGTCCAATTCCCTTTTCATTTGCAATGACTATTAATAAATCACGAAGCCAAAGAATGTCAGTTTGTGGGTGGAAACAGAACACTTCCTCAGTCTCCCAGATTCTCATTAATAGATTCTAATGTTGATGAAAACATGCGGTTGGTCTAAAAACTGATCAATGGACAGCAAAATGGTCCAGCCAAAAGCAGTGATTACAGAAAAGGGGCTACTTTGGATAACTGAATGTGGTTTATCCACTAGCATGCGGATTAAAATTTCAGCTCCAAGGATGAAATTAAACTCTCTTAGCTGGTCAACGTGCGGATAAGTTAATTTTAAGTTATTATACCTTTGGTGTACATGCGATGATAGTATAGTTGAAGCATGGGATCTGTGATATGTCATAACACAGACACTTGAACATCCAATTTGAAACTGCAGTTTTGATAAGTGATAAAAATGAATGGTTGTATATTGCGGGTAGTCCTAGAAGCGACATCAAAGGAAGACAAATTTGATTTTCAAGTGCATAAGTTCAAATAGCATATAGCTTTTTTTAGTGATAGTAGATATTTGAATGCATGGGTCATTGATGGGCCTGAATGTGTGTTAAAGTGATCAAATGTTAAAATTTGAACAGTACCCATCGAGCACATGAAGTGTCGATATTACAGAAAAGACCATGGTGATAACTATCGTTTAAGCTTGGGTGTTGCTTTGGTAAATTTATTGAGAGATGGGTTTCATGTGACAATGTGTTTTTTGTGTGATATACTGCAGCGCTGACATGCCTATCTTGATTTGCAATTATCTTAGCAGAGTGTTCCTAAACAGTTAAAGTAGTGTTGCAGTCTGCGAACTGCATTATTCCTTCTGTAAGAGAAGTATTGAAAAGAATCACCTTGAATGATATTGTGCTTCAAGTTGCAGTAATTTGATTGTTGGCTAGAGTGACCATGTGAATGTAAAGTTATGAACTATTGAATTCTTGTTTGCGTTAGTGTACATACAATGTAAGATAGAGGTGTGTATAGTCAGAAATGTTAGATTGAGGCTATGCATGTAGTGGGATGGCAAACTGTTGACCATAAGATTTATTGATGTCAGGTGTTGTACCAGCCTCCATTGTGGTTCTTAGTTGTATCCTGTTCAGACATAAAAGACACAACCACTCTATGTTGTTTGGCTGCTTGATGGTTGCGGTTGATGTGGTAGGTTGCTGTTTTAACAATTTCATTGCTCAAGGTTGTTCTGTTAAAAAATTGTTTAACATATTATATTTAGCCATCATTGTTTTGCCTAAGTGAGTTTAAAAACTGAAATGTGTATAATTTAGGACTGAGACTAAACTGTCTAGGTTTTCTAGTACCAGATCTTCCATAATGTTTCTTAATTTCATAAAACAATAGTCTGTTTTAACTGTCATAGTTAAATAAATTAACAATAAAATTTAATGTTAATAATAAGAGAAATAAAATTCAGCTAGTGACATAAACAAACTAAAATTATGATGCTGTTCAGTGATGGTGCAAACCTAAGTTGTTAAGTGATGTAGAAAAGATTGTGGTATTCTGTATATCTCGCTTAGTTTCCAATTTATCTGGTTCAGTAGGACAAATGAATAATTTTGGTAGTGGAAAATATAAAAATGAGAAATAGTCGAGAAAGGTTAGTAAAATAACAAAAACTGAAATTTAAACAATTTTGATATAATAGTAAATCCGGAGATACACCCTTGATATTTAAAAGTAGCAGTCTTTCACAAAAAAAAAGGCCCATACTCCCCTTAGTAAACAAAAGACCAGCACCTTTGTAAAAATCGCAAAACACCTAAGAAAAATAATAAGAAAACACACACACACAAAATAATATAAACCACATCAGTCTAATAAACAACTCAGAACTAACACAAAAAATTAAAACCAAATCTACACTAGCTTCATTCGACAAATAACCATCCTATACACCAATATACCAATTAAAAATACATGAAACATACTAAAACAAAAAATGCTACCAGATAATTAGACACCAACCGATATAACCAAAGAAATAATAACATTAACAGAACTTATTCCAATACCAAAAATATTTCACATAGAATAAAGACTACACTCAAAACAAAGGACTACTTATGGGATCCCCATTTCAAGCATCCTGTCAAAAATTGTGTAAACATACTTGAACAAAAACACATTACACACAACAACAAATATGGCTATAAAATAATGTGACACAGATATGTAGGTGACATCTTTATCTTATTCAAACGAAACAAAAGACAGATCCAAACTTTCCACAAATACATAAACAAGATATAGAACAATATAAAGTTTACACTGGAAACAGAACTACAGAATATAATCAACTACCCATACCTCACAATTATAAAACAAAATAACAAACACATATTTAAAATATATAGAAAGCTCATCAAAACAGACAGTGTTATACACACCACTTCCAACCATCCTATACAACACAAACATGGTTTGTGCCTGAGTCACTTCCACTCCGTAATCAAGACTAGTTAGCATACCAATGAACAATGTAGACAGAATGAACAAACTCAACATGATAAAGTACATTACCCATAGAAACGGATACAAACTTACCCTGATAGAAAACATAATATGCAAAAAAACAACACACTACAAAAACAACAATAGACAAAAACAAAAGTTCATCACAAAAAATAGCTTCATTCAAAAATTCAAATACTAAGAAATTGCCTTTAAAACATCAAACACGCCAAAAAACACCTATACAACACAAAAACACTAGAATAAATTATGACAGAGGAGTGTACAAGGTCACATTTAATGACTGCCCTAGATTCTAAAGAGGTGAAACAGGAAGAAACTTACCACACAATACAAGGAATACATAAAAGGCATACAAACATACACTTCAAATCAAATTTTGTTATACATATACAGAAATGTAACACACATACACCATCATTGACTGAAATCTAAAAACTCACAACTTCTGTAGAATATAAAAGAATATCTGTATAATTTTTCAGCCTCTAGGTCGACTCCATTAGTACAAAGAGTCAAACCTAGATTAATGAGTGGTTGAAGCATAGTGATGGCCAAATTATCTTTTGTGAACTCTGTAGTCTAAAAAAGCTGTTCTAATATATCTTAAAGGAATCATTGTTATTTATACTGCATTTAAATGTCTGAAAGTGTTTGTGTTATATAAGTGTTATCATATACAGAGAAAGACATGTAACAAGCAATACCCATGAGTAAATTCTTTCAGTATTCAACTCCTAACACTTGCAACTTTAAGTAAATAGATAGTAAAAACTCTATGTATTTCCTTACTATATATAATCTGTTGTGTTTGGCTCTTTCGATACCTTGCCCCATGATGTTAATAAAATGTTTATAAATAAAAAACATCGGGTATCAAAAATTTTTTGATATTAATAAAAACAAAATTTTTAAATTAATTTGTAAACAAATTTCAAAATTTCTTAAAATAATTTTTATGAGACAATGAAATCAGTGGAAAAAAATATTTTTTTTTTGCTATTGAATCAAGTGAGAAAAAATACAATTAATGATTATTAAAAACATCATTATTATTATAATTGTCTAGAAAAATGTATATTTGCCATACATATATTTATTCCATATATGTAAGACTTCCTAGGTTATTAAAATGATAAATAACATTTATTGTGGAGCTAAAAATGAAAAGGTATATAATTTTTCGATTAGATCGTGATTAGGTCTACTTCAAATATGAAACCCTTGTATGTTGGAGCATTGATACTATACTATATTCTAAGCTAAGGGGTTTTATGCCTATTTTATGTATTAACAAAAATATTTTTTTATCCTTCAAAAATAATAAAAGTAAGTTTGACTTATTAAAAAAAAACACACACATATTAAATAAAACAAAAATGCAAAATACATGTAAAAAATGTATTACTTTACTATTAAAATATTCTATTTTTATAGATAATAGATCAATAAGTAAAAACTAAATATAACTTGCAGTTTTTGTGTCGCATATCTTGAGGTTTTTCTATACTTACACTTTTGGTATTAACTTGTCAAAAACAACACTACTTACTAATATTTTTTACCAGACGTGTAAATATCAGGGGTATTTACATGTCTTAGCCCCTTGAACAATGCGCTGACCTAGTGCAACACTCGTCTGCTGAAAAATACCAGTAAGTAGTGGTGTTTTTTAAGTTAATACAAAAAGTGTAACTAAATATAGAAAAAAACGAAAACGGAATATAATAAAACCTCAAAATTCAACATAGTAATAAAAATCAATTTGGATATAATTAATCAAATATAATAAATACAAAATTTGATTCTTTATATTAAAAAAATATAATTAATCAAATTAGGAAAATAAGATTTTAAATAAAGTTACACTTTATTATGAAAAAATCTCTGTCTGAAAATGAAAGTATAAATAACAATAAACAATAAACTGTTGTATTCCATTATAATTTATTTACAGTTTCATTAAGAATATTTAAAACAAAAATAAACAAACTTACTGTCTAATCTGTTAAGAGAACTGTATTTATAGGCATGGTAAAATGGCGTAACATTTTCTTCAGCCATTATTAATATTTGAGAATAACACAAATAAGCACAATAATACACTAGCTTAATAGCCTCCTTCCTGTTAGAATCACAAACACAAACTGATACAGTGACTATAGATTAAAGGTCAACCACAAGTTTTATAGCACCCATTATTTGAGTAAAGCCACACAATGTACAGATTAAAGTTCATCTTTAGTTATCTAGTACCTATTACTTGAGTAAAGCCAAACACTTCTGCAATATTAATTAACATAGATAGTGTTTTTCTTAATACTAGACAACTCCACTGATATCATCTTCTTAGTAATACATTTTTAAACGTAATTATTTTTTAAGGTATGATAAAAAGGAGGGAAAACAATAACTAATAAATCATTTTATATTTTTATCAGAATGGTTTACAGGATTGTTCTACAACAATATAATAACATATTTATATCTTTAACAAATTATTTATTAAGTTTTAGAATATAAACACATTTTTACTTAAGAGAGACGGATTCGCACAAACTTGAATAAAAAAAAGTTTGGTAAAAGAATATTTTTTTATGAGTCATACAAATCTTTATGGTTGTAAACTATAAACAAATGAACCAGTAAAGTTGCAAAAATTTGTAGGTAGTTGGTATTTTAAAGTTTGCAACATGTTAAATTTATTGCAATAATATGAAAACATACAAAGTTTAGTTAAAAGTGTGTAGCATAAATCCCTCATCTGTAACACGTGAGTTATTTGAGTGTTTTAAGAACACACACTCTCTCTCTCTCTCCCACACACATAGACCCATAATTTATTCTTCCTTATGTTTAAAACATACCGAATTTCCAGAATTAAACTTTTAATACAATGTTATAAATATGTCACTGAAAACATTAAGGCAAATGTTATTACAAAAGTTGATAAAATTAGAATGCATATGAAATGGTAAAAAGAAGAAATCAGAGTTGACAGTATTATAGGCGATACAAATTTAAATGAACACTCTGAAATAAAATCGTCTACACATAACTTAGAGAAGAGATTTTAAAAACAACTTTTAAAATTATTGTAGTATATTTTAATCAGACTACACTATAAAATATTATAATAGTATTTGATATAAGTCCAAAAGTAGTCTATAACATACTTTGAAAATGTTGATAATGCTGATACTGCCAATCAGCAAAAAGCTTCAATGTATGAAGAAAACTAAAATAAAAATTCTTGTTTATGAAAGTGTCATTTAACTCTGTGTATATAAAACAAGAAAAAAAATCATCCAAGGATTAATATACACACACACTGAGATCAAAGATCATATAGATATTCTGAAATATAAATCCAAAGTCAAATCATATAGTTCAGTAAAATCAAATACAATTATCACAGGCAACGTATATGTAATAGCAGTAAAGATTCAGATATTCTATTAAAATTGCTATTATTTAACAAAATTTAATAAAAACAGTGTTTTTAACTAAAGTCTAAACATTTTTAGAAAATTTGCTGTTTGAGGGTCAAAGTAAATAATAACTGAGCGTTGTTTTCATGAGAGGCTAAAAAATAATCATGTTTAATTAAAATAAACAAACAAAAATAATATTACACATTTTACTTCTAAGGACAACATCTTTTAAAAACAAAAAAAAAAAACAAATTTGAAATTAGATATAAAGCTGAAGATCTTAACAAGTCATGGCAAACGATAATTTTTAACAATTTTATTGGTTTCATTATATTCACGCAAATAAAATAATAAGGGATTAGTGTAAATTTGATTTAAAACTCAATATAATTTAAAATAATAGGTTGACAGATTGAAGAAAAATTATAATCAATAACATTTGAACACAGAACTCATATGTTAAGTTTTATACACAAAACTTTATAAAATACGATAACTTAAAAATAACATTGAATGTTATAAAGATTTCAATTCCAAAGTACTAAATTTTGTAAAACATAAAATGCTCTTGAAATTAAAAACATATTTTTATTTCTATAATGTTTATTTTGTTCTAATGGTATTTATTGTATCAGCTAAGGTTTATTGCTGTGGTAATTGGAAAAGTTTGTTATGAATTTCGCTAAATGTTGTAAACTTTGAACTATAACACTAAATTAAATATTAAAAGGTTGTTGCAACTAAGTAATAATTTATAATAAAGGTTATAAGGATGATATTTATTGTATCAACTAAGGTTTATTGATATAATAATTTTTGAACCTTTAATTCTGAATTACACTAAAGCTAATGTGAATAGGTAATAAAATGCCATTGTAACTTCCAACTAAATAATAATTTATTATAAAAGTTAATTTGTTCTAATATTTATTGTATATGCTAAAGTTTATTGATATAGTAATTATAAGGTATTATTATAAATTTCACGCCATATAACTCTGAACTATAAAGTTAAACTAAATAATAAAAGGTCATTGTAATTTCAAACTAAGTAATAATTTATTATAAAGGTTACCCAGAAAGGAGGCAAAAAGTAAATCCCTTCAAAGATTAATATATCAAATTTAAATTACGTACTTGATATACATTTTATAAATTAAACTTATAAATTTCAGCTTAAAATTTGTATACAAATGAAAAACTTAAATATGTGGATGCTTAACTTATTTCACAAGTTGAATTTTATTTTAAGAAACTTTTACTTGAAAATTAAGCTTTTCAACCATTTACAAATATCTTGTTTAGTCATTTTTTATGTTTAGAGTTAAAAAATTTGACATGTACATATTTAAAAAAAATAAATGTAAAGCTTGATCCAAAATTTATTATAATGAAAAATCAAAATTGTTATTACTTTTAGTAAAAGTACGTTATATTCCAATAGAAAGTATAGTTTGTAGAAATATTAAATGTAATCTAAAACTTCTTGAGATTGTACAATATGCTTTACAAATTTAAAAATTCTTAACCTTATCTTTAATTACTAGGACTGATTTTTGTAGTTATTGAATATGAATTATATAGAAAAATCAATTATAATTTGAATGAATTGTTAATTTTGGAAATATTTATATGATTTGTATTGTATCTGAACTATTTGTATTCGAAAAATCAGTGAAAATAATAACTACTTAGTACAACAACCATAAAAATAAATTTTAGTTAAGAACTTGTTTTGCTAGTTTAATTGCATTTATTACAAACTACCTATGTCAAGCCTAAGTGATGAAGCATTTACTAAAAGCCAATTCAAGTATTAAAGCATATTACCTGCCTAGGATTTTCTAATATTATCACAAGTAGTGTTACAATGTAATATTCACTTTACTGTTTTATTAATAGATAAACTGATAATGGAAACATTATCATTTTGTTCTTTAATTAACTAGGAATAACAACAACACCTCTTAGTCCCAAAATAACACATGCATTTTATCCTTAATTCAAAATTTATTTACCTTTTTCATATTTGGGACTTGTTTGAAATTCATACCTCAAGTAAACATTTAAAATAAGAGTATAAAATGTTTAAAATAAAATTTATCTTGGCAGAGATTCACCGAAATTTCTTTAAAAAAAATTTCAACTTTCTTTATTCTAAATAGTAAAATACTTGACATTGATATTTTAGAGCAAACTTAAAAATTGCAAGAAATATTTATATTTAAATATAATACACAAATATTGAATAGAAAGGGTGTAGAGAATGACAAAATTTAGAAATTCGATAACTTTTGTGAATATTTAGAGGAAAATTATTTATTTTTTTTGGTGTAATATCTGTGTCATTTACAAATGTATACATGGCAGTTTTCCTACACTAAAGATGATATTTTGCAAGAGAGCTCCATTTCTGCATATACATTCTTACTGTTGTTTTCCTATTGTTTCCTATCAAACCACTTCCTATTGTTTTAAACTCTGAATGGTTCAGTGCAATATGTCAATAGAAATTTTGATAACTGGTTCTTAGACTGTTGTTTTCAAGTTCTTCTGTCATAGATATTGCAAAGAACAAGTGTTCATAATTCAGCATTTTTCGTGTATTTAGTTATTAAAATTAAAATATACAGCAGTCATTTAAATTAAATATTTATATGATAATTTTGTTTCCACCAGACTTTGTCAATGATTATTGCACATTCCCAGAATTCTGGTGCAATAAATGTTTTCAGATGATGATTAATCAGTCAGATGAGATGAAAATTTTAAAGTTAAATAAATTTTTCACAATATATTATGCATAACACAATTTAAAATTATTTTGGTCATTAAACAGCTCTGGTGTATGTCGCTAGGTAGTAGTGTCTTACCGCGGCTATTTACAAATTTGTTAATTATAAAAATCAATAAATTTGTTTGACACAGTTTAATACTGTCAAACTTATATCACTATTGTAATTAATTTTATCCACCATTAAGTGCAATGATTTTACCTTGAGTGATGAGGCGCCTTTCGGTCACTTGACCATTGTCGAATCACTCTGGTAACACAGTGATTCGACAATGGTCAAGTGACCGAAAGGTGCCTCATCACTCAAGGTAAAATCATTGCACTTAATGGTGGACAAAATTACTTACAATAGTAATATATTAACTTCATAAAGTCAGTGCAACGGAAAAACAATGGATAATATAAAATATCAAGAATATATATATATATATATATATATATATATATATATATATATATATATATATATATATATATATATATATATATATATAGATTTTTTGGACTAGGAGACTGACAGACTTACCTTGGTAAGAGTCCACTCTGTAGTCTTGAAATAGAAACACATAAAAGCCCTTAAACAATGATATATTTCAACCACACAGTGGTCGTTGTCAATCGAAGAGAAAACACAAAAAGAAATATGAGAGAATGAAATAAAAAAAAAAATTTATATATATTATATTATATATTATATATATATATATATATATATTATATATATATATATATATATATATATATATATATATATATATATATATATGAAGTTAATATATTACTATTGTAGTAATTTTATCCACCATTAAGTACAATGATTTAAATGATTGAAATCATTGCACTTAATGGTGGATAAAATTACTACAAGAGTAATATATTAACTTCATAAAGTCAGTGCAACGGAAAAACAATGGATAACGTAAAATATCAAGAATATATATATTTATAGGTTAGTTTTGGTTGGTAAAGATTATTTAGATTTTTTGGACTAGGAGACTGACAGACTTACCTTGGTAAGAGTCCACTCTGTAGTCTTGAAATAGAAACACATAAAAGCATGCTTTTATGTGTTTCTATTTCAAGACTACAGAGTTGACTCTTACCAAGGTAAGTCTGTCAGTCTCCTAGTCCAAAAAATCTATATATATATATATATATATATATATATATATATATATATATATATATATATATATATATAAATATCGCAATATGTTATATTGCTTAATATATATATATATATATATATTACTTTAATAATCTTTATTATTTGAAGGTGAACAGGACTGCGGATCAGTGGACAAAGAAAGGGAGATGTCAGGTGCAGGATATTTCAACCAGAGTAATCATGAGCAGTACTACATACATCTAGTATGGATGCCGAGCTGTTAGCCATCAACGCAGCTCTAGCCAGTTGTTATTCCCTGGCCAGTGACCACATCCGCATTTTAACAGACTCCATATCCGCTTTAGAAACACTATCCAGATTAGGTACTACGGGATACTACTATCGGACCAAGGAAATAAGGAGACAGCTCCTACAGCTCCACATCTTGGGAAAATCCGTAACCTTTCAGTGGGTCCCATCTCACTGTGGAGTTCCGTGGGACCCATCTCACTGTGGAGCTCCCGGAAATGAAATAGCAGATTGAATTGCAAAAGAATCTTTCATAATGTGACCTTTCAACGAGGGTAGATCCACGTTGCTGCAGTGCGAAAGTTTGGCCGACAAACATTTTAGGCTTCACTTTTCAGATAGGTGGAATAGATAGGTCGCCACCTACACTAAATAAAGCCAGAGTCCGCAAAAAAAAGACATGTATAATAACAGGACACATTGTGACTCAGAATTATCTTTACTGTTTTAACCTCAAGGATTCACCTGAATGCAGCCTATGTGGGATTGAGGAGGAGGATCTGGAGCACATACTTATGCATTGTCATTACCCGATGGCAGCAAGGAACATCCTAAGAACACTGGTGTCGTTGTGGAAGGACATATTGAGAGATGAAGGCTACTAGACTCTTGCATACATCATACACCATGGACATCGGGCTATCGGCTATACAGCTGGACGCCTGTGCGAAGAAGAAGAACAAGACTGTTGATTTAATTCTAAAAGATTGTTCGTATTTAAAGCAGCCTGAAAGATTTCTTAAATACCAGTTTGTTTTATTCTTCTCGCTTCATTTATTTATAAAGACAAAATATGTGAAGAATTTCATATCAGCCCCATAATGTGAATTACTGCATTAAACAAATTGATAGATGCATTTAAGGCATCTTCTACTTGTTTCCAAATGATTTTAGACTTGTCCACATTATCTCCTTCCGAGCCAACTTCTTAGGGATTGATGACACTATATATGGTGTTCTCTAACAGCAAATCACCTAAATCATCCTTTAGTTTATCATAAACTGTGTAACATACTTATTAATTCTTGATTGGCAAGTAAGTATGTTACATTAATATTAGTTGCTTGGTTAATGTAAAATGGGTTTTGCTTAAAAGAAATTTTTGTTTTTTTTAAATGTTTCATTGACGGAGCTAGTAGGAAATTCCCAGGAAAGTTTCTGAGTGCACAAGGGAGGGGGGCATATCCGAATTCACGTGGGAAATAGACCTTTAGGCATTCCTTCGCAATGCACCTAAGAATAAGGAGGATCCACGGGTTGCTATCGTCCAAATTTTTGTTAAAGTTTTAAATAATGTACTTCTCTAACTTTATTAAAAACGGGATATTTTCTTAGTGGTCTTGTTATGTTTAGTTTGTTGTTTCAAAATTTAAAGTGAACTAGTGTAATTATTAAATGTTTTAACAAAGCCACGTGAGTGTAAATGATTGCCAAAAGTATGTTTTAAATTTCATTTTTTAAAATATTTTTGGTTTCAATAAAATCAGCAAATATAAAATACCAGAATGCGTTAAACCTAGTTGTGTCAGAGAACATTTTCAAAAGATGTAAACTAAAATATTTTAATTTGTTAAGTAATAAAGAGCAATAAGCAAATTATAAAATAAATGTAATATTTTGAATATAAAGTTGTTTTGAAAATTAAATCTCTTTTATAAACATAAACGAGAATTTAATGTAACCTGTCTTTGATAGAGCTATTAAACAGCCAGTCTGCCAGAGTTAATAGTTAGATACAATCGTTTAGACAAACAATTGACCCGGCAAGTCTCTGTAATTACACGTGGATAAAGGTAATTAAAGTTTTTTTTAAATAAGTCAATTCCCAACACGACCCACTTTACAAAAATACGGGGGGGGGGGGGGGGGTTACAACTGTACCACATCCAGTAACTTCAACATTTGTGGATATTACTTCAGACCAAAGTTTATGCCATGACCTTTTTTAACTGAATAACCTCAGCCTAGGCCAAAGGAGTAGCAAAAGTAACGTCTAATTAAAAACTTTCTACACCTCACTTTAATACCAGTAACTGCATAGAGTTGGATTTGTAGTGCAACTTGAAATCTTGAATCACCCTTTGATCAATGAGTTAAAAGGTTAGAGCAAGAATGAGATATTAGAAGATAAATCGGTTACTATAATGTTTCCAAGCATTCTTCCTTATCTGGATGAGCTTTACAGTAGACTAAAAATGAAATTGCTTTTTCTGACTTGTCATTTTCAACTTCCAGTTTTTCAAAATTGTTTTTAACACCTCAGATAAAGCTTTTGAAGAACTGGTTTTTATATACGAGGTCTGTTCAAAAAATACGCGGACTGTTTAAATTTCGCGGCTCTAGTTAGTTTCAGGAGAATCCGCTTGGTGTTGCTAGGTTCGTATAAATCAGCTGATTAAAACGCGGTATTTCAGTCGCATATATCTTCATTTGTTGATGAGTTACACGCAGTTTAGTAAAGAGTGTTTTTTTCGTTTGTCGGATTGTAAAATGGACAGCCTGAAGGAGCAACAAATTGCTGTGAAATTTTGTGTAAAACTAGGGAAATCTGCAACAGAAACATTTGCCATGCTTAACACGGCCTACGACGATGTTGCCATGAAGCGTACTGCATGTTTCAAGTGGCATGAACGTTTCAAGGGTGGCCGACAGTCGATTGATGACGATGAGCGTCCTGGACGTCCTTCAACGTCAACTGACGACCCACACGTTGACAAAATCATCACCCTGGTGCATGAAAATCGACGTCTGACCATTAGGGAGCTTTCCGAAGAGTGTGGGATATCAGTTGGATCTTGTTACGAGATTTTGACTGAAAAATTGAAGATGCACCGCGTCGCTGTGAAATTTGTGCCACTCTTGATGACCGACGACTAAAAAGCCAATCGCGTCCGGGTTTGTCGGGAACTGCTTGATCGTTCAAATGAAGATGAGAACTTTTTGTCAAGAATTATAACCGGTGATGAATCATGGGTGTATGGTTACGACATTGAAACGAAGGTCCAATCATCCCAATGGGTGAGTCAAACGTCCCCAAGACCCAGAAAAGCTCGCCAAGTTCGGTCGAATGTCAAGGTGATGCTGACAGTTTTTTTTTATGCTAAGGGTGTTGTTCAATACGAGTACCTCCCTGAAACACAGCGGTATTTTTTTCGTTTAAACTTCAAACACGTATTCATCCTTCTAGCTAGGCAATACCACAAAAGATAAGAACATTATATATTTGATAAGCTGTCAGTCCATTTTCAAATATAATTTACTTGAATTTAACTTCGAACTCTTGGCTACCTACAACACTGGCAGACTTCAGCTGACGAAAAATATTTAATTTTTTGATAACTTTTCAACCATCATTTATTAAATTTGTTCAAGTTATGTTTAAACTGCTTAGCTTTGTCAGCAACCATAGGTTGCAACCAAGGTTTACCCCTTGATCTTTGTGCCTAAAACCATATTTACATAACTGAATCTAATTGGCTAACTTGATGCCTTTTTTTGTCTTTTAATGACATTTTTTAGTATCTGATTCTTTCATAAACTATTTTAAAATTGAAGTTTCTTGATGTAATCATCTTGAATTCACTGATTAAACTAATTTTACACTACTTAACTAAGTGAATACGTAATATGCCGACACCTCACTTAATGTCATAAATCCAACCCTGTCATACCGTTTGTAAAGAGCCAGAAGCCGCTAGTAGAAGGTTAGCTTCGAAAAAAAACGATCGTTTTGAAACGCATCAGCAAGTAAGCAATTACGTATTCACTTCGTTAAGTAGTGTAAAATTAGTTATTTTAAAATGTCTTCAATTTTTTTTTGTAAGTAGTAAATTATATATGACTATATGTTATATTTCTTCAAATGTAAGCCTGCGCAGACCATGATAAATTCAAACTTTTAACAATTCCCAACTTTAGGGGAAAAGTGAGGGTCAAATGTTTTCTTTTTAATATACATATCAACATTAGAAACCTTGTCAGTAACTATAAAATCATTTACAAGCACCACAACACCACAATGTTTTATAACTGTGGGTTTAATCGACTAGACACCTTATTGAATAAATTATTCACAAGCTTCATAAAAAATCAAATAAAAAAAATTCTACACCAGATCTACAAAAAAGGCATGAGTTGAATGTGAAACAATACAATGTTGTCGAATGCTACAAGCATAGCATTGGGGAACAAACTCATAATCCCCAAACCTATAAAATACCACTCAAAAGTTTGCTTAAGTTTCACATGGACTGTTGGATTATTTAGGCTGACAGTATGATACTAAACGAGAGGGATTTTTCTATGAAGAGAAACAACATACCTTTCAACAAGTTATGTTGGTATGTCCATGCCATAACAAAATAGAATTAACATACAATATCATAAGTATCAATATATTTACAAGTTTATTCTAGCATTCTTCAACATAACAATAACCATCATACCTATTAAAAACAATTAAGAATACTAAAATATTTAAGAACAACTACAAAATAACGATAACACCTAGAAAACTCATAACTTTTCAGAATTTCTTCACTTACTGGAGTAAATAAATAACTGGCCCCTTGATGATGTTTGGGACCTTCATTTCAAACATAATATGTCCATATACAAAATAAAACAACATAGAAGAGGTCATTTTCATTTATTTATAAAAACTTCTAGGAAATGAAAAACAAAATTAAAAAATTTTTTTTTACGTATCTGGTGTTATTATCTAAACACTTGTTCGGTTTTAGTAAAAGATTTTGGACACCTTTATCAAAGAACTCCGCTGCCTATCCAATTAACAAATTTGTTTCATTTCCTATAATAGTTTTCTATTTGGATTTTACCAAGAAACTCCTCAAGTTTTGTAAAAAGATGAAAGTTCAATAGTTTGACACTGGTTTATAGTGAATATGCCAATATTTCTTATCAAAAATGATTGATTACCATTATTTACCTTGGTAATGCTTGAAGTTGACCATTGTCATGAACCAAAATGGCGCCACATGAAAGCAGTCCATTTGAATGATATGATTTAGTAATGATCTAAATATTCCTTTTAACATTTATTATTATTTATCATTACAGGAAATATGTGATGATTGGTTTTTGTTTGAATATTCATGATTTTATGAGAAGGTTTGAATGGTACCACTTAAAAGATTGTCCTTGGTTTCTGGACTAACACAGAATTCAAGTTTCATCCTAATACACAACTTTAGTCAAAAAAATATCCACCATTGTCCTATTGTTCCACAAATGACGAAAAAACCACCAAATGTTTTGAGTTCTTCATCGACAAAACACACATAAGCTTTGCCCCCTAATGTTATATTTATGTCAGGCTTCTTCACTATTTCATTGTTAATGTCAGAATCAAGTGTTAGTGTTAAATGTTAGGTAAAGTTGATATTTGACACTCATTTTTTGTACTGAAACTTTTAAGCAAAAATTGTACAAATTACAGATGCCTCGAGGAAAGTTTTATTTAATCTCATGAATAGGGAAGTGCATTTTTTTGTGTAAATTTGGTAATCAACATTTTGTGTCAGTTCTTCACTCATCCCAGTATGCTAACAAAATCATCCATCATCTTAAATATTTGTCTCGCCTTTCATTAAAAAGCCCACATAACTTTCACAACTTTTTTAATCATTAATTATATCTTAACCATAAATGTTAACAAGTTGCAGGTAAATTTCTACAGGATTAATTTCTTTGGCATTTCAAAAATCAAATAATTAAATGGAATTCAAATTTTAGTGGAGTTGATATTGATTAGCTTGGTTGTGAACGATGCAGGGTAAAAAAAAACAACGAACTCATACAGATAATTTAAATGTTATGGTAAAGATGTAGTAAATGAAGCTGGTTAAATAGCGAATAACTTTGAATTGACAAATGATTTTCTGGACAAACAAATTATTTCTTATTTGTGAGAACAAACATGTGAGATATTATACTCATAAATTTATACAAAGGAAATAAAAGAGACATAAACATTTCACAACTAAGAAAATTAAGTACACAATTTAAAAGTGACATAAAATAAAGCAACAAAACAACTACTTTTTAGACCTAACAATTAAAAAAAATAGAAATTCAAGTAAGAAATCTACAACTATAAATGTACTCTTACACAACATATTATGTAAATTGATCACAAAGGAAGTCAACGGCTAAAACTCCCAACAGTTACAAGCATATTTTTTTGCAGAGACCTATTTTGACTTTCACAGGAAATACTTCAGCTTTTTTGTCACTACATTTTACTAGGTATATTTGATTTTTGCATGCAGTCATGCACTCACATTTCATTACAAGTCACAACATGCCTTGTAAGCAACTTCTCTTCTTGCTACGATGAATCCAAATTATTTCAGTGATTTAAAATACGGCCTCTTAGAATTTTATCAGTAACCTTGGAACACATTGGTCACCGACTCTTTTGTAGCCAAGAGCTCTGTAATGATGGTAAGAGCACTTCCATGGTTAGAATATACGTCTGAAGCAATGTTATCGACTATTTTGTGCTAACAAGATTACCAACTGCACTGATATTATTACCTAACCTTGCCATTTATGATTACTTTGATTATCTACACTTTTATGTATACTTTAAATTTGTTACCAAATTAAACAGTATGTTCTTGTTACATAATGTAGAAAGAGTGTGTTATCAAACTGAGCTTGTAACTAAGTACACATTTCTGTTGCTTTATAGCATTCCTTAGTTAAAAACATATTAATAATGTGATGCACAATGGACAGGGAGACCTCAAGCTCAATTGTGTCAACACTGGTAACAAAACAGAGATGTACAATGTGAGTATTAGATTTCCCCATTTCTGATGACCTTGAATGTGCTACTATACCGCCTCACTTGGGACAGCCTGATGGGCCACACAGGAAACATTAAACTCATCTTAGTATACGAGACATGTTTATGTTGAACAAGAGATAGTGATTTTTCAAGATTAACCTGGTTCACATTTAATAATGCTAGAATAAATTGTAAGTTTATAACTTACTAACATATGTTACACAATCCTGCTGCATATATAAGATAAGACTGACAGTATTCAAGTAATTATGTGTTGAAATTAAATTTCCACACATATTTTACAACATGCTGATGAAACTTTAGTTCGCTATGTTCATATTATTAATATGAATTAATATTACTATGAACATTAATTATAATAATAGAAGAAAAATAAAAACTTTTAAAATATTTGTAGGTAGTAAAAAGAATTAATGTGAAAAATAATTTTAAACAGCTCAAGAGATTTATTTTTTTATTAAGGCTATCTGTATCACTGAACCACTTTATATACAAAATGTTCTAGCAAAGTAGTTTAGACGTTTTAAAAATATAAACACATGAATAGGTGCAGAAACAGTTTTAAAAATAAAAAGTGCAGTATTTAAGTAAAAACTAATTTCAATCTATTGAAAAACATATTCAAATTTCTTCCAGTATTAAAGTACAGTTTTAAACTATAATATAAATAGTAGTTAAATATGTTTTAAACATGTTTCAACTATAACAAATTTTGTTTTCAATTTATTTCTATTATTTCAAAGATTTTTTTTGTAATGGTCTAGCTCATTTAAATTATTCATAAAATATTATATGGTTGTCATAATTCTACTGTTAAATTCTGATTTCTGTAATAGAAATGTATAATTTTTCTAAATACTTTTACAAATAAGAAATTAACACTGTGTTCCTATTTTGTTCAATTGTTTAATATCTAAACTCTCAACCAATATTGTTTCACAAACAACAATTACCATAAATATTAATAATTGCATGAATTATAGTAATAACAAATGTTTTATCAGTTAAAACCTAAAATCAAACCAGGAAGTGCCTTTGAAGACAACAAACACTAAGTCAGAAGCTGTTATAGATAACAATGAAACAGATAAGTGTACCCTTCATCCCCCCCAAGTGCATAAAAATACAAATAAAATGAGTCAACATCAATGCTAAACAAGCACTATTTAAACAAGCCAGACATTAACCGGAAAAAGCACATTTAAAAATTTTTAAAGTTAGCATTAACAGAAAATACTGAAACAAATTCATAAATCGTATATGAAAATGAATAGGCCAAAATTAATATTAGAAAATAAATTGCAAATAGCTCAATAATTTTATCTTTTTCCATTTTATAGTCTACATTTATCAAATATAAACAGTAGATTTCAAAACAATTATGATATTGCTTTTTTATAACCAGAGGAATATCCCTTGTGATATTGCTTTTTTTACCAGGAGAAAAACAATGTTGATGTGCAGAATGTAAAACTAAAAATCAGTAACAAAAATTTATAGAGGATAAAAGGTCAAATTATTAATTGTCATTCAGATATTAATTGCCTGACATTTTGAAATTTGTATATTTTGTTAGACCACATCCAAATTTATGTAAGATACCAACTTATGAAAAAAGAAACGTTCTAATTGAAAAACAATAAATAAAAAACAAATAGTCCAGGGAACACCCATATGCTGATTTGCATATATATAATAAGTTTTTAGAAATTACGGTTTTTTCTATGAAAGATACAATAACCGTAGTTTTTATATAAAAATACATAGTTGTGAAAACCATAGTTTTACAATTATATACAAATGTGATGAGAAAGCTCCTGGAGATAGTTTACAATATCTACTACGACGATGTTGCAGATTTTGATTTTTTTAAAATTCTATTTACATGATTTGGTTAGCTTTCACGTGTTCTTAAACTCAAAGCAGTCTGTCTTCATTTATTACAAAATAATGAATGTGTTACAGAACAAGAAAAGATATATAAATTTTTAAATATCTAATAAACTTTGTACAAAAGTATGTTTATAGTTTGTTTTTTTTAATGCACACTTGTTTAATTACACTTGAAAACATGGTAACCTATTTATTTTATGTACAAAAGGAAGATTTATAGAAACACAGAGAATCTCAGATATTAAATTTTACTGAACATACTGAAAATACATACATATACATATATACTGAAAATACGAGTGAAGAAATTGGTGATAAAGTATGTTGAAATGAATGATTTTGAAGAAATAAGAGGAGAGGATGTTTAATTATTAAATTGAATGATAAAGTAGTAAAAACAAGAAACTTTAATGGCTTTAGTGCTGAAAGACTATGCAATAAGTCAGTTCTTATTTTCTAAATATGTGTTGTATAAAGTTAAACAACTTTCACATTTGGAATCAGAAAACGTTAGAACACAATGTTTTTAAAATATAAGAAAGGGATGGAAAAAGTAGAACTTTTTAGGTTCTTTTAAATAAAGAAGTGAAAATTACCTCAACTTAAAGATAAATGTGACTTTTAATGTTACAAAACACATTGTTTAGCCACCATTATCTGGTTAATATTATAAATAAAACTTTATCATTAGCAGAGCAATCACATTTTTAAATTACAAAATTTTTAAATAAAATAACTTTAATGCAAAGTATATTAAATAAAATGATAAGTTATATTTTATTTCACTGTAACAAACTTACATTAAATATATGGTTCAATTAAAACCTAAATAATAATTATCTAAATACTAAATGTATATTATCAAAACAAGTAATAATAACTTGGAGTAACTGTGGTATAATTTTTAATTATAAATAAACACCTCTTGTTTTATAGTAAATTAAAAAAACCTGAGTGTTGGAGTCAGCTTTGGTAGATTAAACAGCTCCAGTATCGACCTTAATCAGCCTGTGTCTTGTCTATTTGATAGCTCAATCTATGGTTTATCGTCAATAGTTTAAGCCAGCGTTTTGTCTTGCCGCGCGTCTAACCCCCACCTAGCACACAGTTCCCTCACCCCAGTCTTTTGCTTGCCGTAGACAGACCAGCACGTCCGTTGCGGGTTTAACCTTATTCGCCAACCTCGTGGACTTTAAGTTCGCCCCGCGCATGTATAAATTTAAGTGTTTCGAGTTGTACCTGTTTTATATGTTCGTTAACCGCGAAAGTGCAGATTATTTTAGGCCAAGTGCCGTGTTTGAATGCGCCTTAACCTCGCCGTTACAAGCCGCCGCTACGGAGTCGCTCGCGCTTATTTAAAGACTTATTCAACTGTGAATAGCATTAGAATTGAACCCCGTTTATTAAGTTTTACAGCACGAGCCGTCTGCCAGTCACCACTCCACCCAGGGCCCTGCTGCAGAAGTCCAGAAGACATCAAACCGCCCGTGCACGCAACCCCTTTGTTCAGCTTAGGGTAAGTGTTAATCAGTTCCAAATACTTTTAACATAAACTTGTGCCTATTTTCTCGAGGCTTAATTAGTGATAAACACTGTTATTATTTGTCGATTAGGCGTTTCTGCCGCCTGCCTTCATTTTATTCATGTGCAATTTCAGTCACGTTAACGACCGCGACTATCTCTCTCTTTCGTCTTATTTCTAATATTTTAGCGGAGCTGACGCCTCCACTGAGTCTTGTAGTATTCTCCTCTGAAGATAATTGCTTTGCAATAGAAATGTACATCAGGATATAAATAAAAGGTTTTTGTGGTTTAAGAGGTTTTATTAATTTATAATGAAGTTAGTTAGGGAGAACCAAGAAATGATAGTATAATGTCAAATGATTACTCCCCACCTGTGTACATAGAAAGACTTATTAGGGTATGATACCTAAAAACGGAAGAGTTGTCCTGAAGGGAATGAATTACTAATTCTAAACATTCTTTACCTATCTTGCTGCCCTGTGTTTCATCAGTTGCAAATTGTTGTCTGTTTGAACTCTGTTGTCCAACACCAGAAAATTATTAATTCCTAACTGTTATTCTTGAAAGCGGTGGACATTTTTTTAAAACTTTAAATCAATCAGTCACTATGACTATTATTTCCTATTAAATGTAAGGAAGGATTGGGAATAAAGAAAAGTCCCTAGTATGGTTCATGGCATCTGCGGATTATTGCTTTGCAACCGAAATGTACATAAGATTAATAAAATATTATTTCGGGTGAAGGGTAATTTGAGTTATAATTTCACCCCAGTTTGTTGAAAAATAGTGACAGTTATTTATTGAAGTAGACCTGTCTCTATTCAAAAAAGGTGTCTATTTATTTTACGCTTAAAAGAATGACAAAAAAATATCCATCCATCAGCAGATCTAAGGAAAGTACATAAAGATCCCTTGCTTGAAGTAGACCTGTTCTTACAACTGGGGAAGATAGGCCTCTACCCAGTGACTGTAAGAAAAGTAGAGGTAGAGTTATAGCTATGAATTATAACAGGAGAAACAAGTTTATTCTTATCCTAGTATGGACATCTAAAAATCCCAGTGCACTTAAAACTGTTATAATAATGTATTGTTGGCAGTCTCTACAGCACTAATAAATAGAATAATATTAAAAAAATTGTTTTCTGATGTTTCTGTCTCGAATATATTGCCCGTTTGAACAACTTTTCTCTTTGAGCTTCAATTATACAAGAAACAAAAACAATAATTTGTAGAAAAAATATGTTTAATAGTAAATACTGCTCTTTTGATTAAATAAGTTTTTGCATCCAAAGACCATGATATAAAATTTTACAATAAAATAATATTTTCAACCAAAGTTCACCATGATGTTTAAAATGGTTATCTCTAAACATAGTTTGTAAGATATGATTATTTTCTTTATCAAACCAGTGGAAAATCAGTTTACTCCTCTTTCACCTTCTACGACATATTTTTTACCTGATATAACATCGTTTAAGGCATCAAGAAGAATTAATTCTAATGTCGGTAGTCAATGTATTCTATAGAATACATCTTACAGCTGACATTAAATGTCCATAGAAGCATTCTTTCATTGTTGACAGTAAATATTATTTAGAAAAATGACTTAAAGGGAAAATATATCCTTAATTTCTCATTAAAAAAAACACAAGATAACATAGTGCTTGGTATATTTTTTGATTTGTTAAATTAACACAAAAAAATTAAATGTATATTACTGCATTTTTATCTATAAACCATTACAATCTGTTGTTAAATAAATCTCTTATAGCTTGTTACTGGTATTAATTAATAAATGATAAGCTATCACCTCTTGCTGCCAGACTAATATTATTGTTTGGTTAATGTTTAATAAATGAGCCAGATAAAGCTTAAAATATTTCTTTAAACAATGAAAAATTATACATTATCAAATGGTTTCCGTATATTAATTAGATGTTAAAATTCAATAAAAAATCATTATTTTGTTTCTTATATTTTTGTCACCATAATTAATGAATTCAAGAACTTAAATAATGCTTGTAATTTCTTCTAAATAATCTTGATTGAATTTTGTTGCACAACGATATTATAATTGAAATGATTGTTAAATCCAAAGAATAAAAAAGAATTGAGAGGGTTTAATTTTTAAAATATAAATTTAAAAACTCATTGCTTGAAAATAAGTTTAACAAACTAGAATTTCGAAACCCTTGACAGAGTACATTTCAATGAAAGAAGAAAGAGCACAGCCCAGGACTTAATCTTGGCTACAGAGGATTCAAATACTATGACATGGCCAAAACTCTCCCCTTGCCATTTTTACTATAGAGACTGATTTTTCTACATCACAAATAAAAATATACTACAAAAAAGTCTCAGAAATATAACTGAACATACATTTAATTTTTTTAATAATAAAATTCTCTTGAAAAAAATTCAAAAATTTTTCTATAAGCCACCTCACTTTAACTTCAACAGAAAAGAAGTGACACTTAACCATAGATTTTGATATTCATGATGATCAGCAAAACAATTATATTTTTATTTTAACTTGTAAACTATAAAGTTTGGTTAATCATTCACTAAAACGTAACATTTTTAAACACACTAAACTATTTTCATCAGTGTCTAGGTTGGCCACTAGAAGGGGTTGTTGAGCTAAGAAGCAGCGGTTTTAATAGCAGAAATTTTATAGTGTTTTCAAAGAGTGTATGAGATTTATATTAGATTAGGTTGCTCATTCAATGTTTTAGTTTTGTGTTCTGGTACATTTGTAAATTTCCACAAGTGTGTTAATATATCCTTTTTTGATGTGTAGAATTTCTAGATTATGTTTGATGTTGTTTCTATTTTGTATTTAGCAAAAGATGAGGCAGTGACATATTTAATTGCTTGTATTTGTCTTTATTGAACGCTGCTACGCGTTTGCTCCATACGTTACAATTTGTATAATCCAGTACAAGCTATAGGTGCATGAATCTATAATTAATTTTTCAGTGAGATTACATCATTGGCGGGAAATGCCCTGGCTAAAATCTATTGTTTTTTTTTTCGGGGAGAATTACGCTGTTAGGGAGAAAAGGGTTATATAGATATAAGAAAGAAAAATTATATAATTTTTATGACAAACCAATAATCCTTTCCGATTACAATGATAAAGGTAGATTATTGTTATAAAGGAAATAAATATACAGAAAATACCATATAATTTAAAAACTTGAATACAAACAATACGTGAAAGAAAAATATCCGAAAACCAGTTCTTAAACTTTGAACTATTTATCCATGTGTACTGAAATCTGGCAACAATACATGATGAACAGTTTTTGGTGTATTGGGATATTTAGATGTACATATTTATGGCAAGTTTAAACTTGTTTTCATTGTTAAAAGCTGTGGCATTCATTCTTTCTTTAAAATATGAAATTGTATAAATTCCTTTAGCTAAATCATTTAAAGGAAAAAATATTTTGTTTAGTTATAAATATATTTAAATTTAGTATTTCTCATTAGTATTTCTAATGATAGCTATGTAGTATAATTAATTGTTTAAGCGGCAAAATGGGTATGGTTTCTCTAGTTACTCCGCAAATTATTGGAGATAATTCAACATGAAATTTTTACATCTGCTGTAAAATTGTTTTAAAGTATTCTACTTAATCCATAAAACTTGAATTGCAACAAAAATGAATTTGCCAGACCACAAATATTTTCTAGTATTTTGTAAATTACTATTTTTTTAGAATTGAATAATATATCTTTTGAAAAAAAATATTTGCTATACCTGGTTAGTAACCTTTAATGTAAATGAAATAATTGGAGATATTTAACTTTTTACTGAAAAGTACCTACAAGTTTTCTCAACCA